>MNCI01036774.1:586102-682071 GCA_015680685.1 Gnetum montanum | reverse complement strand
GCGCGACGCGATATCACGTACGCGATATCGTAGGAGAAGACACGATATCGCGTACACGATATCGCATGGGACACGATATCGCGGCACATGCAGGTCACGTCTCATCAACTATCTAGTTCATTAATGCTTAGGCCCAAAGCCCATATGTGACCATTTGTATTTATTTTTCCTACTTAGTGTTAGGACTAATTTTCCTTGCATTTCTATACATTCCAGATGATTTAGTTAGTTCTGAGGAAGAAGAGTTAAATGGAAAAGCTACTACTTAGAACACTATTTTTAATGCATTTTTAGTTTAGCCATTAAGTTGTCAATTTTATCTTTTTCTTCTAGGCCGTAATGTTCAACTAATATTTTTGGATCATGTAATCCACTTATTTAGCTAGAAAGATCTATATTTTCTTATCTTTAGTGTAGATCTAACTTGGTCATTGGTTTTTATTTCTATAGCATTAGATATTTTTATTTAAATACATATCATTATTTTATCATCATTAGAACTTAATGCTATTATTTTTTTTATTTTTCTCACATCATGTTATGATTATTTTAGGCTTAATAAATAAGGCTTCAAACTATTTTATGAGTGGACAAGTTAGGATTTGTATACATGGGACTATTGTCACTATACTTAATATATTAATAATGAGATGGTAGCCTAGTGCTATGAGTCTTGGCCTAGTAACCCTATGTCATAGGTTTGATTCTACTAGGTATCACTAAGTTATAAACTTCTATAAATCTTGGAGTGTACCTATGTACTTAATATATTTCAATTCATTGCTCATATGTTTTATAGTCACTATGTGTTTGCTTTATGGAAATTTACTACTTTGACCATCATATTTTCTTGTCATTAAACATTTTTAAGTTCGGTTTTATTTGTATGTATATATTTTTATTTTTTATGTGTAGTACCTTTCTAGCCTAAGCCTAGTTAGTGGTGTGTTACATTAGAGTTAGCTCAGATAAGGTAACAGTAGGAAGGTAGGGTCTTAGGCTAGGTGTAGGATTGATACTAGCCATAAATTAATATAATAGTTGGTTAATTGACATTCATAAGGGTCTCCTAAAATAACTATACATTGTCTTACATGAAAATTAGCTTAAATAGGTGAGGTGTTATACCAGATAGTTCATGATGGATAGTTTAAGTTAGTATCAATCTTATAGTTATTCTAATTTCTAATGTTAGAAATTTCATAAAAATATCATGGAAATGCAATCATGGGTTAATGGTCGAATATAACATTCATGGTAAGGTTAATGGTTTTGGTTAACAACTAAATCAATGGTTATGCTTTTGATTAACAATTTTGTTAATCTATAATTGTTGTTGACTCTAACAATGTAGTTTGCAGTCTAGGCCCCAACTACTAGCCTATTCATGATATTTCCAAGATAATTTCCTCTACTGTAAAGATGTTCTAATGCTTCCTACATGCGTTTCATATAGATTTTAGTTAGGCGGCTTAGATGAAGCTTTCTAGTAATGGTGCATATTCTAGATCAAAGTGTGCAATTAAAGCATTATTGTCTATAACATGCATTATGGATGAAGGACATTTCTTTATGTATCTCATGTTATCCATTCAATAGATTTGTATTTTGGCAATGAATATGGTTTTTCTTTTGTTAAACTTTGATTATTTTGTAACAAGGCTTAAGTGGAAATTAATAAGTTAATGTGAATTTTCAAGTGATTTATAAGTTATTAACTTTTCAAGTTAATTTTTATATTTTTATATGGTTTTTTAAGTATTAAATTTTCTTAAGAATTTATTAAATGGTTAATTTTTTTTTATCATCTCCCTTAGATGATCAAGTTTTAATTAGTTTTCTAAGTACAATGTCTAAAGTCTGATATAGTAGTACTTAAGGCATCATAGTAGACTCACATTGGGGTAAATACCCTTTTAGAAGTAATATTTATTTTAATTTTAGAAAATTGGAAGTAATTGTATTTTCTTTTTAGTTTTAGTTTTTTATTAGTAATTATGTAATTGGCTTAACCTTGTCATGTCCTTGTGTGTATAAATACTGATGAGTGGCGAGGTACCCCTACACTCAACCATATGAATACGAGCGTTACATGCGTGATCCAGTCAAACTCCGCAAACTAAGTGTCTACACACCTTATGGAACACTTAAGGTTAATCGTTCATTGTCTTCTCAAACTCACTTGTATTTGTCATATTTGTATGGTTAAGCAAGTCTGAGGTATGTGATTTTTATGTCTTTTATGTTTTATCTCCTATGCTAATGAGGGAAAAGGTGAAGAGACTAATTAACTAACTTTAACTAACTAAGTCTTAATTAACCTAGCATTAGTATCCGTTCCCACTTACCATTCACACCCTGGACCAATGCAACCTTCTGGGATTACCAAACGCTATTCGTTGCTGGGATTACCAAGCGTAACACACGTGCTCGAAGCGGTCGTACTGAATGCACTTAACTATGGGAGCAGGGTTGAGAGAGATTTAATTGACTAATAAAGCATTTAAAGGATGAACAATAAATAACAATAATTAAAGTCTTATTTAGCCTATTCCATGCACTGCAAGGTTTATCCAATAGTTTGTCTTTATTGTTGTACACAATTGTGCATTCAGGTACAAAATTGCTCAAATAAAGGTCCGTTCACTTTGGAGTTCCTACTACGGGCACATGGAAATTATTCTATCTTTGGAGGGGTAAAACTACCATAGTTTTGCTAAGGGTCTAGATCTAGAGTGAGAAATAAGGGAGAGCCGCTTCTTATTTATAGAAATGGCAGTGGATTGCACGCAATATCACAGGAAAGACGCAATATCGCGGCCCATGTGATATCGCATACGCGATATCGCAGGAAAGACATGATATCGCGGCCCATGCAATATTGCGTTCCATCAAATACCTAACAACATTTCCATTAGAATTCATTGTTTTACTTCAACGACATTTAAAAGTATGATATAGATGACAAAACTAAGGAACCCAGGATCTTAATGAAAGAACTTAAATAAAAAAGAATACACACAAATTGAAAGAAGAACTACTAAATAAAACTCTCTTATTAAACTTCATAACATAGAGGAGTATTTATACTAGAGTACATGCTAATCTTGAAAGAGAGAGAATCATGGGATTAGGTTTATCATGATAAGCATGAATGAGACTTATTAGGAAAGATCTAAACATAGATCTAGTGATATGAAGCTATAGCTTAAGATGGAATGATTAGATCCTTTCAATTCCCTTCATACACCACCCCCCTCCCACCCTACACACTCCATGATGTCAATTTTTTTCACACATAGGTATGCCTTAAAGTTATAAAAATTTTGATCTCCAAGGACTTTGATAAAGATTTCTATAGTTTCATACTCTATCTAACATGTAGGGGTTGGATGATTTCATCATTGATTAGCTCTCATAGAAAATGAAGTTTCAACCTCAAATGTTTACTTTTACAATGGTGCATTGGATTGTTTGCCATGGAGATTGTGTTGGTACTATCATAATATAATATAATGTGTCACTTTTCTAAAAACTCTTTTTTACCTAGAAGATTATGAAGCCACATTGCTTTTTTTTTCTTCTTCTAAGAGAGCAACCATCTTGACTTTTGTTGTTCAAAGGGGAACTATAGTTTTCTTCTTAGTAAACCATGAAATTAGTGAATTATTAAAGTAAAAACAAGAACCTAGTGTATATTTTCTATCTTCATAATTTCCCAGTTAGCATTAATGAATCCATAGATGACATTAACACAATCATTAGGTCCATAGAAGAAACTATTTGAGTCTATACCCTTAAGGTACCAAAGCACATGTTTAGCTTCTTGCGAATGTGATCTTCTAGGATTTTGCATGAATCAAGAGAGATAGCTCACACTAAATTGAACATATGGTCTAGTGGTGGTTAGGTACATGAGGCTTCCAATTAGAGATTGGTATAAGATTGGATACCCCTTTGGAATTTCATCCTCCTTGGACAATTTAATATTTTATGAAAGAGAGCTATTAGAAGGATTACAATTATTCATTCAAAAATTTCTAACAGGTATTTTATGAACTTTTTTTAAGTGATGAAAATACCATGTTAGTCTTGGATTACTTGAAAATAAATGAAATAGAACAAGATAAATCATTTCAACTTTCTTTTTCATTACAGTAAGCACATTTTTATTCATTAGTATAGATGATGAGAAATTAATCAAGTCATCTACATAAAGGTAGAACAATGTGAAATCTTCTCCTTTCTTCCTCTTATAGATGGTGGTTTGAGCTTCGACATTTTGGAAGCTAGAGTGGACAAAGAAATCAAGGATCCACCTATCCTAGGCTCAAGGTACCTATTTAAGCATGTACAAAGCTTTGTGGACATGGTAGACATGGTCTAGATGCTCTTAATTTACAAAGTCACTTGGTTGTGCAACATAAATTTTTTCTTCAAGATGGTCATTTAGGAAAGTTAAGGCCACATCTAGTTACAAAACACATAGACAAAGCTTGGTACTTACAATAAAGAAAACATCACTAACTCAAGCCTAGAAACTAAAGAAAAACTATCTTGAACATTCTAGCCTTGACATTGGTGGTAGTTTTTCACAACCAAATAAGCCTTAAATTTATCAACATTATCAAGTTGATCACTCTTGATGCAAAAAAACACATTTAACATCAATGATGGGATTAGTTATCAACCTTCAAACTAATGTTCATCTTTCATTTTTCTCAATCTTAGAAATTTCTTTTTGCATGGCATCCATCCAATGTGGATCTTGGGTAGCTTCCATAAAGATGTGTGTCTCATGAAGACCATCTTTTCCCTTTTTCCCTTTCCCCCATAACACCATTATAACCAGCACTAAATAATCAAAATTCCTAGAAAAATAAAAATTTGCAATAAGATAAAACTTATGCAGATCATCTTCACAAACCTGTGGTGACAAAAAATCTGTATTACCTTCAAATGGAATAGATGAAGCTAGCATATGTACAACAAGAGATATGCATGTTGTTAAAACATCTATAGGAAGTGTAACAACATCATTTTTAAAAATAGATTCATTGTTGTTAGCAACAAAATTGGCACTTTGATCAGCATGACTAGCTCAAGAAGTAAGCATATGAATAGTTTTTCATTACATAAAAACAACATTTATTGGAGTTGGTGACCATTTAGGTCTACCAACATTTACTTTTGGGTCTAGAAACTAGAATCATGGGAAAAAAAGGTGTTCCAACAAACTTGAGTTTGGATGCTTACTAGTCTCTGGCAATACCAAGGTCCATATATCTCCAAATAAACTCAATGGTAATAGAGCAAACTAAGCATAAATGTGTGTTTGCTGTTATGAATGTTGAAATGGTTGGGTTTATGTATAAAAGTATAACTAGCTATTTATAAAAGAAATTCAACTAACCTTGTTGAATACTATGAGTCATTACATATTCCTATTTGTTGGTGACCATTTGGAACCACCAACTTTTGGGACCTCTAATCTCTCAAGACTAGGATCATGGGAAACAAGGTGTTCTTCAAACAGGGTTTAGGTGCTTGCTAGTCTCTGGCAACACTAAGGCCCACATACCTCCAAATAAACTCAATGGTTATGAAACGAACTAAATGTGAGTATGTATGTTTATTTTTGTAAATGTTGAAATGGTTGGGTTATCTATGAAACTACAATTGGCTATCATAAAAGAAATTTAGCTAACTTTGTCAAATACTATGAGTTGTTGAAGATTACTATTTTTTCAAGTCACTTAGTTTATATAACCCCTATAGTACGTTACTTGTAACAAATAAAATTTTCTAAAAACATTTGAGCACAATTCTACCAATCTACTCCTAATTTCCCCTAAAGAGAAAATTCCACAAGAAAACTAGAATTAGAGTGAGATTCAATGGACTTAGAAAGAGAAAGAAAAGAAAGTAGAGTTGTGTAAAATCTCAAATATTTAAGCAAAATAAATTGACCTAAGAAACACTTCAAGATAAAGCTATTCCAGTTCAATCTAACTACAAATTGTCCAAACCCTCTATGCTCCACAAGTAATTTTGTAAAGGACAATCTTATTACACAACCAAAAATGCTTCATAAATGACATAGTACAAGCTTCTATTTTGGCTAGTTAATAGTTGTCAAAAATTGCATTCAACAGAGCCTTCAAAAAATTTGACAATTTTAGGATTGAAATACAAAGGAAATACACTTTAAAACTATGAAGCTATTTTAGCCATCTCAAAATACCAAATATTTTCCTAGATCCTCTATGCTCAAAATAGGGAATTTTGTTAAGACATTACTATTAAATTACTCTAGAGGCTTTTCAACAACATAAGCTCTTTTATGCAAACCTTAATAGAAGTCTAATATTGCACAAAAATAGAGCTATAAAAGAAACCTAAAAAATTCCAAAATTGAATGCCAAGCATGATACTATCTAAATTATTAGCCAGGTAACTAAAATAAAATGGGAAGAAATGAACTCACATGATTTTAAAAAATTAGCTAAATTAATGTATTTAGTAAGGCATGTTTTACAAGAAACCTTCAATATTCTTCAAAGTTTCTTCTACCCAACACACCCTTGGATCCTCCATCATTGGGGTCTACACCATTCAAGATTTAGGGTCATTATCATCACTATTTCTACCTTTTCCACATGTCATTGATTTGTATACTTGTTTCAAACACAAAGATGAGGGTTTTGCAGATTGTCGCATTGTGTCTTGGATGTCATTTAGGGAGAAAGCAACGGCTATGGTGGCTCACGCTTGGAGGTCTCTAATTCGACATTGACAACATCCATACCATTAATGGTGAAAATGTAAATGAGCTATTCTACTATAGTTTTAACACCTATGAGTGCACTTGGTTGAACTAAGGGTTTCTATCCTTACTGCTTCCAAGAGTAGATTCATCATTACCTTGATAGCAATGACCCTCAAACCATAGTCCTGGTTTGGTTGCAATGAAAAATACTGCATACATCTATAACAAAGATTCATTACAGTGGTTATTGTTGTTAATTATTTTTTCTGTTCTAATATGACAACTTATCTTGGATTCCCCTCTTTTTTGGTTCTAGTTCTACTCAGGTTTCATAGCCACTTCATGGGTATTATTTCATCTTTTTCATAGTTCTAGGGATTGGCTCAAAACACTGGTTTTTCAAAGCTTCTCTTTACTAAGTTGTATGTTATATGTATAGTTTCAATTGGATACTAAGGCCTTAAATAATTTTATTTTTATATATATTAATCTTTTCTTAAAGCATATTGGTTTGGCTTGTCTTTCTTAGCTATTATTATTATCTGAGCAACCCTACTAATCATGAACTATCCTAAGTAGAAGAATATTAAACATTGTCTCTATTGCTTAAAGGTTGCAGCATTTTTAATATTTTATAATATCATCAAACATTTGGTGGGTTTGTGTAGAATCATCCTGTACATGGAACAAAATGGCCTGTACATCCCACCAATTTAATGATGCAAATGTAAATTCTAGTGTAGAGTCCCATAACATTTATATAGGAAAACCACAAATTTTACAACCTTTGGCTTGTTATTAAGCTTTCGTAAATTCCATAATTGATACCCTTGGTTTTCTACCTTGAAATTATGGATACTTAAGCCAAAACTATAACACTTTCTATTCATTTTCCTTTCTACAACATTCATGATTCAATCATGCTTCATATTATTAATCCCTTTTTTAAAAAAAAAAGTAATCTAACTCTTTGTATGTTAGTAGATTATCTTCCAATCACTAGTAAAAATTAATTTGCTCAATGCTATCTCAATCATCATCTTGAAAGACTACCCCATCAAATGGCATATGTGATAACATTTCTTAACCACACCACCCCCACCACCACACCCCACCCACCCACACCACCCCACCCCCCCTTTTTGCACCTTAGCTAAGAAAAATAAATTTTATTGAAAAAATTTTCTTTTTACATAGAAAACAGAAATCTTTTCTAAGGAAAACTTTCATCAAACTTAAGGTTTAATGGAATAAAAGCCTCACTCCTGATAAAACTTAGGAAACTATACAAACAATTTTTTATAGAAATTATTTAGTGGATGGGAAGAGAATAGTTAAGGTAACTCTTTTAGAGATTCTCATATTGTGAGTTCTTTCATATGTAATTTCAATAGTGATGAATTCTTTTCTTTCCTCTTCTTGCCTAGTTGAAGCCTCAACTTGGTCTTCACCCTTGTCTTCAACAACTATCTTTGCATCTTTCTGATCCAACTCTTTAGTTGCTAATTTTTAAGGTTCTTCCCAATTAGTTTCTTCAATGTCTCAAGACATGAAAGCCTCTCCCTAAGAATCATCTTTATTAGACTCTCCTTGGTATTTGGCTTCGATGGTGCATTCATGGAAGCAGCCCCAAACATTGGAATATATAGAGAGCCCACTAATGAGGAATCTAAACTCATCTAAAAGCCAAAGTAAGAAAGGACATTCACTAGATGCTCCATAGGTGGTTGCCTTACAATAGGCTCTCAAGATGTGCTCCAGGCAGCATCCCATAACATACGAAATAAAAAGCCTTCTTGTTACCATCTTTCCAAGAACCATCTTTCTACCTCACACTTAAACACTTCACTAGCCTTTCTGACTCAAGTGTTGAATTGAGAAATGATGTATTTCTAAGTAATTCACATCTCTGTATATAATGTAAGGTATATTTAAAATACCCACCAATTCCACTAACCAACTTTGCCACTTAGCCAAAACTTATTTAATTTCCATCATCATACGGTTGGCTAATTCAAATCTCATTATTTGGTTGTTGAAATTAATTCATCATTATGTAATTATCTAAATCATCACTTCCACTTACACACATCACAAGTAATGATTACTTTGAGATAATATAAATTTAATATTTAAACTATCACTCTAAATTAAATATTTTAAAACTAATACTCTAACATATACATGTTTTTATTATATCATATATACTTTCCTAAACATATGTATAGGATATACATACATATACTATGGTTAGATAATATAGAAATATGTATATATATTATTTATTATATATATTCTAACTAAATATATATACATTAAATCTTGTATATAAAAGTTTATTACTTACTACTATGTATACTTAATATTATTATAGTTATATACATATATATATTACTATATTATATACATGTATTAATTTTTATATATATATATAAAAGTTATGGGAAATTTCCCAAAAAAATGTTTTATATGCAAAACATTATACAAAAGCTGCAACTCTATCCCACTTAAAGTCAATAACTTGTAAGTGCCCTTCCATAGTTGTTTCTTGATTTAAAGTGGACTAGTCCATATTGCTAAAAACTTATTTGGCTTCTTCATATTCCAAAATAATACAAGATCATCGACTTTAAAAGTTCTTTTCAAAGATTTTCTATTGAACCACCTTTTGACTTGATAAGCATTTTTTAATAAATTATCCTTAGCTCCATCTATTTCAGTTTTTCTTTTGATGAGCAAGGTCATGAAACTTCTATCTTTATCAGTTTTCTCACTATACTTTTGCACAAAATATGAGGCCAAACTTATAATCTTGTTTGTAACTCTTATGGGAAAACCATAGACTAAGTTATAAGCTAATGTTCCAATAGTCTTTTTAAATTTGATAGAATTAGTTCATAATCCAACTTGTAAGAAATCGATCCAATTTCTTGGATTCCCATCTATTGAATTTTTAATGTAAGAAATAAGTTTTTTATTTGTAAATTCAAGTAAGCCATTTCCTTGAGGATAATAATTTGAAGATGAAGTTATAAATTCTTCAGATTGAAAAGCAGGTCCATTATCAAATACCAAAAGTTTAGGTAGACCAAAATGATTTAGAATATGATCTTCCAAGAACTTAATCACATTTGATGTTGAACTTTTCCTTAGATCTTTTTCTTTGTACCATTCAGTAAAATAATTGATAGCCATAAGAATAAGCTTATGTCCAACTCTCAAAGGAGTAATTATGCTAATAAAATCTAAGCCCCATTGCTGAAATGGTCTATCCACAATTACCGATTTTAAGGGAGCTCTAGCCTTTTTGATTTTTGGCCTATGAATTTGACATTTGTAACATCTTTGAATCATTAATTTTGAATCATTAATCTAATATCCTGGTACATGCTAGGAAAATAAAAATCATAGTAGAGTATATGTTGCATAGTGGACTTAGGAGACTCATAAAATAAATTAGAATGATCATGGAATTATTCTAAAATGGGATTAATTTTATCATTATGAACACATTTCAACAAAACTGCTCTGAAATCCTTTCTATATAAAATTCTCTCTTTAATCACACATTTATTTGCCTTTTTGAAAAAATCTCTTGTCTAACTTGCAATTAGGTTATTTGGAATCTTTTGTGTATCAAGAAATTCTAGAATTTCATCATACTAGTTTCCTTCATGAGTCTTAAGCACACATACTTCATCTTCTTTAGCCATTAAATTGTCTAATCCCATTCCTTTAATGATTTTGCATATGTCTAATGAAAACATGAAACCTTGAATCTTTATAAGCCATTTCCCTCTCTTTAATCCAGTTTCATTTTGAGCTAGGAATTGTTTAACCACAAGCTCTATTAGCATAATATGAACTAATAAACTTTCCAAATAATATCTAAAAAGCTGAAGTGCTTTAATGATTGTGAATGCTTGCTTCTCTAGGTTTGAATAATTTAGCTTTGAACCATTTAACTGGTATCCAAAAGATCCAATCAATCCATCTTGACCTTCATCTTTTTTAGTTAAAATAGCCGTAATTGAATCATTTGAAGCAAGAGGATATAACTAAAAATCTTCTTTCAATTTTGGTTTTACTAAATTTGTTGAATATCCCTTTTGATTTTTGCTAAGGCTCTCTCTAACTTTCTCGGTAATGGTAGCATACCTTTCTCCTTAAATCATAACTTTTTTTTAAGATCTTAATCCTAGTAGTAGAAGTAGTACCAATTGAGTTGATGCATGCATGGATGTATGTATGTACACAGCCGAATGCGGAAATGGAGTTGCAATACAACGAATTCAGCACGAGGTGGATGTCCTGTGAGGCGCTGTTGAACGAAAAGTAAAACACAATGATGGGCAGAGTATGACTCAGTGGGCTTAATCATGGCATTGCAACACGAGGGCGAGGTAGAGCATTTGGAGGAAATGAAGTACATGGACGTCCATAGCAACCACCATCTAAGTGACATGGCCGATATCCTGCGCTGCTGCGGCTACCTTTCATTCTCTTACATCAGTGACTCTTGGCTTACCCAGCACGTGGACCAAATCACGGCTATTCATCATACCGTACCGTTAGGCTCCATCAGCATCATCGTCGACGTGGACTGGGTTCTGTACCGCTGATTTAGACCCTGACATCGTAATCCACCACCTTGACAAGATTCCTGTGCTTGATGCAACCCAGCGTGAAGAGCTCTCGCTTGAGATGTTTGGAATCCGAAACCGATATCTCCATTTTGAGAACTTTCACTGCAACGATCTTGCTATCTTCAAGAACACCTCTGTAGACCATGCTGCTGGCCCCTTTTTCCATGATGCCTTCACTGAAACATTGTGTGGCTGTACCCAAATATTGTTTGCTGAATCTCTTCAGATTATCTTTGAGAAGCTCGGCTGCGACTGATTCCTCCTTGTTATCTCTTTTAATCCTCCTCTTCAACCCAAACATGTCCTATGCAACAGCAACAACCAAGAAAACAGCAGTAGTTACTGAAAGTGATATAAGAAGAATTCGTTTCCAAGATTCGCTGTCAGATTTCCATCCGTACTTTCTTAACCAAATCTCCCAGACATTGCTGCAGAGGCCACTGTTGCCTTGGAAACCGAATGTTCCCCAGCTCAGAAGGTATGCTACCATTAAGCCTGTTGGACGCAAGCTAAACAATGTTGAGTATGTCAAACTAAGATGTTTTTTCAATGGCGCCAGGCTCCTGATCTCAGGAGGAATGTTACCATTCAACATATTAGCATCCAACTCAACATCAGTTGATAAATTGCCAATGATTTTGGACATGTTGCCAGAGATAAAGGCTGGTATGTAATCCCAGCCATAGTTACCGGAAACAGGAAACGAGGCAACGTGACACAAAAAATTAGGTTGCAAAAAAGAAACGAAGCTTTAAATATAGAGCCAATTGCAATGGAAGAGGTAACTTGACAGTGACGAAAAGGTAGTGGCAGAACAAGTGAACAACATTCTAAATACCACTCAGAGAGAGTCTCAGACCAATACTAAAAGCATATTCACCACTGCATGTTAATAATCAAATAAAATCCTCAAAGATGAGCTGAAAACAGTGCAGAACTCTGCTGCCACTTTTTCATCTATATAAACAAGCATAAGGTAAGAAAGGCCAAAGACGAGCTTACTATATTAACTTTGAAGAGATGACTTTAAGAATAAGACCTTGATATTTTACAGAATATGAATTGCAGTGATTGAACTTCATTGTAATAAAAAACTCTAATTCAAAGAAAAGAATCTCAGCAAAAAAAGATCAATGAAGAAGAGATAATGTACAAAAATGGTCTCTGAATCCACAGTTTAACCCATTTTGAAGAGGGAGGAGGACTGCTTTTGCAGAAACAGTGACTTACCACGTAGAGTTGAGAAACGATTTATGGTCATGGAGAGCAATGCAGATGCAGCAGCAATGGTCGTGGAGAGCAATGCAGAAGTGGCAGCATGATTAGCAGTGTTCACAGCATAGCAACGCAGAAGGGGCAGCAATAGCAAGATTAGGAGCATTCACAGCACAGGCCCAAATGCTTTACCTAAATGTGTTGCTTATTGCCGTCCTCGCCATAAAAGTGGCCCTAAATTTTTTTTCTCTGCCGTTTCACACATTTAATTCTTTGCACACCTGCATTTAATTTGTGACAGACGGAATAGTTGAGAATAAAGCATCGTATCCTTGCATATCTTAACCATAAAATTAAAAAATAAAATCAAAGGAAATGGAACATGTTAAAAACGTTTCAGTTTGCTGGGAAACGTTTCGCCCAATAAGTGACGGATACTATTCATAGGCAACGGCGTTTTGAAAAGGTTTACGCAGCAAAAAAAGCGAAACTTTATAAATCCGTTGCATTTTTAGCATAGCTCTAATGTTCTTAGTTAAATCATAGGATTATATTACTATCATTATTGTTGTTATTTTTTTTGTTGCTAATTTCATACATAAGTTAATGTAGTATGGTTGCTAGGATATTTTGTTAAAGTTTTGTACCCTTGTTTTGCTATTATTAGAGTTTAGTCATAGATCTACTAAATATATTTAAGATTAAATGTTGAAATCCAATTTTTGCATAAAGTTTTTCTTTATGTTAGTTATCATGTCTTTATCAGTATTTAGCTATGTATATTTAATCTTTTAGTATGATGATTCATTTATGCTTTATAATACACATCCAATTATACATCTTTTATTTATGGAGTTATGCATTTTTATTTTTATTATGCATGCATGATTATATAATACTCTATTCATGGAGTAATTGTGAAACCTAACCCTACTAAGACCATATCCATTATTACTTTTGTCTTTAAATTAGGACCTGAAGTTCATTTTTAATTATAATTAAATATTACATAAATTATCTTTGTTAAGGAAGTACCTTAGGATGATATCCTACCTAGAATCTAACCTTACCAATATGTCTAGAATGTTCAAAAACCTTAGTTTTAACCCTTGGTTCACTAGAATCGGAGTTACGATTTCTGAGATATCACATTTTCTAATTTGCTAAAATATCGTAAAAGTTTAAGCATTTGAATCGAATGACCATGATAAGTAATGCCTAGATGAGATTTCAGTATGCGATTTGAACACTTGATAAGGTTTCCATAGGTTTAAACAAAATTTTATTTGAACTCCCAATGTGTGTGTGTTATAAGTGTTAAACATTGAGGGTATTAGTAGAGACAAAAAATGAGGAAATGAACTTATGAAAATGCTTAAATCAAAATTAAAAAGTTTAAGTCAGTTTCACTAGTTTGAAAAGTCTAAAAGTTAAAAGTTAACAAATAAGCTTAAGCTTATATAAATAAAAATATCATAACATATATATTTTTTCACAACCTTGCTTCTATTTCTCTATCCCTTCAAGAATTTTCTATTTTGAAACAAAAATTCTTTCTCATGTCATTTCTTTGTTTGAAACTTGATTTTAGCCTAGTTTCTTCCATTTGAAGCCTATGTCTTTCATTTCTAAACACGTACCAAGCTAAAATATCATGCTACAGGTGATTCTTCTACTTATAAATAGATTGTGGCTTTTAATACTAGTTTTGGTTTGTAAAGGGGTTTCTAACACACTAGTTCAACGTAAAGTAAAAGGTTGATTTTAGATGTCTTCGTAGGTAAGAAAGTTTATTCTACTTTCTGTTTCATGTTACTTTCCTATTTTGTTATGGATTTTGTATGCTTTCATTCTGTCTTTTGGTTTTTTGTTATTCTTCTACTATTTTAATTATTCTACTGAAATTCTATCAAATTTTCGCCATTTTGTAGTTGATACCATATGGAAATTGGTATTTTAATTATGTCTAGGCCATTATCTTTTGGGTGAAATTTTGAATTATGTGAAAACTTTGCTCAAATTTTTTTTCAAATATTTTATAATTATTTTGGATTAGCCCATGATATAAATATGATTTTGTGAGAATTTTATGGAATTTGGGCTTTTATACATTTTTGGCCATTTAGGAAAATCTTTTGAATTTTTGAAATAAAATAATAATAGCTATGAAATTCATTTTGCTCAGTTGATAGTGGGAGCCACGAATCTTTTAGATGTCCCCATGTGAAGTGTTATTTAGTGGGACCCATCCCATGGGAACAAGAATTGTTAAATGGATTTCCTACCCTGGATATTGATTCATAAGTTCATTTGAAGCTATGGATTTAGCTGAGACCATGGCACTAAACAGTTGAGTCTAATGTTTTATAGTGAGGCATCAATCAAGATCTATCCTTCTAATGATACATGTGCCTTGGCTCTTGAGGATGTTAGTAGTGTGGCTATTACCAAGACTCAACCATGAGTGCCTTGGCTCTTAGGATGTTAGTAGTATGGCTATTGCCAAGACTCAACCATGAGTGACTTTTTTGGAGTCAGAAGGATAATTCGATGATAGTAGTGAGGTTATTCTAAGAGGGTAATTAAGACATAGCATTCAGAGATGCTTGGTTAAAATATACTCTTTGAGATTTTGTTAGAGAAATTTATGATATCTTTGGACATTAAATAATTAAATAATTAAAATATCTATTTTTTTTATATTTGGTTTTAATTTGGATTTTTTAAAAAAAATGAAATTTTGTGGCATGTCTAGTCCTTGAAACATTTTTAAATATTTAACTGGAAATTTTACTGAGCCCATACCCTAAGAATTTTGGCTCATAATCTTTATGCTCCATGAAGAGGGAAGTATAATAACCTCTCTTTTTTGAGGGGTTCTAACTCCTACATTTCAATGTAGAGAGCCTAGAGTAGCTAAGCGGTCATGGAAAGAGGAACATGGGAAGAAAGATGGATCAATTCTACAGAAAATGGATCCTCTAAATTTGAAAATTAATTTTTATATATTTTTTATTTTTTGTAAAATAGAAACCTTGTACACCTTTTAGATACTTAAACCATGTACCTATTTTTGTGAATAAATAATAAAGTACGATAGATATGAAATTATCATCTCTGCCATTTCAACTGTGACATTACTAGAAACATTTTTCATTTTGACACATGTTATATATTTAGGAAAAATTTAGTATTAATTATTATATATTAGTATTTTATTTAATAATTATTTTTTATTTTATTATTTAATTTAAAAAATTTTAAATATAAATATCTTTATTTCTAGAGGTCTCAGGAAGGTGAAACAAGTGTCATTGGGATCATTATTTTACATACTATTTTATGAAGAAATTAGTGAGATTTTTTAACATCTTTAGTTTTGTGGTTGTGCAAAACTCTTTTTAAAAATAAATTTAATTAATTATGTAGGTGAGCAATATAAAATTTTGTTACATTGTATTGCTATACTATATTTATGCTTTTAATTAATAATTTTTATGTATTTCATGGCATCCTTTAAAATCAATTAATAAAGATTAACTACAAATCCTTTGGATTTCATAATATCTCTATTAGTTATTTATAGGATTTTATAGTAAATTAATAGTGGTTTTACATCTCTAGTGGCAATAAGAATGGATTGGGAGGGATGCATGGTTATAGTAGCAGAGGTTGGTGATGCCAAAATGTCAAGGAATGTTAGCATGAAAATGGAAATTGTTATTGTAGTAACATTTAATAATGTGAGCAAGATGTTATAAATTTGTATATGTAGCTTAATTGTTGGACTTTTATGATCAAATCAAGCAACCTGAGAAATGTTAGGGATAAAATCCCACAAAAAAAGGACCAAGGATATGGGTGGAATTTTTAGTTGTTGATTTTGAAATGATAATAATGGATGATAATAGAGGAACAAAAGTACCAAATATTTTGGATGGCAAAAACTATCTGGTTATGGTTAGATCTAGTGGTTGGAATAGCATAATAATTACATTATTAAATATTTTTGAATTACCATTTTTTTGGACATTGAAGCATGGATCTACTACATAAAGCATGAGTGAGATGTGATGCTCACTGCAAATGGGGAACTAATGTCCAAAAGATAGTTTAATTGTTGAGATTGATGATTGCATGTTGCCGCAGGTGGAATTCCACCCATGTGGTGCTTATCGTGAATTTCATTTGGCTAAGAATGCAATTTATCTTCAATAAAATATATATCATGGTTGATTTTCACTTTTCCTTCTTCTAAATCAAAATATCTATAGCCTTTCATTTGCAAGTCATAGCTCATAAATAAACTTAGTTTTGCATTTTTCTCTAGCTTTTGTCATTTTTGTGCAAGTGTTAATACATAAGAAATGGAATCAAATCTTTTAAAATGTGATATATTTGGTTTCTTTTTAAACCATAATGCATAAGAAGTATCTTCTTGCAAATTTTTTTAGCACTGGATGATATATAGAAATTTTTGTTGAGCAAGCTTCTTTCCAAAATTGATTTGGAATTATTTTTCATTGTAACAAACATCTAGCCATTCCTATGATTATTTGATTTTTTCTTTTTGATACACCATTTTGTTGAGGTGTGCAAGCTGCAATTTTTTTATATTTAGAATGCCAATTTTTCTTCAAAATTCTTCAAATTCATAATTTGTGAACTCACCACTCCAATAACTCTAGATGTTCTTTATTTTTCTTTGCTTCTAAGTTTTAACTTAATTTTTGAAAATTTTAAAATACTCTAAGGCTTGATCTTTTGTTTTTTAAAAATAACCCCATATCATCCTTGAATAATCATCAATCAACATATGCAAATATCTATTCTTGCCTAAACTTAATGTTTGCATAGGTTCACATAAATCCATATGAACGAAATCTAGATAGATTTGTGATCTTGATTCTCTATGGGGAAATGACAATATTTTGGCTTTACCAATGCTACAAATATCATAATTAATTAAATTTGACATTGAAAAATGATCCATACCTCTAACCAAGCTTTTATTGTGCATCAAATCCATTGATTTGAAGTCAACATGATCCAATCTTGTATGTCATAGCCATGTCTCATCACTTGTAGCCATTAAACATTTGATATCCTTTTGAACCTACAACTTATACATTCTATTTTGACTCATGAGGAGAATAGCTACTTCTTGACCTCTCCTCTTTTAATATTTACATACATCATCTATAAATTCCACTTTATAACCTTTAATACATAGTTGACTAATACTAAAAGTATTTTTTTTCAAATCCATAACATAACAAATATCAAGAATGGTAAATTTGTTACCTATGTTTGTCATGAAGGTTACTGATCTAATGCCAAAAATTATCATTCTTGTGTCAATTCTAATAACTCCTTATAATCATTCATATTAATTAATAATGCTATGTTTTCTATCATGTGATAACTATAACCACTATCAACATACAAAACATTGTTACCTAAGTATTGATAAGGTGTTACGACCATGGACTTTTTAGTCTTCTCTTCAATGAAAAACTTCTCCACTGATTTGTTTGCCTCCTTAGAGTAATTTTTTACACACTTTTGTTGAAGTTTCTTCTTCATCCAACAATCTAACTTATTATGATTATCTTTATGTCAAAAACCATATCATTTTCTTTCTTTAGATTTGTTTAATTAAAATTCACCTTGGTCATGTCTACATCCTCTATCACAACCACCTTTTCATCCTCAACCACATTCACATCCTTGATTAGAGGACTCCTTGAAATCATTTTTATTGACTAGAGGTTCTTCCTTCTATTATCTAGATCTAGAATGCATTTGTTGTTGTCTCTTCTCTTTGATTGATTCTTTGTTTGAAGGTCTTTAGGCTATCAATGAGCTCAACCATGATCAATCTTGATAGATCTCTAGTCTCTTCAATTGCAAAATAGAATGAATTAAATCATCTAGCTAGAGTTTTGAGAACCTTTGTCACAATTTTTTATTCTTCCAATTTTTTTTCTCTAGCTTGAAGACCATTCATAACCTCTTGTGCTTTGCTAATATATTGGTAAGCATCTCACACTCCCTCATTAAGAGGGTCTTAAAATCTATATTAAGCATTTATACCATAACCATCTTGACCATTCCTGATCCTTTGTAAACTACCTCTAGAGCATCCCAAGCATGTTTGGCATAAGCATACTTAGTAATCTTTGGAAAAGTTATTTGATCCATGCTAGTTTGAAGAAAGAACAATGCTTTGGCATCTCTTCTTCTTGTCTCCTACTTTAACCTTATTATCAAGAACTACAAATGATGTAGGATCTATGATATCATTAAAAGTGAAGAAGACTAAATCTCGTAGATCTTGATAAATCAAGAAGGTCTTCATCTTGGTAGCCTAGTACTCATAATAATTCCTAGTGAAAACAAAAACCTGAAGAGATATAGTACCAACATTATTTTATATCATGATCTGTAGAAGCTTCTACAAACAAATCTAACTTGTTGATACCAAATGAAAGAACTAAGGAACCTACAATTCTAATGAAAGAACATAAATAGAAAAAAAACACACATAAAATGAAAGGATAAATACTAAATAAAACTCTTTTATTAAACTTCATAACATAAAGAAGTATTTATACAAGAGTACATGCTAATCTTGGAACAGTAAGAATCATGAAATTATGATTATAATGGTAAGCATAAATGAGACTTATTAGAGAAGATTTAAACATATATCTATGGATATGTGTTGATGCATAAATTTTGGTCACACCAACACCTGGGAAAAAACTCGTTTGAGGAGACTATTGCCTAGGTTGCCTCTCGTATGGGTATGGAAACCCAAGAATAGTCTCACCTAGAGAGGGCTACATGGCCTTTTGAAAATAGTAAAAAAAATGAGAATTTTAATTGAAATGAGTGTCTCAAATTCAATAATACAAAAGGTAACCAAAATAAATTTTCCAGCATCTTGGCTATCGTCGTCATTTGTGGCCAGTCTGTTGCAGATGCTGCCACAACCAACACTGCCTATAGTCATTGGAGGAGGGAGAGAGAGAGAAGAGGCTAGATGAAGGGGCTTGCTAACATGTCTCTGATGCATAGATAGAATGTGCCCCATCACCAGCATAAGAGAGGGAAATTTATCCCTGTTTGAAGAACCCTACCGCAGATGCACCATCCACTAAAAATAGAACAGAATTGTAGAACTCGTGCCTATAACTACTGCTCTTAACTATTGCAACACTGCAACGAAGAGAGAGAGAGAGAGAGAGATAGAGAGAGAGAGAGAGAGAGAGAGAGAGAGAATGAGCCATCAAATCTCGCTATCATGTGCCAGTAGATGTGTTGTTGTCTCTATTCCTACGTCTGCCACCATCACGAGTCTACCGCAAAATGAGAAAATAAAATGGCCACCTCTTGGTTTCCTACTAAGATTGTTAACCACCATCCCCGTAGCTCTGCTACTACTAACTAATGTTGGTCCATTTCCAAGAATAAAGAAACAAAACTATAGAACCTGCCTACTGCGCTTGTCATTTTCACACATTAGCTGCACTATTGACATCCCAAGAAAAATAGGAGAAGTGTGAGAGAGAAAACCACCGTCCAGTGGTTTCTCAACCCCTGGAGACCCTACTACCCATCTACATGTACCTCAATGGAGAGAGGCGCAACTATTCAAGAAGAGAGCCTAATTTGTTAAGGAGGTCCTCGTCCCCCCACCCCCTCCCGCTCTCTAACGTTGCCTTTGTTCTTTGCTTTATAGCTACTTACTAGTGATGTTTTACCTCCTTGCACATCAGTCCAGCTTTCTACACATCGATTCACCTCCCTACACGTTAATCCATCTCCCTGCACATTAGTTCACCTTTCCACACATCGGTCCACCTTCTTGCATGTTGACATTACTTATTGAAATAGTATATGATTTTACAGGATATTTTTGTTGATCATGGCCTCGTGCGATAGCATGGGCAAGGTTGGCCACAACACTTAGCCCCCAAACAACAAATTATATGCAAGTTCAAGGTGCAATAAAAATCATGAAATCTTAAAAGGAAAACAACAAAATAAAAAACATTTTAGAAAAATAAATTTAAAATTGAATAATAAAACCACCTCATCTAAGTTAGGACTCAAGTAAGGACCACCAAAATACAAATCCAAAAATGAAACTAGGAAATGATGGTTATAAAAAAAAGGTTTTCGTAACAAAAATTTTCAAAAAACAAGAAGCATAAAAAAATAGGTAGAAAATAAAGGGTCTAAAGACAAATGTTTTGTTTTTTAAAAAAATCAACAAGTTCCAAGACTGGATCAAAAAATGAAATAGCCACAAGGAAATGGCAAGAAGACCTAATAGACAAAAGGCAAGAGAAAGACCCTCCTTCTAGCACCAAAAATGTGTTGATACATAAATTTTGGTTGCACCAACACCTAGGGAAAAACTCATTTAAGGAGACTATTACCTAGGGTGCCTCCCATATGGGTACAAAAACCCAAGAATAGTCTTAGCTAGAGAGGTCTACATGGCCTTTTGAAAATAGTGAAAAAATGAAAATTGTAATTGGAGTGTCTCAAATTCAAGAATACAAAAGGTAATCAAAATAAATTTTTCCTATTTCTCGGTTGTAGCTATCATTTGTCATCTGTTCATTACAAATGTTGCCATAGCCAAAATTACATGTACCTGCTAGAGAAGGGAGAGAGTGTGAAGAGGCTAGATGAAGGGCCTGTTGACATGTCTCTAACACATAAACAAAAACATGCCCTTTTGCTAGCATGAGAGGGGAAATTTTGTCCTTGTTTGGAGAACCCTATCTAGATGCAGTGCCCACCAAAAATAGAACAAAATTGTAGAACCCACACTTGCAACTACTGCTGCCAACTACTACAACACCATAGCACAGAGAGAGAGAGAGAGAGAGAGAGAGAGAGAGAGAGAATGAGCCACCAAATCCCATTGTCACATGCCAGTAGATGCATTGTTGTCTCCAATCCTACATCTATCGCCATTAGAGATCTGCTGCGAAATAGGAAAAAACTGCCACCTCTTAGTTTCCTACTAAGAATTTTGACCACCATCCACGCATTTGCTACTACTAACTGTCACTAGTCCATTTCCAAGAATAAACAAATAGGACTAAAAAACTCACCTATTGCACCTATTGTCTACATGCATCAACTATGTTGTTGTCACCCCAAGAAAATCAAGAGAAGTGAGAGAGAGAAACCATCATTCATTGGTTTCTCAGCCCCTAGAGACCTCCCTACCCATCTACATGTGCCTTAATGAACAAAGGTGTAATTGTTCAGGGAGAGAGCCCAATTTGTTGAGGCCCTTGCTTCCCCCCTCCTCTAACGTTGCCCTTGTTCTCTGCTTTATAGCCACTTTCTAGTGACATTTCAACTTCCCGCATGTTGGTCCACCTTTTTGCACATTGGTTCACCTCCCCGCACATCGGTTCTTCTTTCCACACGTCAATCCACCTTTCCACATGTTGACATCACTTGGTAAAATGGTATATGATTTTATAGGACAGTTTTGTTGATCATGGCCCAATGTAATAACATGGTCAAGGTTGGCCACAACATGTAGCCCCCAAAAAACAAATTGCATGCAATTGTAAGGAGCAACAAAAATCATAAAATCTTAAAACAAAATTTTTAGAAAAATAAATTTAAAATTGAATAATAAAACCACCTCACCCAAGTTAGGACTTAAGTAAGGACCACTAAAACAAAAATATGAAAATGGAACTAGGAAACAATGGTTATAAAAAAAAGGTTTCAGTGACAACAATTTTCATAAAATAAGAAGCATAAAAAAATAGGCAGAAGATAAAAGGTCTGAAGACAAAGGTTTTTTTAAAAAAATTCAATAGGTTCCAAGAGTAAATCGAAAAATGAAATAGCCACAAGAAAATGGTAAGAAGAGCTAATAAACAAAAGGTGGAAAAAAGACCTTCTTTCTAGCACCAAAAAGGTGTTGATGCATAAATTTTGGTCGCACCAACACCTGGGGAAAGACTCATTTGAGGAATAGTATTGCCTAGGGCACCTCCCATATGGGTACGAAAACCCAAGAATAGTCTCAACTAGAGAGGGCTATGTGGCCTTTTGAAAATAGTAAAAAAATGAGAATTTTAATTGAAATGAGTGTCTCGAATTCAAGAATATAAAAGGTAACCAAAATAAATTTTCCCTGCTCCTCAATAGCTGCCACCATTCGTCACTAGTCTATTGCAGACGTTGCCACAGCCAACATTTCTTGTAGCCATTGGAGGAAGGAGAGAAAGAGAAGAGGTTAGATGAAGGGGTCTATTGACACGTCTCTGATGCATAAATAGAATGTGCCTCATCTCTAGCATGAGAGAGGGAAATTTTTCCCTGTTTAGATAACTCTGCCACAGATGCACCGCCCACCAAAAATAGAACAAAACTATTGAACCTGCACCTACAACTACTACTATCAACTACTGCAACATTGTAGCAATGAGAGAGATAGAGAGAAAATGAGCAACCAAATCCCTCTATCGTGTGCTGATAGATGAATTGTTGTCTATAGTCCCACATCTACCACCATCACAAGTTTGTTGCGATATGGGAAAAGAAAATCGCCACCTCTTGGTTTCCTGCTAAGATTGTTAATTATCATCCATGCAACTTTGTCATTGTTGACTGTTGTTTGTCCATTGCCAAGAATAAAGAAATAGGACTACAAAACCCACTTGCTACGTCTGCTATCTATGCATGTCAGCTACACTACTATCACCCCAAGAAAAATAGGAGAAGTGAGAAAGAAAAAACCACCATCCACTGGTTTCTCAGCCCCTAGAGACCCTCCTGCCCATCTACATATGCCTTATTGGAGAGAGGTGTAGCTATTTGAGAAGAGAGCCTAATTTGTTAAGGAGGCCCCTGCTTCCCCCCCCCCCCCCCCCCCAATGCTCTGACGTTGCCTTCACTCTACTTTATAACTGCTTGCTAATGATGTTTCACCTCCTTGCATGTTAGCCCACCTTCTTGCATGTCTCACCTCCCTGCACATTGGTCCACCTCCTCGCACATTGGTTCACCTTCCCACATGTCAATCCACCTTCTTGTACATTGACATTACTTATTGAAATGATATATGATTTTACAAGATAGTTTTGTTGATCATGGCCTCATGCAATAGCATGGGCAAGGTTGGTCACAACACGTAGCCCCCAAACAACAAATTGCATGCAAGTGCAAGGAGCAACAAAAACCATGAAATCTTAAAAACAAAATAATCAAATAAGAAAAATTTTAGACAAATAAATTTAAAATTGAGTAATAAAACCACCTCACCCAAGTTAGCACTAGATAAAAATTGCTAAAATAGAAATTTGAAAATGGGACTGGGAAACAAGGGTTATAAAAAAAAGGTTTCGATAACAACAATTTTCAAAAAACAAGAAGCATAAAAAAATAGGTAGAAAATAAACGGCCTAAAGACAAAGGTTTTTTTTAAAAAAAAATTCAATAGGTTCCAAGACTAGATCAAAAAACAAAATAGCCACAAGGAAATGGTAAGAAGAGCTAATAAACAAAAGGTGAAAGAAAGGCCCTCCTTCTAGTGCCAAAAAGATGTTGATACATAAATTTTGGTCACACTAGCACCTCAGAAAAAACTCATTTTAGAAGACTATTGCCTAGGGTGCCTCCTGTATGGGTACGAAAACTTGAGAATAGTCTCAACTAGAGAGGGCTATGTGGCCTTTTGAAAATAGTAAAAAAAAATAAGAATTTTAATTGAAATGAGTATCTCAAATTCAAGAATACAAAAGGTAATTAAAATAAAATTTCCCTACTTCTCGACTACTACTGTCGTTCATCACCGGTTCATTGGAAATGCTACCGCAACCAATACTACCTATAGCCATCGAAGAAGGGAGAGAGAGAGAAGAGGTTGGACGAAGAGGCCTGTTGACATGTCTCTGAAAAATAGATAGAATGTGCCCCATCACAAGCATGAGAGAGGGAAATTTTCCCTTGTTTGAAGAACCCTACCATAGATGCACCACTCACTAAAAATAAAATAGAACTATAGAACCCATGCCTGCAATTGCTACTATTAACTATTGCAACACTGCAATAGAGAGAGAAAGAGATAACGAGCCACCAAATCCCACTATCATATGCTAGTAGATGCATTTCTATCTCTAGTCCTACATCTACTGTCATCACAGGTCTACCACAAAATAGGAAAGGAAAACCATCGCCTCTTGGTTTCTTGCTGAGATTGTTGACCTTTGTCTACGCAACTCTACCATTATTGACTATTGCTAGTCCATTTTCAAGAATAAAGAAACTGGACTAAATAACCTGCCTGCTACACTCACTATCTATGCACGTTAATTGCGTTGTTGTAGCCCCAAGAAAAATAGGAGAAGTGAGAGAAAGAAAACCAGCGTTCACTAGTTTGTCAACCCCTAGAGACCCCCTTACCCATCTACATGTGCCTCAATGGAGAGAGGTGTACATGTTTGGGAAGAGAGCTTGATTTGTTAAGGAGGCCCTTGCTCCCCTCCCCTCTGACATTGACTTCGTTCTCTACTTTATAGCCACTTGCTAGTGACGTTTCACCTCTCTACATATCTATCCACCTTCTTGCATGTCAATTCACCTCCCTATATGTCGATCCACCTGCCTACATGTTGGTTTACCTTCCCACATGTTGGTCAACCTTCCTGCATGTTGACATTGCTTGGTGAAATGGTATATGATTTTACAAGACAATTTTGTTGATCATGGCCTTGTGCGATAGCATGGGCAAGGTTGGCCACAATAATATGAAGCTATATTTTAAGATGAATTGACATCACATCTTTTCACCACCAAATAAGGAGACCCTATTAGATAAGAGAGCAACCTTATGCAAGATTGCATTACTATTCAGATCCACATAAGCATTTTCCATTGCAAGTTCTATTTTAGATCTCATTTAGATCCAATCTTTGATTTTTTTTATTTTCACTTAGGATGTAGAATTGAATTTAGGATATTTTAGCTACATGAGGGTCTTTAGTAGATTCTTAAAAGATCTCAATAATTTAATGAGTTTAGTCAATATCACTTCTAGTTAGGTAGCAAAATTTATTACAATGGTCATCATTTGGATTTTTGGAATATTTGGTTATGTGCAAACTTGATATATATGGAGATTATTTGGTGAAATGTTTGTGGGCTTATTTATTTACTAGATCTAATTTATTAATTCTTGTTTTTAAGATTTGAATTTTTCATGTTAATTTTATAATGTTATTAGCATTACATCATGAAATTTGTATTGTTTGAATTTAATTTTGAATCTATTTAATTTTGCTTGATTTTTAAGTGTAGAATTACAGTTTTTATAGTTTTTTTCATTTTTGAGGGCTAAGATAACATCAAATGTCATTTGTACAAAACATAAAATTACTTAGCATGTCAACACTATTCAGAGTACATCTTTTTTGTTGTTATTTAGTGCATTGTAACTAATGTCATAAGTCATGATGCACTTCGTGGACCCTCTTTGATGTGTTTTATGTAAAAAAAATATTTTGATAAAAATATTTTTGGCATTAGTATCCTTCTTGACACATTAGAACATCTTCGCATATAGTTATTAATAAATTTTAGTAGGAAGAAAAAAATGAAATTGCAACTGATTAGCTTTAAAAATTGAAAACTACATAGGAAGTTCTAGAATGCATCATTAGGCATGAAAAAATTAATTATGTGGTTTAAAAATTGATGAATAGTATTGAAATCAATTGTGTTAATGCATAGATGCATCAACATAGCCCTTGATACATTAACATAGTTACATTGATCTAGTAGCAATCAATGATAATATGAATGCATCACCTAATGTATTCATGGTATTAGATATAGTTTTTATTATGAAGCTCTTGTAGTTTGTTTTCTTAAGTCTTAGCAATAGTCAGTGAGTGCTTGCATTGCAAACTTAAATTAATTTTGCAAAGTCTTTTTTGAATGGCATTGTACTTTGATAGAATCCATGATCAACAATAATATTAAGATTAATTCATATTCATTCTAGCACTTTGAATTAATTTAATCTTTTCTTACTTGTAATTTAATTTCATTATTATTTACTTTCATTCATACATTTTCATTTATACACATTATTGTTTAATAATTCCAACATTGTTGTCACTTCGTAAACCAATGATGATAATGTGTGTTTAGGATGTGTACAAAAAATTGGGAATGGATTCTTATCACTTAAGCTAGCTTAGACATTGCTTTTATTCTTAGAGTAACTAGATAAATATCTATGTTTTAATATTATTTTTAATGGTTAAACAACATTAGGTATCATGTGCCCTAACTATACTTAACCATCTAAACTAAAGGTCATACAAGTATAGATAGGAAGATAGAAATATACAGTATACAATTAACATTTAATGATCTATAAATTTTATTATCTTAGTCACTATATTATGATTAGGTCATGTAATGCTTGTAATTTATATCATTGGTGATGAATCACCATTTTCTGTCATTGGATCCGATGTTAGATGTCAGATGTTAGGGTATATACCCTAAGTCTATAAATATTGTGCCTAGGCTCTAGTTTTCATGAGTAATCCATTAGTTAGTTTTCAATTTTCAAGCAAGGTAGCAAAGCTCTTGTTATTTCTTCTCCCTAAAGAATATTTTCTGAGTAACTGCAAAAGGAGTCTAAAGTGTATACAGTTCTTTGTTCAAGCACTAATGTACCTAAGCACAATAGTGTGACAAGAATAAAATGAACTCTTTTGACAATCCTTGCAGCACTGAGAATATTTTAGTATTTTCTTTAATGCATTCTACTTTCTTATTCTTTACTTTAATGCATTTGATTAAGCAATTTATTTTCAGCAATTAATGAACACGAGCACGACTACTTTGAGCATTCATATAGTACTTGGTAACCCAGCAATGCTTAATGTTTGGTAGCCCAGTAGTGCTATATGTGTTCAGGAAAGTGAGGCAGTTACTTGTGTTAGGCTAGCTAGGTAATAGACACTAGTTTTCAATCTACTCTACCCTTATTCTTCTTGTAGGTGATTACATCCATAAAATATAAAAACAATAAAAATTCATATACCTCAATTATACTTAAACCATATACTTGAGCCTCACAAGTATAGTTGGAAACATAATGAACATTCTCAATGTCATTTCACTTCCTAGAAGAACTAGTGTACAAGATAACTATAGGTCCATAAAATTTGACCGGATCACATGTAACGCCTTAGTGATTCATATGGTTCGACGTAGGGGTACCTCACCACTCATCATTAGCACCATTATCAATGACCTTTTTATTTTCTTGTGCACTATCTAGGATCTAGTGAAAGTATTTATATCATTGGAACTAACCTAAGAGTCATATCTTGTTTTACAATTACTACATCAAATTCTCAAAGCCCACTATGATTTTTGTTTTGCTAATTGACAATGTCTTCTTCTGACAAGAGCGCTTCTCTGCCCAACCCTAATAATGCTCGTCCATCAAAGTCTCAACAATACTAAATTACATATACTCATCTTGATGAGTATGTTCCAAACTTCACCTTCATCTGACACTAGGATGAACAGTTGTGATGGCGTGACATGAAGGGCAACATTATGTTACTACTTGATCATGCTACTCCTGCAATGCTCTATCAAATGCTTGCACAATGTGGTCTTCAAGATTGCCATGGGGAATATATCATGGAATATGTTGATGCTAAGGATTATTAGCCCATCGAAGCACAATTCCTGTGAGATTGGTAGTTAGAGCAGCGTTATGAACTTTCAAAGGGAAAAGGATTTAATGATTCTCTGTTCTTGTTGTACCAACAAGCTAGTGGGGATCTTCCACTCAATGACACTTCTCTCTTTAACTTTGATGATGAAGGTTAAAAACAGAATCTGCACTCTACAATTTATAATCCTAATTCTAATAACAAGGGATCCAACAACAAAGCAACATCCGAAGGGGCAAGTTAAGATAGGGATGCCAACAAGAAGTAAGATCATGATCATGGTCGTGATCACCAAAGAGGTAGTAGCAGGCATCATGATGGTGCTGGTTCTCCTTCCTCTTCCTCTTTTTCATCTTCTTCTTCTAGCTTTAACCATGACTATAGAAGGTAAGATTGCCATGGAGCCAATCAAAATAAATGAAACAACCAATGAGACCAAAATGACCAAGGGGACCATCGAGGCAAGCAAGATTAAGGACGTAGACGTTCAAGAGAAGCACATCACCATGAACGAAGGGATAGTAGAGGGCATCATAGGCACCATCATCAAGGCCTCAATGAGCCTCTATTTACTTCCTGAAGTATGCTTAACATCTCAAAGGTAGTTAGAATTCCAATCAAGCATGTGAAAGATAGTCAAATCAAATGGTTAGACATGAACAATGTTCCTCAATTTGAAGGAGGATATAACTCTAATTTGCAAAATCATCTTCAAACTTTTCAAGATACATGTGCCTTGCAAAACATAGAGAACAGATGGCAGAAACTAAAGTTGTTTCCCAGGACACTCATCAAAGAAGTAGAAAACTAGTACTGATCCTTAGAATCGAAATCTATCAAATAATGAAGTACCATGCTTGAGATGTTCAATGATAAGTATCAAACATACTCCCAAGTGTCCAAATTAAAGAAGAAAATTCAAGGGTGGAAAAAAGGAGCACACAAACCCTTAGATGCTTCCATTGATTGATACTATGTCTTGATGCAAAAATTCCTTGGCCATGGTTTTTCTCAATTGGCTCAACTCTACCACATTGTAGACGAGCTTTATAATGAAATGAGGAAAACCCTTGGTGTCTATGCCCAAGGAAGATTGTCAAAACTAACTACCTACTAAGTACAAAGGTTAATACAGTAGGTTGCAAAAGAGGAGGATGAACTACAAAAAAGAGAAAGTGCAGAGGAGTACAACTGCTATCCTTCCATCTGCAAGAGGGAGGTTCAATTCTGTGATAGTGAGGATGAATCTATATTTGATGAGGGGATGCATAAAAAGGCCTTGCCACTTCAAAAATTCCAATCTAAACTTACGACCAAGGTTAATTAGTTAAGAGACTCCATGGATAGCAAATTTCAAGCTATTCTCAAAATTGCTAAAGAGTCTCGAGAACAAGGTAGTGATCATGAGTGCAAGAGGCGCAAGGAAGCTAAATGTGCATATTACAAAGGTGAGGGCAACCATATGAATAGTACCAATAATGGCAGAAACCACAATCATGTGCGCTTGCACCACCAAGGCAAAAATACCCTTACTAGCAGCCTAATCCATATGGTTACCATGTTTAACAACTCATGTCTCCACGTGACTTCGCTAGTCACATTTCTTAGTTATAGCCTTACTACCACCCTTCTAACTATTATCGAACTCCATCTTCACATGAAAGAAGGGATGCTGCCCCCTATCCTTATCCTCCTCCTATCCCTACACACACACCTCAACCCCAAAAATGCAATGCTATGAGGGCTGTTAATTTGTGACCCAATCATCAATTGGAGGGGTCGAATGCAAAATCAAAGAAAAGACCTTTCTTTTGACCCAGTAGCCAGCCTAAGCCTTCACCTACACCCACGGTTGACAACCCTACTCTTGTCTCTTCCTCCATATCCAATTCCTTTAGGCCTCCTTCAAAACAAATCCTACCAAGGATTCATACCATAATGCTTACTCACACTGTGTTTGATTGGATCTATGCAGGAAACCTTCCTAAGAAATTAGCTAATCCTTAAAGTCCTCTAATTTATTTGCAGATTACTAGGAATGAACTATGAAAGGCTCTTCTTAATTCAAGTTCTAGTGTTAATTTGATTTCTCATGAGATGTAAACTACCTGGAACCTACCTCCTCTTAAGAAGAGCAACATTAGATTAGAATTGGTAGACCAGTTCATCACTATTCCATTAGGACTAGTAGAAGACATTGTGACCACTATCTATGGGTGGGCTTATCCTGCTGACTTCCTAATAATCAAAATGGAGAACTGGATAGGGGACTTCCCATTCATCATGGGAAGAGCATGGTTAAGCACTGTAGAGGCAAGAATGGGTATCAGAGATCTTTTCCTAGAAATCTTTAAAGAAAATGCATTGGAAAGATCAAGAAGAAGAGAGTCCCATGCATCACGTATAGCGATAGCGGGTGCAATTGCATGCAGAAAATTTGGACCATCAAGTAAGTATCCATCTCTACATGCAAACAATGTGTGCCAAAAATAGAAATTCAAAGTTATCTATGCACAGTAGTGACAAAATAGGAAGGCACCTAGTGGCTAATCACTAATTCAAAAAGTAGCACACTATGCATGGAACCAATTGAGAACCTAACATGTGAATATGTCACACGCATGGATGAACTTGAGAAAGTTCATCACTAACTCTCTAATGATACAAATGATGATACCTATTGGGGAGAGCTAGAAATTCCTAAGAACTTGAAGAAACAGTTCCTTAAACTAAAAACATTACCAACTGGAATGGAATATGTATTTTTGAAAAATAAGAAACTGGTTATAATCAATGCAAGACTTGCTCTAGAATAGAAAGAGATGCTATTGAAAGTAGTTGAAAGATGGTCAGCAAATTTTGTTTGGTCATATCCTAAACTCACAGGGATTGATCCTAGTATATGCTAGCATCACATTTACACTGACCTGGCCATGAAGCCAAAATGATAACCATAAAGATAGTTGAACTTCAAATTGAAGCAAATCATCAAGGAAGAAATTAAGCAACTCCTCAAGGCAAGGTTCATCTATCCCATTACAAATAGTGAGTGGGTTATTCCACTCATAATTTTACCAAAGAAATATGGTAAATGACAGGTTTGCATCGATTTTAGGTTGTTGAATATGATAGCATCCAAGGATCACTTTCCATTGCCATTTGTTGACCAAGTGCTTAACACAATATCAAGGCATTGCTACTACAACTTACTAGATGATTATAGTGGCTATAACCAAATCCAAATTGCACCAGAGGACCAAGGAAAGACAACGTTCACAAGTCCCTAGGGAACTTTTGCATATAGTAAGATGTCATTTGGTCTATGCAATTCTCTTGCCACATTTCAATGCCTAGTCCTAAACATCTTTCAATAGTAGATTGATAGTGGTGTAGAAGTCTTCATGGATGACTTCTCCACCTATGGAGCTACATTTGAGTAAGCCTTAGATCACCTTGAGTAAGTGCTGAAACAATATGTCAAAACTAACTTGCAGCTCAATTGGAAAAAAAGTCACCTCATGGTCTAGGAGGGCATTGTATTGGGGTACAAAATATTGCAAGTAGGAATTGAGGTGGATCCTTAAAAAATAAGGATCATCCAAGGAATAACCCACCAACCAGAAATAATTAAAGATGTTTGATCATTCCTTGGACACACTAGCTACTACAAGTGATTCATAGAGAATTTCTCTAAGATCGCAAAACTATTGGTTGAACTAACAAAGAAAGATACTTCTTTTGTCTAAAGCCCAAATTGTGAAAAAGCCTTCCGACAACTAAAAGAAAAGCTTGTGGAAACAGCAATTCTACAAGCACCTAACTAGTCTAGACCATTTCATATCATGAAAAATGCATTGAATTATGCTTTGGAAGCTATTCTAATGTAGTTAGATGACAAGAAACATCCATACTACATCCACTACGCTAGCTGAACCATTGTGGGTGCACAATTCAACTACACCACTATAGAAAAAGAATTGATGGCAGTGGTGTTTGCTCTAGAAAATTTTAGGCACTATGTGGTTGGATACAAGGTGTTTTTGCACACAGTGCCATCTGCTTCCCAATGAACAAGCCAATGGTGAGCTCCCATGTCATACAGTGGTTGGTGATCTTGCAAGAATTTGATCTTACAATGGTAGATCGAAAGGGCATTGAAAATGTGGTCACTGATCACTTGTCATAGTTGCAATGGGATAACAAAGAGGATGAAATCTCATTATCTGATACATTTCCTGATGAACTCCTCTTTGCTAAGGTAATAACTGAACAAATGCCCAATAAGCCAAATGGTATGATAACATTATTACATATCTTCTCACTCAAGAGATGCCACAAGGGTTGGACCACCAGGGAAAATAGTAGTTTCTTCTCTAGGTAAAGCACTTCATGGAAATCAATGGACACCTCTACAAGATGTGCATCGATAGCCTAGTTTGTTGGTGTATCCCTAATGTTGATCAACTGCATGTTCTCCAAGATGCTCATGAAGGTTCTTGTGGAGGACACTATGCTGGGAGACACAGGACCATTAAAATCCTAATGGCAAGGTACTATTGGCCAACACTCTTTAGGGATGCTCACCATTTGATCTGCTCTTGTGAATGATGGGAATGAGATGGTGGAATGATTGCTTAAATGAAGGAACCTCAAAAATGGATTCAACCTTAGAACCATTCAAAATTTGGGGTATTGATTTCATGGGTCCCATCACACCCATGTCAAATAAAAATGTGTACATCATAGTTGCTATTGACTATTATACGAAATGGGTAGAAGCAGCAGCCGTCATAAACTGTACATCTTCTACTGCTACTTAGTTTCTACAAAAAAATGTTGTAAATAGGTTTGGTGTGCCACATGCATTAATTTTTGACAATGAAACTCACTTTACAAGCACTACTTTTTGGAAGCTTATGCAATGCTTAGGGGTTGAACAAAAACTCACAACACCTTACCATCCCCAAGTTAATGGTCAAGTTGAGGTTATGAATAGGAAAATCACAAGAATACTAACAAGAACTATTAGCAAGTATAGGAAGTACTGGAGCATAAAACCCAATGATGCCCTTTGGGCATATTTCTCAACTTGGAAGCTTCCTATAGGCTACTCTCCCTATGAGATTCTGTATGACAAACTACCAACACTTCCTATTCAATCTGAACTTCGTACACTTTTAACAGCTTGTGACATTGACCTTGACTTAAGTCCAGCCCAAAAGAAAAGACTAATAAATCTCAACTTGCTAGAAAAAAATTGATTAGTAGCCTTATCATCTAACAAGTTGCACAAGGCTTATAACAAAAGGCATCATGACCTAAAAATTAGAAAAGTTAACTTTCAATCAGGAGACAAGGTTCTCTACTAGAACCCCACACATGTACCTCAACAAACTAAGTTTCAAAAATTGTGGAAGGGACCTTATATCATTTATGAAACTTTTCCTTCAGGAGCCAAACAAGAAATAGCTAGTCAACATTCAACAAATTAAACCTTTCCATGAACATAAGCTAGCTAACACAACAACAACCTCATCAAATGGACAACCATGCTCCATATTTTAGATCTCCTTTCAACTTAGTCATGGGGGAGATGGTCACCCATGCTAACCATTCAAGCAACTCCTCTATTTTTTAACCCTTTTGTTCTACAAATTTTTCATTTTACAACTTTTTGTTTTACATGTTCATTTTTTCCATCTTTTTGTTTTTATGTTATTAACCTTTTCTAATTTTTTTTACACCATCGTTAGTACATTTGATATTTCTTGAATAATTTACACTTTCTTCTATATTTTCTTTTATTTGGTGTGATTTTCTAATTTTGTGTTAATAAGTGCCAAGTACATTGGTAATGCATTACTTGATGGTGGTATGTACTATTTTTGTTATTTTATTGTTGATGTCTAGTTTCTAGCTTTGAATTTCATTCCAGATAATTAGGACATGGTTTATTTTTCATGTAATAGGTAGTGAGTCCACAACATCCACACACCCTATAGTTTTCCTTGTTTTGGAAATGTGTAGTCCCTTCTTCATTAATCAAACTTTAATAAATTTGTGACTTTGGTAGTGTCCAAAATTGGGAAGGATTCAAAGGTTTGAACAAGGTGTGGCTTCAAGGGGATTTGGTATTCTTTGTACTTTTCTATTTTTTTGGGTGCATGTGTGTTTCCATGAATTTCTTACCATTCCATACCAATAAATAAAGGAAGTTGAATAATTCATTGAATGGTGTGGTTCTCATCAAAGAAAAAAAGAAAAAAGAGATGAGGATTTAAAGCACACCCATTGGACAAAATAAATGTATGTGTCTTTGCATGGTGTGGTTTGCATTTAAAAAAAACAATGGGAATTCAAAGCACATCCCTTAGAAAAAATAAATGGCCTACAAGCATTAGTTATGGGACTCATCTCCTCTAACTAAGGCCCTTCCTTACTTCCTACTTCTTCTCTAATTTGGAACAGTGGTTATTCTATGGGAGTACTCTTGTGTCTCAGGGGATGAATATGCCTTAGAATGTCGATGCAAAGTCACTGAAAGTGGTTGGTTTTGGTCTAAACTAAAGATGGATCCTATCTAGTCATTTAACCACAAAATACATAAGGGACTTCATGTGACCATAATTAGAAACTCCATTCCACTCTCTCTTTCATCCATCTATGCTTTCCATGTTCCACCTCATTGCCAGTTTCATGTTTTGGTTTGATGTCTTGGTTTGATGTGTCGGAATTCCTAGTTAGTTACTTCCAAGTTTTTATACTTAACCTTCTGTAACCATTAATCATCCACGAAGCCCATAGACTCTTTGGTTTGAAGTTATGTAAGGGAATAAAAGGCCTATGCCTACTTTGGGAAGGACCCACTTGCATATCTTTTGGTTGGGTTAGTTAAGTTCTTTATCCTTAGACATTTTCACAATCAAATTATTTTTTTTACCTCATTAATGACATCCAATTGTGCACATTTTCACAATATTTTTTAGTGAACTTTTCTTTTTATTATTGTGAATTCTTATATGCTCTTCAAATATTTCCTTGCGTTAAACATTTTTCCAATCTAGTGGACTGCTTATCTATTTTACCCCATTTGTCAGCCTTCCCACTAACACTACTCAAAGAAACCAATCTACCACAATCACAACTTAGTTGAGTGTAACCACTGACAAGACAAGGCATTTAATCACTATGTGTTACATATTACATACTAATTCATGATCCTATTGTGATTGCAGTGGGAAGCATGGACTGGAAGTGGGACTATCTTCACCAAGGATGACACAATAGTACCACACAATGAGAATCATTCGTGATTGAAGGATCTCTTCTCTCCCTCTCATTATCCTGCTACCAAGAGGTGTTGGATGTTAATATTCTCTAGGGTGTTCACTCCTCTCCTCATGAACATCCAATGTTATAAAAACTATAATTCTATACACTTGGGCACTCAGAGTCTATATATCTATTTTATCTCAATTAATTTGTCATGTTAGTCAATGATCCCATACCTACCCAATATGTTATATTGTAAAGAACTTGTTCCTCCTCTTCTTCACTTGAGAACAAGTTTTCATTCAATCATGGGGGTATGATGAATAACTGTTTTGTGTCAGCCACGACATCGAGTACATGACATCGAGGCCTAGATTTAATGTCTGATGTCCAACATCAAGGTATATACCTTGAGTCTATAAATACCATTCCTAGGCTCTAGTTTTCACAAGTAATTCATTAGTCATTTTTTAGTTTTCAAGCAAGGTAGAGAAGCTCTTATTATTTCTTCTCCCTATAGTTAGAATATTTTTTGAGTGCCCATACAAGAAGTCTGAAGTGTGTACGGTTCTTTGTTTTAGCATTGATGTACCTGAGTGTAGTAGTTTGATGGGAATAAAACAAACTCTTTTGAAAATCCTTGCAACACTGAGAATAGCTTAATATTTTCTTTAATGCATTCTACTTTCTTGTTCTTCACTTTAATGCATTTGATTAAGCAATTTATTTTCATCAATTCATGAACACAAGCACAACCACTTTGAGCATTCATATAGTATTTGGTAACCCAACAACACTTAACATTTGGTAGCCCAATAGTGCTATATGTGTTCAAGAAAGTGGGGTAGTTACTTGTGTTAGGCTAGCTAGGTAATAGACACTAGTTTTCAATCTACACTACCCTTATTCTTGTTGTAGGCGATTACATCCATAAAATATAGAAATCATAAAAATTCATATACCTCAATGATGAGTCATGAATTTTTTGGCTGTGATATCGCAGCTGTGATATCACAGTTGTGATATCACAGCCCTGTTGTATCAGTAGCTGTGATATCGCATACGCGATATCGCAGTGCGCCGCAATTTCTATAAATAAGAGGTGACTTTCCCAGTTTTAGGTATTAGGAGTTAGAAGTAGTGAAGCTTTGGAAGTTTGGCCACTCCAGAGTTAGTTTATTTTTCCAGTGTCTGCCCACAATGTGGTGAATGTAATTGTATAGCATTCTTTATTCGAGTGTGACGTACTTGGACATGCACATGATCGACAATAAAGATTGAGATTACTTCATCATTGCAGCATTCACTTTGTTATTTATTTATTTAATGTTATTTATTGTTTTCTCTCTCTCTTCCTTAAACTCCTAGAATGCGGAATGAGTATGACTTGATTACGAGCATTTAAGTGTGACTACTTGGTAGCCCAGTGGCGTACCTAGGATCTGCGCTTGGTAATCCTAGTGGTAGTCATGCATGAGGTCCAAGATGTGTACAACTGATCAAAGAATTGGTTGCTCATTGCACTTAGGCTAGATTAGATTTCCTTACCTTTTCCTCCTAGCTTAGCTTAGTTAATCTTACATTCCAATGCCTTCAGGAGTAGCGTTAGAATTAGGAACACATCATACACCTCACTCTGGACCAAACCATACATGACAAAGCTAATACTAGTCCAGGTGGGAAGACAACGAACTGCGACCTAAGGATAACGATCTAGGTGCCACAACTAGTTCGTCTGCAGAGTTCGACCAGATCGTGCATGCTACGCTCATTTCTTATGGTTGAGTGTAGGAGTACCTCGCCACTCATCACTCAATAACACTTAAACCATACCCTTGAGCCTCAGAAGTGTAGTTGGAAAGACAACGAATGTTCTCAACGTTGTTTCACTTCCTATAGGAACTAGTGTACAAGATAACTATAGGTCCACAGAATTCAACCGAATTGCACGTAACACCTTAGTGATTCGTATGGTTGGGCATAGAGGTACCTCGCCATTCATCAACTAGGTGTAGGAATTACATTGCTACTCATGATTAGTACCATTGCTAGGAACTTGTGCTAGTGTTCTAGTTTAGTTAATGTCATTAAAGATCATTGTTGAAAGCTTTAAGATTTATCTTCTAAAATTATTAATATTTTATTAATTCACATGCATTAATTTGATATGTTTACTTTTCATAGGAAAGATTCTTCAACTATTGATAATTATATAAGAGGAACTCACAAATCCAACCAAAACAGGGATGATGTATCATATTAAGTCAAACTGATCTACCAATATTTGGATCATTATTATCCAAAATTTATCTTTATTCTTAATTAATATGAATACATGAGATGGATGGACCAATAAGATGACACTATATTACATTCTAATCATGCAACCCTATCAATGTTGATTGTTGCATGGATGAAGGTTGGATTAGAAGTTGTAGCCATTGACTATAAAGTAGTTGATGAACTTTTCAAGCCTTATGAGTTCACAAAGGCCCAATTTTGAAAGGGCTAATCTATAGAACCATCTCATGAAGTAGCTAAAGGCAACTAGGTCATCATTACATTAACATCATAATCTAAAAAAGAAGGGTATAATTATCACTCAAAGAGATCACAATACCAATGTCCTCCTCTCTTTAGTTCAAAAGATGTACTTAATCCATGGTTGTGATTAGTCTTAGCAAGCAATCAAGAAAATGCAAGAACATGATCAATACCAAGAGGTCCTCCAAGTCTAGGTCTTCTAGAAGAACATCAAGAGATAATTAAAGAGGGCAAGGAAGAAGAGCAAGTTGATATGACTTTCCTAGTTCTCACTTCTCTTCATCATCCTTATTGTTAAGCTCTGACAAGGATGAGCATACATAAGGAAGCAAAAGCCAAGAAAGAGGATTGAATGAAGATAACTAAGGAGATAAAAATAGACTTGAAGGTAGAGGTGATTTGCATGATAAAGATAAATATAGGAATTATGGACATAAACATGGTAGAAGGCATAACATATAATACTAAAGAGGCTATTATCATGATTATGTTAAAGATCCTAATAAACATGATGATTATGTGAATCCCTGGTAGCAACAAGAAGTATTATCAATATAACATAGGCTATTTACATTTCCACTAGACATTAGAGGGACAACTACATCAAGTATCTTGATAAGAACAACATCCCTATGTTTGAGGGACAATTTAATATAGATTCACAACCTAATTTAAAAGTCTTCAATGGTGCCTGCTCCTTGTAAAACATTAAACATAATTAATAAAAGCTCAAATTATTTCCAAGGATAATTTTCAAAGAAGTAGAAAGTTTGTATAGGTCCTTGGAACTAGAATTCATTAGAATATGAAACATCATGTTGAAGCTATTCAATGATAAGCACCAAATATATTCTATAGTGTTCAATTTGAGAAAGAAAATTCAAGGGTAGAAATAACATAATCATGAATCCCCTAATGCAACCTTAGGTAGGTATTATTCATTGTAGCATATGTACCAAAACCATGGCTTTTTTCAAAGGAAGTGCTTAAGATACATTGTATATGGACTAAGAAATAAACCAAGAGAAAATATTAGAGTTTATGTCCAAGGAATACTATTAAAAATAAGAGTCCATTATATTTAAAGGTTAACTGATCAAGTGGCTAAAGAAGAGAATGAAGTCAAAAGAAAAAGAGAGAGAAAGAGAAAGGACAAAAAAGTATAATTGGGATCTAGCCCTTCACAAAAAAGGTATATGTTCCTATGAGAAAAGGAAAGATGAAGATCCTATGGAGGAGCTTATTCAAAAAAATCTTTATTCATCCAAAAATCAATCTTAGAAATAGTGAAAAATGTGAAGAAAATGAGGGATTCTATTGATGTAAAATTTATAACTGCATTAAAAATAATATAGAGAAAGATAGAGTAGGCACTCAGGCAAGATAATGATAAGAGAAAGAAAAAGAAAATAGGAAAAGACATATAGAAGTATAAAGAAAAAGCTATGGAGATAATAGATATAACCTATGCCAATATAAACATTCTAAGGGATGTTTCCCTATCATGATACATTTATAAGAATTAAGAACATATACTTTGAATCCCAAGTTCGTTAAGCATATGCCTAAGAGATTTTCATATTTTCAAGCCAATTATAGGTAATCCTACAACCAAGATTACCTACTAGTCCATTCAAACTAATGCAAGCATTAGTGGCTATTACCTCTACTTCAAAGCCAATATCATCCAAGTACTTAACTAAGCCATTTTTAAACTAAAATTTGAATGTAAATACTATCATATTAACCTATGCAATAATAGATTAGATCAAGGTAGATACTCTTTCAAAAAAGAAAATAGATCTTGTGAGTCCCCTAATCTATTTTCATATTGTTGAAAATGCACCGTGAAAAGCTCTACTTGACTTCAATCTCATAGTTAATTTAATTGCCAATAAATGTATAATGTTTTTAACCTTTCTCTACTAAAAGAATGCAATATCATATTGCAGCTTATTGATTAGGCAATCATTATTCCATTGGGACGGGTGAAGGACATTGTGACCACCTTTGATTCATGATCATATTCACGTGATTTCCTAGTGATCCATGTAGAGAATTACAAAGGAGAGTTTCCAATCATTATGAAAAGATCTTGGTTAAGTAGAATTGATATTAATCTAAGAATCAAAGATCTTTCCTTGGAAATATACAAGAAAAATGAACGTGGAATCATTAAGAAGCAACAAGTTTCATGAATTGGACATAGTCATTTGAGGTGCAACTATATGTGAAAAGTTTGGATCATCAAATAGATAAGCATCTAAGCATGTAGTTTGTATGAAGAATAAGTGTGTACATAAATGCCTATATGCAATAGTCACTAAATGGAAAGACATTCAATGGCTAGGAAGTACTAAGCTATCTAAAACATTCATGGAATCATATAAATGACTTATTAGTTGCTATTGTATGAAAATGAACCAAATAGAGAACTTAAAAAAGTACATTCTACACTCTAATCATACAACAAACTAAAGTAATAAATAAGGAGACTTAAGAACTAGAAGAGAAAATTTAAAAAAAAACATATCTAAACCTTATTAAAACTTGATTATCATCAATATTAAATAAAATAATTAAAAATATTAATCACTAAGAAAGATAAACAAGAAACCTATAGTATATGACCAAGGAAATGTGTGGGCCATTTTTCAAACCCTCATCAATAAGTTCAATTATGAGAGAGGTACCCTATCTTGAATAAAAAAGTGATAAGTATGATTTTTATCTTTTTGTTTTATTCTTTTTCTAAGTTTTCATATTTTCTTTACTATTTTTTTAATTTCTTAAATTTTTTTTCATTTTTCTCTATATTGTATATTTTCTTTGAGTCATTTTCTTTATGTTTGCAACTTTCTTATTAGAATTCTATTCTATGCTATAGATTATTAAAGGAATAACTATACAAAGCAGTGAGATCATATTATTTATTCCTTTATTTTCATTAATACAAGGTTCTTATCATGGGAACAATGTGATGCTTATAACATTTTAAACTAAAGTAACCCTTGATCCACAAAATTAAAGGAACAAGGAAGAACCAAGAGGGTTGAATAAAGGTGTTACATCAAGACAATTTGTTGATTCCTTGGACTTCCACTCTAAGTTCCATTGATTTCATGTTGATATACTACCATTCATCTATTTGATTATTTTTGAAAATTATTTTTTGAAAAAAATTGTTGACTTATTATGTCATTGGAAAGGCATATGATTCATGGTCAAAGGTAGTCAAATGCAAAGAATAAAAAACTAAATAATTAATCAATTTCTAAAGAAACTGTTATGTGACTAAAAAGATATATGTCCCATGCCCAAAGGTACTTCCCTAATGGGATTAGCATAGGTTAAGAAAATGAAAAGACATGTTACCTAAAGGTGCTCCTCTAACTAATGACCAAGGTCCATAACATAAATATCAATGATTAATTAATTAATAATTTTTCATAACTCTAAAGTATATTTCCTAATATTTTTCTTACTAAGTGATGTTTTTTTCAACACGATCGCTAGTTAGGCTTATGGTAATAGGCCTAAGATGACACAATGTGATGTCACTATAAGAGGTATGAACGTAGTTCAAAATCCTAATGGATAGGTATGATGATCATTTTAATCATGCTTTCCATGAAGGATGCATTCTTACCAATGTAAGATACCTCATGTTCCACATTTGTAGTTCTTTCTAATTTTATTTCATCTCATTGTTATGTATAGTTATGAATTTAATTGTTTTATTTAATATAATGCAATATTTTGATGATGATAGTTGTGTTTGTATTAGAATAAATATTGGATCCATATTCAATTTTCTAGATGTCCATGAACATCCAGTGAGATGGTTATACAAAGACATTTTAGGTAGGAGCATTCTTTAAAAAGGATCCACTTACATAACCATTGGGAGTCTCATCCATGGATCAACTTTGCACTTCTTGAATAACATTACATTGCATTCAATTTTATTCTTTATCTCTCCAACTACAATAATTTACACCAATTTGTAAGCTTCAAAACACATTAAATTTTTTATTTTTATGTTTTTTGGAGCATTTTTAAATTTCATGACTTTCCTAAATATCTTCTCATAACATAAAAGCCTTCATTGAATTCAAATTTGGCATTAAAACCCTTCAAAATACTTAGAAAAATATAAGTAAAGAAATTTACTATAATCAGCTTCATTGACATAGTTAGATTAATCCACATTGCTTCATCAATGTAGTAGCGTCAACATGTCATAAAAATATGTAAATAGCATGTAACTGTTAGCCAATTTTTTATTATTTTTTCTATACACAAGAGAAGTGTTTGCTAGTTTTTAGAGTACATTGATTTTTAACAATCATAAGTTATGATCTAAACCTCTATTTCAAAACCTATGAGATCTTGGAGTTAAGCTCTACATCATGGGGGTAGCTAAAGCATGCTTTCGAAAATTTACTAATACCCTACTTTTTGAATACTAAGTGATGAGCCATGATATCACGTACATGATATCGCAGCCCGCCACAACATCTATAAATAAGAGGCAGCCTTTCCTTGTTTCATCATCTAGACTTAGGCCCTTATCCAAACTATAGTAGTTTTACCATTCCAAAGTTAGAATAATTTCCATGTGCCCGCAATAGGAGTCTTAAAGTGAATGGATCTTTATTCGAGCAAATTATACCTGAGCACACATTCGTGTACAGCAATAAAGACAAACTTTCTGATAAACCTTTTAACATATGGACTAAGCTAAATAGGAATTAATTATTGTTGAATATTTAAATGCTTTCCTAGTTAATTAACCTCTCTCTTCACCCTTAACTCCTAGTAACATAGAATGAGTACAACTTAATCATGAACATTTAAGTGTGACTACTTGGTAACCCAGTAGTGTACTTAGGCCACACACTTGGTAATCCCAGTGGCAGTCATGCACAAAGTTTAGGATGTGTACGGATGATTAAGGAATGGATGCTCATCGTACTTAGGCTAGCTTAGATTCTCACTCATCCTCTATCTCTTAGCTTAGTTAATATTATCTTCCATTGTCTTCAGGAGTAGCATTAGTATAGGAACACATCATAAATCTCACTCTAGACTAAACCATATGTGACAAAGCTAATACTAGTCTAGGTGAGAAGACAATGAACTGTGACCTAAGGATAACTGTCTAGATACCCCAACTACTCGTTTGCGGAGTTTGACCGGATTGTGCGTGAAACACTCGTATTCGTATGGTTGAGTCTAAGGGTACCTCACCACTCCTCATTGGCACCGTTGCTAGGGACTGTGCTAGTTATCTAGATTAGTTATATCATACAAGGTCACTGTACCAGAATTAATGATATATCATTTAGGAAGAAATCATTATAGAAAGTCACATATAAATTCACACACAATTGCATAACCATGCCTCTCCTACAAGACTATGATAATGCCATGCCTAGTGAGGAAATTCATTGCAGAACCAATAGAATTAATGATGAAGATAAATTTTGGAGTACTCAACCTTATGTAGGAGTCCCCTACATTTATGAACATCCCAATGATACTCAAAGACTCTCTTCATCCAACTCTGACACCTCTAGTGAGGATGAGACATCCCATAGAATGAGGAGGTCCGAAAGGCCTAGGACCTTCTCAATAACTAACAAGAACTTACTTGGGGATGATTGGAAGACTTACAAAAGTCATAATGAGTTTTACAGTTCCTTCTCTTCCTCTACTCCTTCAACATTAGATTTTGACACGGATGACTATCTTTCAAGGGATCGGCATAGAACTAAAAATTGATCTCACAAAGAAAATCAAGAACACCAACATAAATGAAGGCAACATCATCCCAACACATGAAAGCATAACTTACATGATGATGATGAACCCCTATTGGCCACTAAGATCCTAACACTTATACAAGAGGCTATTCGAATATCCTACAGGCATCGCAAAGAAAGTTTCCTACCTAGGCTTGATTTAAACAACTTTCCCAAGTTTTTAGGAGGCTATGATTCAAATCCGCAACATCATTTACAAGCCTTCTACGATGCCTGTACATGGAACAACATTGATAATGGTTGAAAAAAGCTCAAACTCTTTCTTGTGACACTCGTTGGCCAAGCTAAAGTAAGGTATAGATCGTTAAAACCAAATTCAATATGACATTGGCCAACAATGGTAGAACTCTTTAGCGAAAGATATCAAACCTATGCAAGAGTGTCAGCCTTGAAGAAACAAATCCAAGAGTGGAAAAAAGCACAACATGAACCCTTGGACATGGCCTTAGAAAGATATTATGCACTACTAAACAACTTTCTAGGCCATGAGTTCTCCAAGGAAAGGCTATTATACCATATCATTGACGGGCTCCGTAACAAAACAAGGGAGACCCTAGGGATGTACACCCAAGGTCAAATATATGAATTATGAACCCATCAACTTCAAGAGCTTATTAAACGGGTGGAAAAAGAAGAAGGAGAGCTTGCCAAATGGGAGAATGTTGAAAGTTCTTAATAGGACCAAAATCTCAACTTAACAAGGGTCCATGATCATGAAGAGGAGAAATCCACTCACTTCAAGGAGGTGGAATCATCTTTGCCAATCCTACAATCACTAGATGAAATTAAGGCAAAGGTAAATAAGATGGTGGACTGGGTACATGAAAGATGTGGAGAATATGCCAACATTATTAGAGGAAGAACTATGCCAAATCGAGAAACAGGACAAGACACCATGCAATAATTGAAACAAAGGGTAGAAGATCATAAGAATAAGAACTCAACTATCAATTTCACATATCAATGTAACGTCTATCTATATGATCACCCCAAAGGAAAATGTCCAATTTTGTCACATTTACAGGAGCATTGGGAAGGAATGTTACATCCAGATTTCATACAAAAATATTAGGCTCAACCATAGTGGCAAAAACCTCAATCATGGGGGAGGCCACCACCAACTAGACCATATCCTTCATATGTCCCAATGCCAAATGCTTATTATTATGTTCAACACCCTATTTCTCCAACAAGATCAGCATCCTCTACCTCACCTCATCATTATCATTCTCCCAAGTACTATCCACCCATGTCCTCTCCAATAAGATCACCACCTCATGTGCCTTACACTTATCCTGAACCTCAATATTCTCATACTTCACCCACTCCTACATCACCGCCAGCTATGCCAAAATTTTTTGCACCATAGCACCAACCTGCAAATGTTACTTGTGCTACTACTCCCAAAAATAGTGGAGGTCCTTCACAACATCGAAAGCATCCCTTCTTTAGACGTGACTATAGAAAGGGACACCACAGCTTAGAAACCACTACATCCACCAACTCAGCACAAGTCCAACACTGTGGTGCATCCTTCTCTTTGAACCCAACGCCTCGTTTTACTTCATCAGGGCCACCAATTAACACTCTAACAACCATATGGCCCAATAAATATAGCCATGGAGGGTGACATCCTAATCCTTGCATACCATCTAACAGTCCCAATTATCATAGTGGGTCAACTCGTTATTTGAAAACTACATCTTATAAATTGTCCCACTATGCTTACTATAATCAGGTGTGTGAACCCTGATGGGGTAAGTATGATCGAGTCCCAATATTTCCAACATGCAAGGATCCTAACCTTCCATTTATTAATTCTAAACATGCTCAACTATTTTTCTATGGGGGGTATCCTCCATTCTAACAACAAAGAATTAATAAATATTTTTCTATTTCTTTAATTTTTCAACTTTTTGTTTTCCAGTTTTTCACCTTTTAATTTATTTTTTTATCTTTTTTCCTTTTAATTTTTTGTTTTACACATTTTTGTTTTACAAATTTCTTTAACTTTTTTTGTTTTTGTTTTGCAACATCATTTATACTCTTTTTTTTATTTGTGTGTTTATCTATTTTGTTAAGTTTGTCACCTAATAAGTGCTCCTAAAGATGGTATGAACTATATTCCATTGATTGCTAATGTTTGATTTTTACCTTTGAGTTATGATGTTGATACTAAGGTATGGTTCTTTTGATATAACAGGCAATGAGTCCACATCATCCATGCACCCATGAATTTCTATGGTCTCTCTTGGCTTGGAACTGTACAATCCCTTTTCTTAAATAATAAGAACTATCAACAAATTGATGACTGGGGCATTTCTCAAACTAAGGAAGGACTCAAGGATTGAAAGGGTATGACTTCAAGGGAACTTGATGCATTTGTGTTAGCCATTCTCTTGGGTGCTTGGATGTTTCCTTCTTGAGTTTCCTTACCATTCTTACGTTGCTTCATTATCAGGAAGCTAAGCTAATAAAAATAATAAGTCTTTGCATGGTGTGGTTCTCACGCAAAACATAAAAAAAAAACCACAACAAGTGAAAAGTGAAAAGTGAGAATTCAAAGCACACCCCTTAGACAAAATAATCATCTAGGCTACAAGCACTGGTTATGGAACCAAGTAAACATGTTCCCTCTAACTAAGGCCCTTTCTCACTTCCTACTTTCTCCTTTCTCGTTTTGTTGTAATGGTGGTGACTCTTTGGTGGAAGCATTCTTGTTACTTTAAGGGAATGGATTGGCCAAATGTATTAATGCAAAGTCACTGAATGTGGATTGTTTGAGGTTGGATCTGGAATGAGATCTATCGAGTCACATTAACCATTAATACACAAGGGGTTGTACATCACCTTGTTCTTAAGACTTCATTCCATTCTTTTCTTTCCATCATTCTTTCCCCAATTTCCACCTCATTGCCAATTATATCAATAATCCATATTTTAGTTGATGCATTTTTTTCTTTCTGGTAAATTCTTGTGGTTAAGAATTTAACTCTTGCTTCCAAATGACATTTCTAGAGCCTATGGACTCTTTGAATGTGGAATTGTCAAGGCATTAAGGGCATGGGCCTACTTTGGGGAGGACCCACTGGCATTTCCTATTTGGTCCATCTGTTAATTTCTTTCCCTTAAAAATTTTCTGCAATCAACTTTTATTTTGTTCATTTCCATCCCTGACTTCCATTTTATCAGTGTTACCATTGTTTCTTTTTCTCCATCTTCCTTATTCCTTATTCTTTTTCTTCATTCTCTCGCTACCAAAGGTTCGCTCTTAGTCATGGGGGTCCTGGTCCAAATTTTTTAATTTTTTCTTAACCCCTACACCTTGGGTAGCCACTCGTGTTATATCTCCAAAATCCACATCAGCCATACCACAACTCAGCCAATGGATTTTTCACTGAGGTAAGGTATCAACTACATTATGATTCATTTACCCTTGCTAATATAAGACTATGTTGTGTGTGCAGATGGTAATCATACAATAATGGATTGGACCTGGAGGGAACACTTTGAATGGACTGGTGCTGAAGCAATTATGCAAGGAACAAGATCGATGGTGCAATTATGGATGGACCACGAAAAGTGCAATCTTGGCGTTGGCAGCAACAGACTTCTTCTTTTCTCTCTCTCTTCTCTCTTCTCTCTTAGCTGCCAAATAAGGCTGGATGTCAAATGTGTATAGTGTTCACTCTTGTTGTCATGAACACTAATTTTGTCATGTATTGTAATGATGATCCGTTCACATGTCACACGATTCACCATTAGTATCATTCAAGTCAATAATCCCATACCTTTCCAATATTTTGTAAGAAACTCGAGGATGATTTTTCATTCAGTCATGGGGGTATGATGAGCCGCGATATTGCATACGCGATGTCACATCCACGATATCACGTCCACCCCTTGATATCACGTATGTGATATCATGACCCACCGCAACATCTATAAATAAGAGGTAGCTTTTCCTTGTTTCATCATCTAGACTTAGACCTTTAGCCAAACTATAGCAATTTTACCATTCCAGAGTTAGAATAATTTCCATGTGCCTGCAGTAGGAGTCTTAAGGTGAATGGATCTTTATTCGAGAAAATTCTACCTTAGCACACATTCGTGTACGGCAATAAAGATGAAATTTCTGATAAACCTTGCAGCATATGGACTAAGCTAAATAGGAATTAATTATTGTTGAATATTTAAATGCTTTCCTAGTTAATTAACCTCTCTCTTCACCCTTATCTCCTAGTAACACAGAATGAATACGACTTAATCATGAGCATTTAAGTCTGACTACTTGGTAACCCAGTAGCGTACTTAGGCCACGTGCTTAGTAATCCCAATGGCAATCATGCACAAAGTTCAGGATGTGTATGGATGGTTAAGGAATGGATGCTCATCACACTTAGGCTAGCTTAGATTCTCTCTCACCCTCTATCTCTTAGCTTAGTTAATATTATCTTCCATTATCTTCAGGAGTAGCATTAGTATAGGAATACATCATACACCTCACTCTGGACTAAACCATACGTGACAAAGCTAATACTAGTCTAGAATGAAAGACAATGAATTGTTACCTAAGGATAACTATCTAGATACCCCAACTAGCCCGTACATGGAGTTCGACTCGATTGTGTGTGAAATGCTTGTATTCGTATGGTTGAGTGTAGGGGTACCTCGCCACTCATCACTAAGGTAACTAGTAATAAAAATACTAAAAAATAGTTGATCATTCTATAATTTAATCATCCTAAGAAATCTAAAAAACCAAATTGCAATCATTTAGAAAATTAAAAATAATTTTTTAAAAAAAAATTAGGGGAAAATACATACCAATAAAGGGAAATTTTATTCTAAAATATTTTGGAAATTAACAATTAATTTGGTGGCCATTGTAGATGATACCCAAATGTATTCTAGAGGAAGAGGATCATCTTAACCATGAGAGAAAAGATCAAGACACGAACATGAAAGAGGATGTGGTCATAAACCACAATAGCACGAATTCCACCTAATTGAGTCAAAAATGGAAGAGTTGGAAGTCCATTTTGTTAAATAGATTCCCAGTATTCAAATAGGATAATTTATGTAGGAAGAAGTATCTCAACCCTGGTAAAACCTTGAGATGACTCTCATAGATGCATGCTTGATCAAAATAAGAGAAAAAGAGGTCTTTGAATTAGTTCTTCTAAAGTTCAACTTTAGATCCTTCTTGAAGTTTGCACTCCATGAAGTGCGTGAGTAGTTGCAAGAATTTTCTCTTTGATAAAAGCTTTAATTATGTAACCTACAATATCATAGTTATGACATCATAGCTTTGCATACATCATCATAGATGCGATGTAGTGGACCACAGTCATGCCTATAAATACCAACCCACCATCGTGTTAAGACAAACAATTTTCACTAACATTTACCTAGATTCTTGTAGTTTGTCTTTATAACTTTAACTTAGTGATAAAGTGAATTTCCATAGTGTAGTGCTTAACAATTATATAGAATCTTTGTTTGAGTGGATTGTTATTGTGCATAACTCATAACTAGAAATAAAGATCACAATTGTTTCTCACCATTGCAACATTTCACTTAGCTTATATTTACTTAAGCTTAATTTTACTTTTCTTAAGTCATTTACATTTTCTAAGTACTTTACTTTTTCAACATCCCTTAGGATAGCAGAATAAGTACAACTGGTTTTAAGCAGAACATGTAACTATTTCATAACCCAATAGTGACTTGACTTGATTTTTTCAGTAGGGAATTTACTTGTTAATTCTAGTAATAGTTGCATAAGCCCAAGATGTGTATGGTAAACCAAACATGAATGCTTATCACAACTAGGCTAGAATAGATCTACATTTTCTTTGTACTTAGACTTGGAATTTATAATCACTTTTACCATGTTTACACTTAGTTACATTAAGAGCCATTCAACATCAGCTTTCATACATCTCATTAGAAGTTAAACCATACAATTTTCACCTCACTAACTCCAAGTGGGAAGATAAACATCACAAACTTAACATCAACTGCTAGCATACTTACATTGACCATCTACAAATTATGATCAAGTTGCATGTGTACACTCATGACTTGTATGGTTGAGTGTTGGAATATCCAACTATTCATCATTGATGTTGTTGCCAAAAATGTATCAATGTTTGGTTAGTTAATTTTACAAAGTTTTTTTATATCTAATAGTATTAAGCATATTTTTCATACTTAAAATAATTTTCTCAAAAGTACATATACTTAAGCATCAAGCATTTAAAATGGCTTCTACAACTAAGGAAAAATCTTCACCTACTACTAAACTTAACGAAAGTCATGACAAGGATTATAATGAAGAAGATTGGAGTGCACCAATGCAAACTAGGATTTCCTATGCTCACATTGATCCTTACTATCCTTATTTCACATTTATTTTCCACTAGGATGAATAACTTAGATGGAGATATTTACAAGGCAACATTGTCTAGCCTTTGAAATATTCAACACCATCAATGGTCCAAGCAACCCTTATGAGGTCAAACCTTGATCATGTACAAGAAGGTTACCATATCACCAAACACATGACTAGGTCATATCAACCAATGGAAGCTTAGGCAAGAAGATATGTTGTCATGAAGACAAGGAATGGGCATGATAAAGACAAGAAAGAACCTCAACTAGTTTCCCTAGAACAAAAAGAAGATGTCATATTCCAAACTGAGAAGTTGTATTAAATTTACAAATCCCATTTCCAAGCATTAGTTGTCTACATTGAGATCAAGTTGCATTTGGCTCTTGCAAAAACTCCTGAAAGAGATAAGGAAGACTCCAGACTTAGAAGTGATTCAAGGCCTAACACCTCCACTAAATCTAAAAAAGGATGAATCAAGGAGCCACAAAAAGAGGTCCATCTGGCACCATTCTCCAACTTCTTCATCTTCTTCCACATATTTGTCCATAGATTCTAACAAGAGGGAACAAACATTGAGGGATCATGAGGGGGAAATATGAAGGGACCATGAGAGGCATGCATACCAAAGAAGGCATCTTGATGAAGAGGAAAATGATCAAAATAAATCAAGAAAAAGGATCAAGCAAGAAGAAAGAGAGTATCCTAATCAGTAGAGAGTTCACCACTATAACAAAGCTTGCAAACCCAAAGACTACAAAGAGCCCTTATTGGCCATTTGAAATAGGATTAACATTAGGGAAGTTATGTAGATTTACTAGGGATGTAATGGATAGTCACATCAATACACTAGATATAAAAAAATATTACAAAGTTTAAAGCTAGATATAATACAGATCCATAACACCATCTTCAAGCCTTTCATGATGTTTGTGCCCTACAAAATATTGAAAAAAATTGGGAAAAAATTAATTTTTTTCATAATTCTCAAAAACGAAGTAGAGAGTTTGTACATATCCTTGGAACTAGAATTAATTCTAAGATGGAATACCATGTTGGAGCTCTTTAGTGATAAGTATCAAACCTATTCTAGAGTGTCCAACTTGAGAAAAAAGATCCAAGGATGGAAGAAAAGGATACATAACTCCCATGATGCTACAATGGGTAGGTACTATTCATTATTGTATAGATGCCTAGGCCACAAATTTTCTCAAAGGGAACAACTCAGACCTATCATTGATGGGTTAAGAAATAAGACTAGAGAAACTCTTGGGGTATATAACCTGTTGGCTACCGTTTGGGACGCGACCGCCAACAAGTGTCCTCGAATAGGATTTAGGTGCCTACTGGTCTTTGGCAACACCAAGGCCCAGATACCTCCAAATAAACTCAGTAGTTAATGTGAGTATGTGTGTGTGCTGTTGCGGCGTGCGGTTGTGAGAAATGTAACGATTACGTTGTGTGTAAACTACAAATGACTTACTTTAAAGAGATTCAGCCAACTTTGCCAAGTACTGTGAGTGGTTGAAAATTTCCTATTTTGTTCAACTGCCTAGTCTACGCGGTCCTTATAATACCTACTTGTAACAAATAAAATTTTGCAAAAACATTTGAGCACAACTCTGTAATCTACTCCTAATTTTCCCCAGAGAAAGAGATAGTTCCACAAGAAAACTAGAAATAGAGCAAGATTCGATGGAAATAGATAGAAAAGAAAGGAAAGCAGATTTATGTAGACCTCAAATATTTAAACAAGGTAAAATGACACGAGTAAACACTTCGCAATAAAGCTATTCAAAATTCAATATCTATAAATTGTTCAAACTTCCAAGGCTCAAACAAGTAATTTCTTCAAGACAATCCTACTATGTTGCCAAAAATTGCTGCGTAACTACCATGTACGAGACTCCATTTTGACTAGATAATAGATGTCAACGATTGCATTCAAACAGAACCTTTAAAAGACTTGACAATTTTTGATTGAAATACCACGGAAATTCACTTTAAAGATAAAAAGAAGCTATTCTGGTCCCATCAAAATACCAAAGATTTTCTGAACCCTCTAGACTACTAAATTATTCAATGGCGTGACTACAAACAGAGGGTCTCTTACAACAATCCCAATAGAAATTCCCACACGTTGCACAATAACGAAATTTACTACTAAAATGCTCTTAAGGCTTTTAAACACAAGCACTTCTATGGCAAAATTTTAATAGAAACTCCTATCGGGCAACAAGAATAGTAAGAGCAATCTAAAAATCCCAAAATTACTTGCCAAGGATGATACTATCTAAACCACTAGCTAAAAAATTTAAACAAAATAAAAAATGAAATGCATAACTCATAGGACCATGACAAAGAGGCTAAAATCTTTCCTTTAGCAAGCCATCTTACAAATCTTCCAAGATCCCAAGTGTGATGTGTGAGACCCCTTATGATGATCCTTCCTCCTTGACCCCTGAAGCCTTTTTATAGGGTTCGAAGGTAGGTAGGGAAGTTACATATTCAAAAATATCTCACCTAACTTCTCTCCCAAGTAACTTGGTCAACCTATTAGGAGATTACTTGCCCAACAAGTTAGGTAAGTTACAACAATTTTGGGTGGTTGCAACCACCATAGAGATAAAAAAGGCTACAGTTGACAAGTGTCTTCATAATAATCCAAATTAAAATTAATTATAAATATTATAGTTGTAACTATCATAGGAAGTTACAACTTCCATAGGAATAATAGCCAAATGTCTCCTTTTATAGGATGTTACAAAAATATTTCATAACTGTCTTTCCCTTTTAAATCATAAAATATTTTATTTGAATCATAGTAATAGGGATAGTAATCATGGAGTGTGTAATATTTGTGCATCTTGTATTGAGCGTAGCAGTGAATGCCCTCCTTTCTGGTACTCGGTAGCAAGGTGTGTAGACCAAAAAAAACTGCACTTCACCACTTGTAACTCTCTGCCATTTGTCGTCAAACGTTTTCAAAACCTCCACCATTGCTCGGCCTCCATTTCTCTACCGTTGCTCTGCTGCCGCTACTCTGCTGCTACCATCTCCACACCTTTCGTGTCCGCCATGGCTGTGTGTCGTGCTGTTGCTGCTGTCGACTTTTCATCCCCCACTATGCATCTGTCCTCCGCTCGAGCGCTATGGAGCAAGGCCTTGGCCCTGACTCGCACGTGCGTGCTTAGCACCGTGGAAATTCTCAATAAACATAGGTGTAGCGGCCACTATTGCAGGAGATCCCTCTTCTAGCCCGTATGCAATTACCGCCACCATTGGTTCATTGTTGATGCCGCTATAGCCCTCTTCGCCGTCGCCTTCAATCGTGACCAGTAAAATGCCGCTGAAAACCGCAGACCTTCCTTATTCTTCTTTTTTTTCTAAAAGTAGAGGTAGTACCAGGGATGGCCCAGGATGATGATTCCAGCAACGGCAATGGACCACATGGCCTTGTCCTCCCACAAACTCACCAGTCATCGTGAAAAACCAGAGCTTCAAAACAAACCCTGAGCTACTACAGAGCCGAAGCCATGCCAAGCAAAATTCTTCTTCCTCCTCCGAAGGGAATCATCCAGAATTCTAACAAAAAATCTACTGCGTTTTCATGCTCCTTCATCATAAATCTATCCGGCATAAATTACAGAGCATTTTTCCACACTTTTGAATCTCAGCGTTCTCGGGCTCACCGGTGAAACGCAGGAGGGCACAGGTGGCAAAAACCCTAACGATGGGGGTGTGTTCGCGGAGGCGACGTTGCAAAATGCCAATAACAGCCTCCCAGGCCTCATTGGAAACCTCAACATCATCGAGGAGCCGTAGCAGAATTTTTTTAATGATCAACAGGCAGGCGTGAAATCTGATGGCCTTGCTGGCCGCGTCTATGCAGAAGAACATCCAAGAATTCCACTAGAAACATGTTGCACTTGTTGTTCACACCTCCACAGTCCTCTTTTCCTATTAATCTACATGTTTTGCTGATAATTTTGATCAGAAGACTAAAGATAAAACTATCATCTCCGAGGGCACTGACATACAGAGCAACTCCAAGGCTCCTGATGCTAATCGTAGAAATATTCCTGTAGCTCCCACCAGCCCAAATACGTCTACAATTCCAGAAAAATATACTGTGGAAGTACCCAAATTGATATTGATGGCCACCATGGCTGATCACTGTGTCCAATGAATTTTTAGTGTTTTATTTAAGGCATCAGAGAATAGTGTGCCGATCTTCCTGTCTTGTGGTAGAAAGATTTAAATTTTGGATTTTAGCACCAATGTATGTGCCTGGATAAGTTAAGGTTTTGGTAGAGTCCATGATTCTAGGCTCATTTTTGTTCGAATGCCAACAAGGGATGAAATACCATGGAATGGTATGATTTTTGCATATGGGCAACATGGTCCTTGGAAGGAGGCTCTACAACTTTTGTGTATTGGTTGGTTCAAGGATGTAAGTTGAACAAGGCCTCTAAGATTTTAGGACATTCAACCATGCCTTTGTGGATGTGAACCAATTAGCAAAAACTTGCCTTAATCGACATGGTAGACTTCAAGGTGAAGAAACAAAATCTCAACAATCTCTTTTAAATTTTTCATAAATCACCATAACCTTATAATGCCTGTTACATTGAATGGCCAAAATGTGCCAACATTTCTGCCCCCTTTAAAAGCTTAAAGAAATTTATGCATGCCTCATTTTAAAACTGAACTGTACTTGAAGCTTTTATTGAATTTTTACAACTGAACTGATAAATCTTTTTGGAAGAAAATTTCCATCAAACATAAGGTTTGATGGTATAAAAACCTCATTCCTAACAAAAAAAACAAACTATACATTATTAAGTCCTTTGTTCAAGGACTATTCTTGATATGGGAAGAGAATGGGGAGGATTACTCTGGTAGGAATCCTCATATCTCTAACCCTCTCGTAAGCAATCTCTCTATTATTTTTTGGCTTGTTGGAGTTTTCAACTTGATCCTCTTGAGATTTATCTTCAGCAATCCTCTCATTTTCTTTCTCAAATGAATTCTCATTTTCCTGGAGTATACAAATTTTGTTTTCAACATCTCCTTTTTCAACCATCTTACTTTTTCCATTTGAAGTAATGTTATCAATCATGAATGGTTCACTATAGATGTATATTTGATTCGGTTCTCCTTTCCAAGGTAGCCACATGTGAGAATAATCTGTTAATATGTAACCTGAGAAATTCTTGCTCCAACTTCTACTCAATAAGAGACTATGTGAATCTGGTATATCTACCACTTGAATAGTTACTTTACTTCTAATGCGAGATTCAGAAGCAATTTCCAATAGAAAATTTGGCAATTGACCCACAATCTTCACTCTACTTTTATCCACTTGAACAATCTTTTTATTTGATTTTTCAAGAATCAAACCAAGTTTCTTACATATAGACAATGGCATTATAGTAGATGTGGCTCCAGAATCAACCAAGCAATTGTGTAAGTATTTATCCTTTAATTTCATTGTCAAAAGAAAAGGAGGAGCTTCCTTATCATATGAAGTCTTTAATTTCTCATCATTAGTAGATACATAACTTAACTCTGATTCTCTAACTCTCCTTTTACCTTTAATGAACTCTAAATCCTTTCTTTGCTTATTTGAAGCAACTGATAGAGGCTAATATTGACCTTGACATGTTTAAGGTCTTCAATCAAATCATATTCTCCATCACCAATAAAGCTTGATCTCTTTATCCATTTACTAAAAGACTAATTTGGAGTGCTTTGCTCCACTTGATTGTCTTTACCTTTATTCCTATCTCTTCTACTTAGTTCAAAATCTTTTCTCTTAGTAGATGGATCCGTAATAACATTTGGGGGTCTAGAAGTAGTTAATCTTTCTTTTGATTGAAGATTATATCCATTTTCCTCATTGTTATTGCACTCTTCATCTAAAGACATATCTTCTTCAAAACTTGATAGAGAAGAAGTATCGCTAGATCCATTGCTAGAAGATTTACTTGCATAATAGACACTAGATAACTCATTATCAGATTCAATATTAAGAAATTTGGACATAATAAGATCACTTTCATCCTCATCTTCTACTAACTTAGTGTCTTGATGTTTATGCTTCCTATTTTCCTTTCTTCCTTGATATTAACTCTTGCCAAAGCTTTTTCAAGCTTCACTATTTTATTGGACATATCTCTCATTAATTGTCCTTTTTCAAATCCTACTCTTTCATGTTCTTGCTCTATCTTAACATGAGATGGACCTGGTAAAGCTTTAAATTGAGCAAAATCTTGCATAGGAATCATAACTCTTTCTTCTCTTTTTTGAATTGTGATATTTTCTTCAGGATTCAACTATTTTTCTAACTGTATAGCTTCACTAAAGTAGCCATTTAGTGTAGTTAAGTTTGGAGTTCTCCTTAACCAAATTGAAATGTTGGGGTTGACAGCCTTAAGATATGTTTCTTTAAGCATTTCTTCTGATGGTCTATATTGTCTTTGAAAGAGTCCACAAATTCATTGAAACTTGATGTTAAAATCTCTAATTGACTCTTTAACCCCTTGCTTAGCTTGTATTAGCCCACAATATAGTTGTTGTTGATCTAATTGATTACTAAATTGGGCCAAGAAAAGATTCTTCATGTCATCCCAACTTGTAATACTATTACTTGGTAAGTTCGAATACCAAATCTGAGCCATTTCCTTTAGATTTGATACAAACAACCTACAAGCTTGATCTTCATGTTGAATATTTGCATGAGCTAAAGCTAACTCAAACATGTGAATATATTCTTCAGCTAAATCAGCTTTTCCAGGAATGAAAGGCTTAGGCAAATATTTGTAAACTACCTTAGGAATATCATTTTAATTTTGAAATCCTAATGGTGTAACTCCTTGCCAAGGATTTGCCATCCTATTCCTTTGTAATGTTGAACTCTTAGACTTTCTAGATCTTCTCATAAAAATCGATAAACCAGATATAATGGGTGATCTTCTTGATCTTCTAGTTTTCACTCCACTACTTGTTCCCAATTCAAAATCTTTCTTTTGTTCTTCTTCGGATGAAGAATCAGTCTTAGAATCAAGAATATCTTTTGAAGCTTTTAAACTTTCCAAACTATCAATCTTTTTGGTCATGAACTGAAAATAGTATCTAATTTCTTAAGCCTTTATAGCAACAAAGAATTGTTGATGTGCTAAAATTATAAGGCTTATGAACCTAGAGGCTGAATTTTTAGCCCTCCTTCTAGCGCCAAAAGAACTGTTGGCGACCATTTGGGACGCGACTGTCAACGAGTGTCCTCGAACAGGATTTAAGTGCCTACTAGTTTTTGGCAACACAAAGGCCCAAATACCTCCAAATAAACTCAGTAGTTAATGTGAGTATGTGTGTGTGCTGTTGCGGCGTGCGGTTGTGAGAAATGTAACGATTGCGTTGTGTGTAAACTACAAATGACTTACTTTAAAGAGATTCAGCCAACTTTGCCAAGTACTATGAGTTGTTGAAAATTTCCTATTTCGTTCAACTACCTAGTCTACGCGGTCCTTATAATACCTACTTAAAACCAAGTAGCCAAATTGATATCTTTAGCAATCCACGCTTTTACAATCTTCAATGTTGCTTCTACCAATTTTTCACCCCAGAAAATAAAACATCTTCTCCTATTCTTAAAGCCATTTTATAGTAGCTTCATGGTAGTTACATTCATTATTGAAGGTTAAGGTAAATATTAAATATTGAGGGAGTTTATTCATAACTAACTTAAGAAGTTATAACTTCTATAGGGAGTTATGAGAAAATCAAGGCATAATTGGCAGGTGTCTTCTTAGCAATTACAACCTTACAAATATCAAGGAGATATATTTATAACTTCCATGGGAGGTTATAACTTTCATTGGAAATTTTTAATTTTTAAAGAATTAAAGTTATATTTATTAAATGATTATAAATTTTTTCCTTTTCAAATCATAAACCTCTCTTTTTAAAATTACTAGTTGTAATTCAAATAAACCATAAGTTTTTGTTTGTGATGATTTTTTTTAAATAAAATTGTTATTAAGGCCATGTGGCATTAATATACATGATTTCATATTTGGTGTGCCTCATGTCAGTGTTTGAGCTTCATGGCTATCATGTCCGCTGCTATGTCACCTCTGTTACATGTGGTTCTTGTGTGTCCTGTATCCCTTGCTTTTGCTCCTAGAACTACTACTGCAGTTCTACAGGCATGGCACTCTTGTTGGCATCATCCTTAGCCTCTACACTCATTATTATGCTTGGTGCTGCTTCAAAATGGATGCCTCCATCATGAACAAAAAATTTGTAGATTTAGGCCCTGCTCTAGTTCTCACCATGTTGACACCCTACTACCATGTGACCCTCTATGAGGTGAAACTTGTGCACAGGTGATTGGAGAGGAGCTTCCATTCAAATTTCTAGTGTTGCTCTAGAGAACATTTCTGTGACAAATACCTTGCTTAGGGTTCTTCAACCTGTAATTTTTATTTTTTATTTTTTGAAATATATGATAGCCACTACTTTAGGGCTTCTTTTGATTTTAAATGTGAAGCCAAGTTTTTTATGCTCGTTTTTGCTCTTGAAAACTGATTTCGTATATATATTCTTATGAATTGAAGGACTTGTGTTCTTTTGCAAGTTTTTAAATATTATTTGCTTGCTACACTTTATATTATCATGTTTTTTATTATGGCAAGGGTTTCTCTTTCAGAATAACAATGAAGTTTTTTTCAAACAATTTTATTGAATTTTTAAACCATTATTTAACAAGAATCTTGTTAATTTTGTTTAATTTGTGTTGGAATTATGATCTTGTTCTACCAACATTCATTAAATGCTACTGAGCCTTTAAACTGGATATTTTCCTCTTGTTTTGATAAAAATTCATAACTTTGCAACTTAATTTTCTGCCACCGTTTAGAAGCCACCATAGATTGAGTACGACATTATGAATTGCAATGACCACAGCATAACAATGGATCTTTACATAATCCAATTACTTGTAAGTTTTCCTATGAAGTTCTTGTACAATTTCAAGGAAAATAGATCCACAAATTTATCCACTTTATTTTTTATCATTCTTTAAAACATCCAATTTACCACTAAAATTGAAACTGATAAACTGATACAATGTAAGAACCAATGGTGATATGATTGCAATACACTATCTTGCAATTCCCAAATTTTTCCTTCACCATTATACATATTTTTACATGGGAAAACCACAAATTCTTCATCCTTAAGCTAGAAACACCTTACTAATCTTTCATTAATTCCATGCCTTTGGAATAATAAACACAAACTCAAAATGTACACACCTTGATTATAAAGAGCACTTTTCAATTTTTTTTCCTTTAACACTGATGAGTGGCAAGGTACCCCTACACTCAACCATATGAATACGAGCATTACACGCACGATCTGGTCGAACTTCGTAGACTAAGTGCCTACACGCCTTATGGAACACTTAAGGTTAATCATTCGTTGTCTTCCCATACTTACTTGTATTTGCCACAGTTGTATGGTTAAGCAAGTCTGAGGTATGTGATTTTTATGTCTTTTATGTTTTATCTCCTATGCTAATGAGGGAAAAGGTGAAGATACTAATTAACTAACTTTAACTAACTAAGTCTTAATTAACCTAGCATCAGTATTTGTTCCCACTTACCATTCACACCCTGAACCAATGCAACCTTATGGGATTACCAAACGCTATTCGTTGTTGGGATTACCAAGTGTAACGCACATGCTCAAAGCAGTCGTACTGAATGCACTTAACTATGGGAGAAGGGTTGAGAGAGATTTAATTGACTAATAAACCGTTTAAAGGATGAACAATAAATAACAATAATTAAAGTCCTATTTAGCCTATTCCATGCACTACAAGGTTTATCCAACAGTTCTTCTTTATTATTGTACACAATTGTGCGTTTAGGTACAAAATTGCTCGAATAAAGATTCGTTCACTTTGGAGTTCCTACTCTGGGCACATGGAAATTATTCTATCTCTGGAGAGGTAAAACTACCAAAGTTTCGCTAAGGGTCTAGATCTAGAGTGAGAAACAAGGGAGAGCCACTTCTTATTTATAGAAATGGTGGCGGACTGCGATATCACGTATGATACATCATGTACGCAATATCGTGGCCCATGTGATATCACGTCCCATCATACCCCCATGACTGAATAAAAACTCGTCCTCGAGTTCCTTAAAAAATATTGGGAAGGTATGGGATTATTAACTTGAATGGAACTAATGGTGAATGGGATGACATGTGAATGGATCATCATTACAGAACATGACAAAATTGGTGTTCATGACAACAAGAGTGAACAGTTTATACATTTGACATCGGGCCTTATTTGGCAGCTGAGAAAGAGAGAGAGAGAAAGAAGTTTTGCTACTACCAATGCCAAGATTGCACCTTTTGTTGTCCATCCATAAGTGTGTCATCCATCTCGTTCCTTGCATCGTTGCTTTAGCACCGATCCATTCCAAGTGTTCCCTCCAAATCCAATCTGTTGTTGTAAGATTATCATCTACACACACAACACAGTCTTTATATTAGCAAGGGTAAATAAATCACAATACAGTGGATACCTTGCTTCGGTGAAAGGTCCATTGGTTGAGTTGTGGTATGGCTGATACGGGTCTGGAGATATATTCATGGTGACTACCGAAGGTGTAGGGGTTAGGAGAAAATCAAAAAAATTGGGTCTAGACCCCCATAACTAAGAGCGAACCTTCGGTAGAGATAGAATGGAGAAAGAATAAAGAACAAGAAATATGGAGACAAAGAGACAAATATAACATCGATGAAATGGATGTCAAGATGGAAATGAACAAAATAGAGTGGATTGAAAAAATGTTAAGGGAAAGAGTTCAACTGGTGTACCAAATAGAAATGCCAGTGGGTCCTCCCCAAAGCAGGCTCATGCCTTTAATGCCCTGACAAACCCACATTCAAAGAGTCTGTAGGCTCTAGGAATGTCATTTGGAACAAGAGTTAAAGTCTTAACCACAAGAATTTACCAAAAAGAAAACAATGCGTCAACTAAAATATGCACTAATGATACAACCTGCAATGAGGTGAACAATGGAGAAAAAATGATGGAAAGAAGAGAATGGAATGGAATCTCAAGAACAAGGTGATGTACAGACCCTTGTGTATTCTAATAATTAATGTGACTTAGTAGATCCCATTCCAAGTCTGGCCTCAAACAAACCACTTCCAGTGACTTTGCATTAATGCAGTTGGCCAATCCATCCACTTGAAGTAACAAGAATGCATCCCCCAAAAATCCACCACCATTCCGATGAAACGGAGGAGAGAATAGGAAGCGAGAAGGGCCTTAGTTAGAGAAAACATGTTTATTTTAGTTCCATAACCAATGCTTGTAGCCCAAATGATTATTTCATCTAAGGGGTGTGCTTTGAATTCTCACTATTTTTTTTATGTGTTTATGCGTGAGAATCACACCATGCAAAGACTTTGTTATTTTTATTAGCTCAGCTTCCCAATAATTGGATAATGTCAAAGTGGTAAGAAAACTTAAGAAGAAAACATCCAAGCACCCAAGAGAATGGCCAAAAAAATGCATCAAGTTCCCTTGAAGTCACACCCTTTTCAATCCTTGAGTCCTTCCTCAGCTTGAGAAATACCCAGTCACCGATAAAAGAAAAACTTAACAAAATGTACAAGACACACACATACACACAAATAAAAGAAAAATTATGAATGATGTTGTAAAACAAAAATAAAAAAATTTAAAGAAATTTGTAAAACAAAAATATACAAAAAAATGTGTAAAACAAAAACTTAAAAGAACTGAGGACCCCGAATGATCAGCATAGGTGGCCATCTCCCCCATGATTGAATGGAAAGGGAGAGATCCAAAATAATTAACATCTATTTGAACTTTTTAGAAGTGTCCAACTTCTCCCGATTGATGTTTTCAAGTTAAGGGGTGGAAGTCGACGGCGCTCATACTCCAATGTATCTATGCCTTCGTTGTGGTCGTGAGTTATTCCCCCAGTGTGTTCCATGCATGTTGGTGGGCTACTCTCTTGATTAGCTATCAACCACTAGGTGTTCTCTTGTTGTGTGGTTGCTACATATAGGCAGCTTTGTATGTTATCCTCTAGTGCACACCGATTACATGTAGGAAATGCTGAGCATTCCTCCATATCATCACCCTCTGAGTCACTGTATGTGATGCATGGAACTTTCTTCTTCTCAATCTTTCCATAAATATTTTCCTTAGATATTTCCAAGGAAATATCATGGATTCCTAGGCATGCATTAATGGTGTTAAGCCATGCCCTCCCCATTATAATTGGAAAGTCTCCTTTGTTACTATTGACTTCTATCACCAAGAAATCAGCTAGGTATGACCAACCACACACTATGGTAACGATGTCCTCCATGAATCCCAAGGGAATGGTGATGGACTGGTCAGCCAGCTCTAGTTGAATATTTCTCTTCTTAAGTGGAGGCAGGTTCTAGGCTTTATACATTTCTTGAGAGATTAAGTTGACTTCGGAACCTGTCAAGAAGAGCCTTATGTGGTTCGTTCCCAGCAACTTGGAGGTAGATTAATGGACTTCCAGGGTTAGAGAGTTTCCTGGGAAGGTGGCCTACCTTGATCCAGTCAGTAACGGTATGTGCTAACATAACCATGTGTGTTGAGCTCTTTTGTTGATTTGAAGGGAGCTCTGAAGCCTTATTTGTTGGAGAAGTGGTCATAAAATCAACCGCTTGTGGTTGTGAGAGCTTGTTTGAACTCTTGGATCTAAAGAAAGGTCTTCTCTTTGTACAGTTTTCAGAACCAGCAGTGGGTTGAAGGTTTACAGCTCTCATAGCATTATGTTGCTACGATTGAGTGGGGAGTTACCCTTGCATCGTTGGAGCAGGTGGTAGTGGAACTACCGACATAAGAGTGGTGGATGGATTTAGAGGATGGTATGCATGTGGTGTGTCTCCTGGAGTAGAAGGAATCCTAAAATACTTCTAAACTTGGTAGTGATGTTGTGGGGTTGCATGACCCATAGAGTCACTTGGAGAAACCGACTGCTGCACGTAGTAGCCATATGGGTCTGGTTGCCGGTAAGGGTATTGTTGTCTAGGCGGTGGCATCCCCCATGACTGTGAGTGTTTTCACTGCTAATGTTGCCTGATAGGTTGTGGTGGAGTTCCACTTGGATGATATGTTAACAGTTGGTGGAACTACCTCGGGTTACCTTGGGGATAAGGTAACCTTTGGGGTGCTTGCCATTTGTTAAGCCTTGGGTTGAGTGCATGCACCCAGACTCTTGTAGATGTGAGATTATTGGGCAACATCCTTTAGGATTGTCATATTGGAAGATCTCACATCCACCATCATTGTCTGTATCCGAATCCACAACCTCATCAGCAATAGTCATTTTTCCCTTACCCTTGTCACGTGCATGGCTTGAATCTCTCCTCTTTTTCTTATCATGGTCACTACTTCGCTCCTTAGACTCTTCTACAATTTTGAGAATAGTTTTGAATCTATTGTCTAAGGATTCCCACATTTGATCTACCTTAGCTGGCACTTCAATTGTTAGCTTTTGAAGCAACAAGATTTTTCTATTCACCAACTCTTCAAGTGTTGACTCATCCTCTTCCTCACAGAATCTTACTCCCTTCTTTTGGAGGGAAGGATCGCAGTTATATTCTTCGTCACTTTCTCTTTTCCGTAGCTCCCCTTCTTCTTTAGCTACTTGCTCCAACAATCGATGAATTTCATAGGACCTAAGTTCAGATAATCTCCCTTGGGCATATGTCCCAAGGGTTCTCCTAGTTTCGTATCTTAGCCCATCTACGAGGTGGCAGAGTTGATCCCGTTGTGCATAACCATGGCCCGAGCAACGATGTAGCAATGCATAATATCAGCCCATGGTAGCATCCAAGGTTTTGTTAGTACCCTGCTTCCATCCTTGGATCTATTTACGCAAGTTGGACACTCTAGAGTACATTTGGTATTTATCGTTAAACAATTCTAGCATCGTACTCCACCTCCTAATAGTTTCCAGCTCTAAGGACCAATACCAACTCTCTGCTTCTTTTATGAGTGTCCTAGGAAATAACTTTAACTTTTGCCACTTTTTTTCAATATTCTGCAAGGCACAGGCATCATGTAATGCCTATAAGTGATTTTGTGGATTAGCATTGTATCCCCCTTAGAAGCGTGGGTTATTATTCATATCTAATCTCTTGATCCGACTATCTTTATGGTGCCTTGTAGGTATCCTCACAACCTCCGTAATGTCTAACATACTTAAGGTGGCTAGTAGGGTTTCATCATGATCATCTCTCTCATGACATCTATGATGCCTACGTGGTTCCCTACTTTCCCTTCTTCCATGCCTAGACTCTCTAGAATGCCCTCATCCTTGCTCTTGACTCTCTCTTTGAGGTCTCTCATCTCGCTTACCCTTATCCTTACCATTATGCTCTTTGTGATCACATCCTGACTTGGAAGGAGAGGGTAAATAATGTGATGAAGGGGAAGAATAAGGGGAACCATCACCATGACGATGTTTCTTACCTTCTCTTCGGTGGCTACAGCCCCGATCGTGATGACGATCAGAATGCTTACCCTTATCTTGTGCTTATGATCCCTCAATGAACACTTGGTGTTTGTGGGAATCAGAACCAGGGTTTTGTATCGTGGAGCAAAAGTTCTGATACCCCATCTCCTCACTATCATTAGGATGGGGAACATCATTTCATGAAGGACCTATTGAGATAGGTTCGTCACCCTTAATTTCTCTTATGACGAGTGAAGCATTATGGGAGACTTTGCCCTTCAATGATGTGTGGAAACTCTCCTGCCGCAAGTCCCATTGATGTTGCGCTTCTATGGGATGGTAATCCCTTCTGTCATAATCTTCTACAATGTATTCAGCATATAGCTATGTCATGTCTATCTATGCAAGAGCACGAAGGAGCATGTTAGGGACTGCCCGATCTGGGGGTAACACTATGTTACCTTGCAAGTCTCACCAACGCAATTGTTCATCCTAATGGAGGATAAAGGTAAAATTGGATATATACTCATCGTGATGAGTATACACTACCCGATACTCTTAAGGAACTGGTGGATCTAGGTTACGTGTGTTAGACCACTGACTATCTCTTATGTGATCCCTAGGTGGTGAAGTGCTTTTTTTTGAAGAAGAAGACATTGTGTCTTATTCGGTGTGCTGATTAACCATTATATAATTTCTTTTTTAATTAACCCTAAGGGTTCGTTTAAGCTTCCCAACGATGTGGATTATTTCCTATGTTCTAATTAGCACACAAGTAACTTAGTCCCCAACAATGGCGCCAATGATGAGTGGCAAGGTATCCCTACACTCAACCATACGAATACAAGCGTTACATGCATGATCCGGTCGAACTCCGTAGACTAAGTGCCTACATGCCTTATGCAACACTTAAGATTAATCGTTCGTTGTCTTCCCAGACTTACTTGTATTTTTCACGGTTGTATGGTTAAGCAAGTCTAAGGTATGTGATTTTTATGTCTTTTATGTTTTATCTCCTATGCTAATGAGGAAAAAGATGAAGAGACTAATTAACTAACTTTAACTAACTAAGTCTTAATTAACCTAGCATCAGTATCCATTTCCACTTACCGTTCACACCCTGAACAAATGCAACCTTCTAGGATTACCAAACACTATTCGTTGCTGGGATTACCAAGCGTAACGCACGTGCTCAAAGCGGTCATACTAAATGCACTTAACTATGGGAGAAGGATTGAGAGAGATTTAATTGAATAATAAAGCATTTAAAGGATGAACAATAAATAAAAATAATTAAACTCCTATTTAGCCTATTCCATGCATTGCAAGGTTTATCCAACAGTTCTTCTTAATTATCATACACAATTGTGCGTTCAGGTACAAAATTGTTCGAATAAAGATCCATTCACTTTGGAGTTCCTACTGCGAGCACATGGAAATTATTCTATCTCTGGAGAGGTAAAGCTGCTAGAGTTTCGCTAAGGGTCTAGATCTAGAGTGAGAAACAAGGGAGAGCTGCTTCTTATTTATAGAAATGGCAGTGGACTACGATATCACATACGATACATCACGTACGCGATATCGCAGTGAGGACGTGATATCGCATACATGATATCGTGGCCCATGCAATATCATGTCCCATCAAACACCTTTCTTCATCATTCTTCTCACTAGTTCCCTTTTAAATAAATAATTTAACTTTTATCTTCCAATCACCATTGAAAGCTAAATTGGGCAATGTAGTTCTCAACATTATCTCATAAAATATTCTCCATCAAAATGATGTAAATGTTAACAAAATATAAAAAATAGTATAATAGAGATCCAACGATAAAAAAAAGTGTAAGAATATGTGAGTTACAAGAAGAGGAAACTTCAAAAGATACAATCTAATTCAAGACTATACTAATTCAGAAATTGGTTAAAGACATTGCAACCAAGGTATAGAAAATGTGGGATTCCGTGGATGAGAAATTTGCTACAACATTGAAGAAAGTAGTGGAAATGACTGAGAAAGGCCTAAATTGAAGCAAAGACAAGAATAAAGAAGAGACAATGGATGAGAGAACTATAGGAATAAAGAAAAATTTGCTATAGTAGAAAACTTAACAAACTCCAATTTAGAGGATGATGAATGATGCAAAGTATGCAAATATGAACATCCTAAGGGATGTTTCCCTATTATGGCCCACTTAAAAGAGTCTATGACATATGTACTTAATCTAAAATTTCTCAAAAAACAAATGCCTAGATAGTTACCTTATCCATAGAGTAATTTCTAATATCCCTACCAACAAATGTACTATCCAAGTGGGGCTTACCTCAATCGCAAGAGTAATACCAAGAATAATGGCAACAACCACAAGCATGGGGAATGCCACCACTAAGATAATAGTATCCATATTGATAACCTAATCCTTATGGATACTATGTTCAACATCCTATCTCTTCTAAGAATTCTTCAATCCACAGCTCTTCTAAGGATCGAGAACTTAGAAAACAAGGTGTTGAATAAGTTCCCCAATTAAAAATTACATCAACCACACGAATACACCAAATTTTATATGGTTCCCGAAATTGGGTACATTCACACTCGAAGGGTAGAATCTTTGTACACCTCTAGACTTTTTTTCTTCCAAAATGTGGTTTAGAGGACCCAAAACCTTTACAAGAATTGAGCTTCACTACTAAGAGTTTCATTGCTATGAAATATCTTAACCCCGCAAGGTTCCAACAAGCTCAAAATGTGGTTTGAAGGGCACTACACCCTATATAGGCTTTAAGCTCCACTCCAGAGTATTTCATCACTACAAAACCACTCAACCCTACAAGGTCCCATCAAACTTAGAATGTGATTTCAAGGATCCAACAACCTTTACAAAATTGAGCTCGAAGTGTTTTGATGCTACAAAACCACTCAATTCCATAGGATCCTGACAAGCTGAATACAAATGCCTTATTACAAAAAGCACATCAACCCCATAGGGAAACAAGAAAAGGAAAAAGATAATGAAAGAATGTAACTAAAATTACAAGTCCTTGTCATTGAAGCTCAATTCAACATACAACCAAGTAAATGATAGTACAATGAAGAGCAAAATACAATTACATAGAATAGAAAATTAGGAGCTTTGAAGTTTTCAATACTTACACAATTCCAAAAAATTTGTAGTCTTCTTATAGCATCAAATTTTCCAAAAACACTTAAAATTCATGCAATGGCTATCTAACGGCTAGTGTAAACATCTCCTTTGAAGTTGGGACATCTACTTGAGTTCAACCTCAATTTTGGAGAGACGTCTACTTAAAGAATGGAACATCTTTTAAGAGACATCTCTAGGAAGACATCTTCTTGGAGAATGGGACATCTCTTAAGAGACATATCTAGGAAGACATCTTCTTGGAGAATGGGACATCTCTTAAGAGACATATCTAGGAAGACATCTTCTTGGAGAATGGGACATCTCTTAAGAGACATCTCTAGGAAGACGTCTTCTTTCCAAAGGAAACGTCTCCTATTTTTTGAAGACATCTTCCTATGAATCTATTCTTCTCAGCTAATATGTCTACTATTTATTGAGACATCTCCTCAACTTGGAGCTCTAGTTTTTGACGTCTTCTCTTATTCATTTGGCTTCTTTCCAATCCTTTAAGAATCTTCAATTTTTTTGTAGCTTTCATTTTCATCCTTATGTGTCCATGCTCTCATCTTACCTATGAAGTCTTTGCTTTGACAACCCATTGTAGATTTCATTCCATTGAGTCCTTGTCCATGATGTGAAGTTCTTGTTTGTGACCTATAAAGACATCATCTACAACAAACATTCTTTGTTCTCCATTTTCCTTAAGGTTTTGAAATACCAAAAGTTCAATAATCTCCCCCTTTTTGATGATTTCCAAAACTTAAGAAAATGGGTTGGTAGGTCCAGAAATCCATTGAGCTAGAGATGATATTTCTTTACTATAGTACTCTACTTATAATTCATTAAGAACATTTATAAATGAGAACATTTATGACAAAGAACCTAGGAATAAAATTATTATTACCATTATAATGTCAAAAGGATAATCATTGATACCATATCATAAAGTCATAGCAATTTTCATCAAGTTTATCCATAATATTATCAAAACAATATTACTCATGATACTAATTCAAATATATCCACCATATCCCTATGGTGCTCAATTTATAAAAACATAGTCACTTCATATGCAATCATATTATAGGTCAATTTTCATCACAATCACAAATGATATTCATAATAGCACAATATGCGTAATGAAATGAAATGCTCAATCATAATCAATTAATTCTCAAATAAAATTGCAAATTCTTCCCCTTTTTAGACATCATCAAAAAGTAGTGGAGCCAGACAACTAATAATAAGATAAATCATAGCATGCATAGTTGTCATCAAAGAAATATCTTATGAAAAATATTGAAATATATTTTCATAACCATCAAAATTTTAGAATGGATATATCAATGTTCAAATAAGGAAATTTCTAATATATCCATATTAATCACATGTATCTTGGGAAAGTTTAAGGAATATTATTCATTAATAGAACTATGAATTCTTCTTACTTTAGTTTAGTTCATGTTAATAATAGAGGGCTGAAGTACTCAAAAGAAGATATATTTATAGTATGCAGTACTATCATAGAGATACAAGCATTTAGCTAAGGAAGAAAAATCAGTTAAAGATTACTCATCTCTTAGCATTGATTTCATAAGGCTAATAATGACAAACCAATTTTCATTAAGAGATTTCCCTTATTTGTCCAAAAAGTTAAAATTAATGAGCCACAACTAATCCAAACATAACTAAGCCAACCCTTTTAGCTAATGTCTAAGAGTATTTAAAACCAAAAGGTTGAAGTCCAAAGTTTGAGCATTTAGAATCATGTAAATTGTCTTTTGAACCAATATGCCATTAGTGACAAATAAACAAATATTTCATGATTCTATAATCACCCAATATTCTACTTCTTTGAAACATCACCAAAAAGATAAGGCATAGCAATTCCATGGTAGTCCAAAAGATGATTTATCAATAAAAACATTAAAAGTAGTGCAAGCTTCTATTCAACCATAAAAATAAACTAGTCTAGGCTAATCTCATCAATTCAAGGTATAATGATTATAACTATACTTACCATCACTTACCTTGCTTGTTGATGGAGATCAAGATGTCTAAGGAGATTGGAACTGAGGTTCTTCTTTCGAAGTTCCTCCTTTTAAAATAATTTCATTTATTTCTAATTTCTTGCTTCCTTTCACAAAATTGTTGAGAGTTCTTTCACTTCCTTCTTTTCTCTTGGTTCTCCACACCTTTTTTCTTTTCTTTTTACCTTTTTGATTTGCCCTCCATTCCTTTTTTCCCTACAAGATTTCCTTTCAAGGTGCATTTGGGTAAGACTAAGGAGTCTTATGATATGACCAGACATTCATGTGATAATATTTTAAATTTCAATTCCATTGCTCATGCCCAAACCTTTACAATCATAACATCTAACCTTTCTATTGTGGTTGAAGTGATCAAACCTTAGAGTTACCCTTTGGTTACTTGTAGTGTTAGTAGTTACCTCAACTTTTGAAGTGGTCTCTTGTTCAGATGAGCTTGTTGTGAACACTTTTTATTGTTGATAGCATCCTACTTCATTTTTATCATTTGGACTCCTTCCTTATCTAATAACTATTCAAAGAAATTCTTTTCCTTTGAACAACCTCTCATTTACAAGTTTAGCATCTACAAGTTCTTTCTTAATCTACTCATAAAATAGGGTTAGCTTTTTATTTTTAGCCCTTAGGTCTAAGATTTATTTTGTGAGATCTAAAATAATTATATTTAATGAAGAAATGTCTTGATCCTTGGTTTTTATTTTCTTATCCAACTTTATACATAGACTTTGAAAAGATAGAAGTTCCTTACACAATAGGTCATACCTCTCCTCCTCATTTTCAAATTGATCGTCATCTGAGAGGCTAGCATTGTCATCTATGAGAATGATAAAAATGAGATGTGAACCTTTTGCATCATCCTCCACCTCACTTTGATCTCCATCATCCTAGCTGGTGTAGATATTCTTTACCTTTTTATCTTCTTGAGTTGATTCCTCTCCAACATCCTAGCTTGTATGGATGTTACTTCTTCTCCTTTCTTCACTAGTCTCCTTCTCTTAAAGCTCTAAGCACTAGAGCATTTGGAGGCCATATGGCTTCTTCCATCACATATCTCGCATTCCATAGAAAAAGTATCAAAATTTAAAGTTTAGATTACTTACCTATACTCTTACCTTTTCTACCCAAAATGATGTTAATGAGTTGAGTGCATCCATCCAAGATGAATACCAAACCTATTTACCTCACATACTTAAAGAATTTTTGCATTGAATCTTCCAACATGTAAAGATGATCCCATTGCACATTGGTGACCTGATGTATGATCCTACTTCCATTGTTCACTCCTTAGTTGTTACACTCAAAACCAGGAGTATCGAGCTCCGATACCACTTGAGGATCAAGAACTCAAAAGGAGGATTGAATAAGTTCTCCAATGAAAAATTACACAAAATTTTACATGGTTCCCCAACTTGAGTACATCCACACTCAAAGGGTGGAATCCTTGCACACGTATAGACTTTGTTCTCATTTTGAGCACAGGAACTTCATGCCATTTTTCTGATCCTCTAACACCTGAACTTCCAAGGTCCATAACTTCCTCACCCTAGCTTCAATTCATGTGATTCTTGAATTCTCTTGTTCATAGAGTGACAAACTTAGTCATGAGGGAGAGAGTGTTGCATGTAGTTTGTGGATTTGTGCTATTTATACTAAACTTTTCTAACACCTAGAAGAACATATTAAGGGTAAGAATAATAATAATTAATTACATTTTTAATTAAATGACTAAATAAATGATAATGAACTTAATAATTATTCTCAAACAACCATTCAAACACATTTCAACAAGAGATTAACAATTGTGAGAGATCATAAAGGACTAATTTGTTCATAACACATTAGAAAATACAACTATTAGGGATTTCTTTCAAACTTTTACTAACTCTACAATCTTAATAAGGTTTGAAAAGTAGTATCAAGGATAGATTTTGATCAAACCCAAGAATCCTAGAGAGGATTATGAATTGTTAGAAACATATTTAAAACCCTTGGATGATTTTTAACTAATTCTTTGTGATTTCAAATGGTTCCTAAAGAACCCATAGCTAAAGAACCCTCACAACAAATGGGTAAGAGGCCCAAAGAAAGAGGAAAAACTAGAGAGCAAACTCCACAAGTAGAGCAAGAGGACTAGCCTTATAACATTCATCAGCCTACACCTACAATAGGGCAATCCACATAAGCTGAAGCTAATGCATCACTTGCTAAAGAGGAAGGAAAACACCTCACACTTTCAAATGAGTGCCTCTAAGCTATCTAAGAGAAATCTCTCATGTCCACAATCATAGCGGAATAAAACCTTGGACTATTCATTAAGTATTTCCCTATTAATGTTCAAGAAAAACTCTAAGCATCCTCTCTATGGCCTACACTCTCATGTAATGGTGAATGCTACTTGGAAGAAGCATATCAATTTTGGAAAAATAAATAAGATGATGTTAAGATTGAAGGAATCATAGTGTCATATTCAGATGAGGCAATAGCCAATGCATTGTATCTTCCTAAGCTAACATTCCATAGACCTCTACAAGCTTTGACATAGATGCATAGAAGTTATGGCTATAATGGACCTATGGAACAATTGAGAAGGAATATAATGAATTGTCGACTATAGAGAAAATTTATTTCAAAATTGGAACCTATCATCTCTTTCCAACCAAAATATTGAATAAAATTTCTACCTATGATGCCAGAGGAAGTGCTATCATAATTGAAAAATTCTAGGCTAACATTACTCATTTATTATTCTTAGAGATCCAGAGAAGGTTTGAAGAAAAGAAGGTAGGGAAACTCATCCTACAATTTCCTTGTCTTATCAAAAGACTATGTAGACAAGCAAGAATTCTAGGCTACACAAATGATATTCTCTACAAAGCCTAGAATGCTTCTTCTACTGAAATTTCAAAATTTGTGCCATCCAAGAAGAATCAAGTAGAGAAACTAGTAGGCACTGAGGAAGTGGTAAGATCTACACCAACGAGAAAAGTTCTAGCTTTGGGAAAAGTGCAAGCGAGACCCATTGGATCAACCCCAACTACTAATAGATCAAGGCCAAGTGCTCCATTAGCATAGTAGGACTACAGATCCTCTATGAACCATTTTCAATAAATTTTAGAAACTATAAACTAGAAGAATAAAAAGATCTCTAGTATGTGTAGAGTGCAAGACAATCCAAGTACACCTGTAGTATCAACAGGACTAGTCAATGGTAAAATCTTATTGCAAGAAAGAGAAGATGAAGATGGGACACAAAAAATATCTAGAAATGTTGCATCCTTCTAGATTATGCTAGAAATAGAAGAAGAAGCCACCATGGTGATTATGCAACACCAAGATGTAGGAGAAGTAGCTAAGGTCATCATAGGCCATATCAAGAAGTCTTTTAACATTCCTATTATGCCACTAGGATATATTACTAGAATAAGAGATCTTGAAACAATAGCTAGAATATCCATGCCTCCACAAGATCATGAAGACATCCTAGATCAATTGATGCAAACTAGCCAAGTGATGTTGAATCTCTTCGATATTTCAAGTGATATCACTATAGTACAGTTTGAACTAATTTCAACCAAGGGCAAGCTGGTAATGGTAGAAACTAGCACAAAGTACATAGAGAATGAAGTGTAGAGGTTACAAGCAGAATTAGCTACACTGAGAGCAAAGAGGTAAGACCATACATGAAACGTTATGTTAGACTAGCTAGAATAATTTAGAACCAAACAGATAAGCCAATTAATAGCTAGAAACATTCAAATGGTGATGGAGAAGAAGAAGGTAACAAGGAATGCTTAAGTGATGGAAGCACAAACCTATGCCCATGCTAAATCCTTGACTAAACTAGAAGAAGAAAATAAAAGAATTATTATTGAAAGCATAATATTAGTCAATATTGAGAAGAAAAAGAATGTACTAGAAGAAAGAATTCATTAGCTAAGGAAGAAGTTTGCTACAGTCAACCTTGACTTGAGAAAATTGGCCATAGAAAATAAGACCTTATCAATGGAAGAAGTTCATGCAATACAACAAAAGTTAGCTATTCAAATTTAGTGCATGGAAAAATGAGGCCAAAAAGCATGAATGGCCAAAAGAGGACTTAAGAGACCAAGTTGGCCCATATAAATAAATCAATGAAAAGGAAATCCAAATGGCCAAAGCTAACATCAGCTCAATCACAACACAAATACCTAATTGGTAGTCAATCTTGGATAGTCTTATGCACATACATCAACCTAAGATCAATAATAAAGGCCTACAGATAGAGGATCTAATAGAGTACATGGGATTAGAAAACCTCTGCTATGCTAATCTAGCCATGTTGATAGCAAATAAGCCTAGAATAGAACTAGATTAGCAAGTAGTCGTAGTTTATGCACTATATGAAAGGAAGTTTGTAGATAAAAAAGATGCATAACATAAATTGCACATTGCAAACTTTGATCTTCAAGTGGTCAAAGCTATCTACTAGGATTAAAAAGATGTAGCAACAAATCTGGCTAGAAGAATGGTAGATTATTAGGAATTGAGAAAGATAGCCAGAGTATTCGAAGCATAAAGTAGGTAGTTCATGGCTTGGTATGTAAAGGCCAACAAAATGATTCCACAATTGTCATGCCCATGCAAAATACTAACTCCAACAAACATTGTTAAATTTTCTTGGATGGTACATGATCCAAGATCTAAAGAGGAGAAGCTTAAAACACTACTCAATAGATACCAATTCTAGAAGCCTGATGATAAAGGAAAGAAGGTAATGGAGGAGCCACCGCTTCTTGGAACTAGAAGGCTACATTGAGCTTATTTTGTTTTTTCTTGTTTTATCATATGTATCAATCATGCAATGCATGATAATTTTATAAACACCACTTAGACCATAATGTGGCATCCATAGGAGAGTCATTCATGTATATAATCATCATGTCAAATTCTATATATGACCCCATAATTTTGTAAGAACCTCTATCCTCTTTTTGTTTTAACTCAAGGACGATTTTTCAGTAAATCATTGGGGTATGATAAAACCTTTAATTGTGTATCCTATGATATTGTATCTATGATATTGTAACTCTACATACATCATCATAGACTAAATGTAATAGGTCATGGTCATGTCTATACATACCAACCGACCATCATGTTAAAATGAACACTTTCACCAACACTAAGCTAGATTCTTGCAGTTTTTTTCATAACTTAGACTTAGTGATAAAGCGAATGGCCACAATATGATGTTTAACAATTGTATAGAATCTTTATTTGAGTGGATTGTTCTTGGACATAATTCATGACCAAAAATAAGATCGAGATTGTTTCTTACCATTGTAGCATTTTACTTAGCTCATTTTTAGTTAAGCTTAATTTTACTTTTCAACATGTTTACTTTTCTTATGTCATTTAGATTTTCCAAGTACTTTACTTTTTCAATGTCTCTTAGTATGGTGGAATAAGTATGACTAGTTTCGAGTGGAACATGTAACTATTTGGTAACCTAGTAGTGACTTCTCTTGATTTTCTCAATAGTAAATTCACTAGGTAATCCCCAGTAACAGTTGCATAAACCTAGGACATGTGCAGTAAACCAAGCACAAATACCTACCATCACTAGGCTAGAATAGATCTACATTTTCTTTGTACTTATACTTAGAATTTATAATGACTTTTACCATGTTTACACTTAGTTACATTAAGAGACATTCAACATTAGCTTTCATACACCTTATTAGGAGTTAAACCATACAACTTGCACTTCACCAACTCTAAGTGGGAAGACAATGATCAAGAATTTAACATCAACTACTAGTGTACTCACATTGGCCATCCACGAATTATGATCAAGTTGCACATATACACTCATGACTTGTATGGTTAAGTGTTGGAATACCCAACCACTCATCACTCTTTAACCCACCATCTCCAAAAATGTAGAATGATATCTTGGTAAAATATATCTCTTTGAGAACAACTGTGAAAAGAATGCAATGGTAAAGATTATGAACATAATAGTCTCTTACTTCATCAATATCATTGTAGAAGCCTTGGAGATTTTGAATGTGGAAACTCAAGCTATTAAGTTCTCCATAAAGTCTTATGTTAAAATTAAGAAGGAATGGATACAGAGATCCTATGATGTGAAAAAAAAAAGAATATAAAGTCTTGATGTAGGTAGAAAAGATGTATTATAAAATTATTATGTATCATATCAATCCCATGGTATTACTAATGAAATATACATCTTTATTTACTAGGGCATGTACCTCTCTAAGTGGGGAGTTTCCTATCAAAATCCCTCAACTAATCGTCTTGAAGATTGAAAAGAGATTCAATGAGAACAAGGAAGGTATAAAGACACTTCCCTTTCTATGATTAATTAAAATATTTTGTCAAAGAAGAGGGACCACAAATTATATAAAAGACACACTAAGTAGAGCTCCAATAACTTCATGGAATGAGATGATAAAGGTGAAGCTAACTCTTCTAATTAACAAAGAGTTTTCACCACTACCAAAAGCTAGAGTAGTAACCACATTAACTTCTATCATAGTTGTTACCATCCCAATTGATGAGCCGCAATATCGCGTACATGATATCACGTCTTGCCTCATCTTCTATAAATAAGAGGTGGTGCCCTTAGTTCTAGATAATTAGATTTAGACCCTTAGCCAAACTCTTGCAGTTTTACCATTCTAGAGTTAGAATAATTCCTGTGTGCCCACAATAGGAGTCATAGAGTGAACGGATCTTTATTCAAGCAATTTGTACCTGAGCACACATTTTTGTACGGTAATAAAGATGAACTTTATGATAAACCTTGTAGCATACAGATTAAGCTAATTAGTAATTAATTATTATTTAATGTTTAATGCTCTCCTAGTTAATTAATCTCTCTCTCAACCCTCGATCCTCTTAGTTAAGTACACTCAGTATGATCACTTCGAGCATGCGTGTAGTGCTTGGTAACCCAGTAACGATTAGCGTTTGGTAATTCCATCAATGTTGCACTGGTTCAGGGTGTGTACAACAAGTGGGAACAGATACTGGTGTTAGGAATAATTAGAACTTAATTAGTGAATAGTTAATGTAAGTTAGTCACTTAGTTCTCTTTACCTTCCCTTATTAGCATAAGACATTAAAAAGATAAAAGCTATAAAAAATCATATACCTCAAGGTTACTTAACCATACAACTGTGACAATACAAGTAAGTTTGGAAAGACAGCGATTGATTAACCCTAAGTGTTCCATTAAGGCACGTAAGCACTTAGCCCTTGGAGTTCGACTGGATCCTGCGCGAAACACTTGTATTCATATGGTTGAGTGTAGGGGTACCTCGCCACTCATCATTGGCACCGTTGCTGAGGACTTAGTTGTTTGTGCACTACGTAAAACATAGGAAATCACGCATATCATTGGAATGCTAGAATGAACCCTTAGGGTTAATCAAAAAAAAAGATAAGACAATGGTACATCGCACACCGAATAAGACAAAAATGTCTTCTTCTTTGCATAAGACCATTTCACTACCTAGGACTAACACAAGAGACAGTCGGCAACATAATACACGTAACCAAGATCCACCAATTCCTCAACAGTTTCATGTGGTATATACTCATCACGATGAGTATGTACCCGATTTCACCTTTATTCTCCACCAAGATGAACAACTGCATTGGAGAGACTTGGAGGGTAACATAGTGTTGCCTCCAAACCGATCAGTCCCCAACATGCTCCTTTGTGCTCTCTCACGAATAGGCATGTCGATTTTGTATGCGAAATATGTTGCATGCAATCATGACACAAGGGACTACCATCCCACAGAAGTGCAACATCAAAGGAACTTGCAATAGGAGAGATATCATACATCCTCAAAGGGTAAATGGCCCCATAACACTCCTCATGTCTTGAGTGAAATTGAGGGTGGTGAACCTACGTCAACAAGTTCTCCACAAAACGATGTTCCTCCTCCTAACAATGGTCAGGAGGTGGTGTATTAGAACCTTCACTCCACTATTCACAACCCTGGTTCTAATACCCACGAATATGAAGTGTTCAAAGAAGGAACATAAACACACGATAAGGGTGGACATTCTAATCGTGATCACGATCGTGGTTGAGACCATCGAAGAGAAGGTAGAAAACCCCATCATGGTGATGGTTCTCCTTCTTCTTCACCTTCATCATCACATTTACCCTCTCCTTCAGTGTTCAGACACAATCATAAGGAAACCAACCGTGAGGATAAAGGAAAACAGAGTGAAAAACATCGACGAGATAGTCGAGAATGAGGACGAGGGTAGTCTAAGGAATCAAGGCATAGAAGAAGGGAGAGTAGGCAACCACATAGACACCATAGATACTATGAACAAGATGATCACGAAGAACCCCTACTCACAACTAGAAGCATGCTAGATATAATGGAGGTCGTAACAGTTCCCACAAGGCACCAAAAGGCTAGTAGGATCAAGAGGTTATACATGAACAAAATCCCACGATTTGAGGGGGGATACAATGCTGATCCTCAAAATCATTTACAAGCATTCCACGATGCATATGCCTTGCAAAACATAGAAAATGAATGGCAAAAACTGAAGTTGTTCCCAAGGACACTAGTGAAAGAAGCTGAAAGCTAGTACCGATCCTTAGAACCAGAATCCATTCGGAGGTGGAGTACAATGTTAGAACTATTTAATGATAAGTACCAAATGTACTCCCAAGTGTCTAACCTACGAAATAAAATCCAAGGATGGAAGCAAGGAAATCATGAACCCTTGGATGCTACCATGGGCCGCTATTATGCACTGTTACATCGTTACCCTGGCCATGGTTATTCGCAGCGAGATCAACTACACCATCTCGTGGATGGACTTAGGCATGAAACAAGAAGAACCCTTAGGACGTATGCCCAAGGGAGGTTATCGGAGCTTAGGTCTCATCAAATTCATAGATTGCTAGAGCAAGTAGCCAAAGAAGAAGGTGAGCTAGGAAAGAGAGAAAGTGCAGAAGAGTACAACCAAGATCCTTCCCTCCAAAAAAGGGGAGTGAGATTCTATGAGGAGGAAGAAGAGTCACCACTCAAAGAGATGGTGAATAGGAAAACTTTGCCGCTCCAAAAGTTAACAACCAAAGTATTAGCAAAGGTAGAACAAATGTGGGACTTCCTAGATAGTAGGTTTGAAATTGTTCTTAAAATTGTAGAGGAGTCTAAGGAGCGAGGTAGTGACCATGACAAAAAGAAAAAGAGAGAAGTAGACAATGCAGGTAACAAGGGTATGGGAAAAATGGTCATCATAGAAGAGGTTGTGGATTCAAACATGGAAAATGATAGTGGATGTGAGATATGCCAATACGACCATCCTAAGGGATGTTGCCCAGTAATCTCACATCTACAAGAGTCTAGGGTGTACGCACTCAACCCATGACTTAATCAACCCCATTGCTGATAGTGAATGGGTTAGCCCTTTGGTAATCATGCCCAAAAAGAAAGGCAAATGGAGGGTATGCATAGATTTTAGGCTACTAAACATGGCAACATTTAAGGATCACTTTTCATTGCCATTCGTTCACCAAATCTTAGACACCATAGCAGGGCATCGCTATTATAGTTTTCTGGATGGAAATAGCGGATACAACCAAATACGGATAGCCCCAAAAGATCAAGCCAAGACAACGTTCACCAGTCCTTGGGGAACATTTGCATATAAACAAATGTCGTTTGGCTTGTGCAATGCTCCTACCACATTTCAACGCCTAGTTCTAAGCATATTCCAACAACAGATAGGAAACAAAGTGGAAGTCTTTATGGACAACTTCTCCACTTATGGAACAAGTTTTGATCAAGCCTTGGACCAATTAGAGCAAGTGCTGAAAAGATGCGTAGAAACCAACTTAAGGCAAAACTAGAAGAAATGTCATTTAATGGTCCAAGAAGGCATAGTACTTACAAGAAGATAAAGTTAGGGTCATCCAAGGAATCACCTGTCAACTGGAAACTATCAAAGACATTATGTCATTCCTTGGACACACTGGCTATTATAGAAGATTCATTGAGAACTTCTCCAAGGTTCCCAAACCGTTGGTAGAACTAACAAAGAAGGGCGTACCATTTGAGTGGATCAGGAAATGTGAATGAGCATTCCAAACTTTGAAACAAAATCTTGTAGAAACTCCCATTCTATAAGCTCTTGATTGGTCCATACTGTTCCACATAATGACTAATGTGTCCAAGTATGCTTTGGGAGCTGTACTTACATAGTTAGATGATGAAAAACGTCCTTACTACATCCACTGTGTAAGTAGAAGTATCGCTGATGCATAACTTAACTACATGACTACAGAAAAAGAATTAATGGTTGTAGTGTTTGCACTAGATAAGTTTAGGCACTATGTGTTAGGTTACAAAGTGTTCATCCACACAGATCATAGTGTAATCCAGTTCCTCATGAACAAGCCAATGGTTAGCCCTCGTATTATACGATGGCTGGTAATCCTACAGGAGTTCGATCTAATGATGATCGATCGAAAGGGCACCAAGAATGTAGTTGCAGATCATTTATCTTGGTTGTGCTAGGACAACAAAGAGGATGAATATGTAATGTCTGATCATTTTCCTAATGAGGCCCTCTTTGTCGATGTAGTGAATAACCAACCCACGGAAATAAATTGGTATAGTAGCATTCTCACCTATCTCCTTACTCAACAAACACCACAAGAGTTGGACTTTAGGAAGAAACAACAATTTCTTCACAGATCCATGTACTTCACGGATATCAATGGACAAATTTACAAAGTGTGCCCTGATGGTTTGGTTCGTTGGTGCATGCCCAAGGTAGACTAACTGAGAGTTCTCCAAGATGCGCATGAGGGCCCTTGTGGGGGTCACTATGTGGGGAGATGAACGGCTATTAAGATCTTACTTGTAGGATATTACTGGCCAACATTATTTCAGGATGCCCATCAATTTTTCTGATCTATTAAGCACTACCAACGTGATGGGGGAATGACTACTAGAATGGAGGGTCCACAACAATGGATTCAACCTTTAGAACCCTTCAAAATTTTGGGAAAAAACTTTATGGGGCCCATTACACCAATGTCCAATGGAAAAGCTTACATCATAGTTTCCATAGACTATCTAACGAAATGGGCTAAAGCAGTTGCAGTTACAAACTACACATCATCTATAACTATACAATTTGTGCAACAACAAATCGTAAATAGTTTTGGTGTGCCATGTGCACTTATCTCGGATAATGGAACACACTTTACAGGTGCAACTTTTCGGAAGTTAATGCAATGCTTAGGGGTTGAACATAAATTGACTACACCTTATCACCCCCGAAGTTAATGGACAAGCTGAGGTCACCAACAGGGATATCACTAAAATATTGATAAGGACAATTACCAAGTATAGGCGAGATTGGAGCACTAAACTGAATGATGCTCTTTGGGCATACCGCTCCACTTCGAAACTTCCTATAGGCTACTCTCCCTATGAGTTAGTATACAAAAAGCTTCCAATGCTTCCAATTCAAATCAAGCTCCGTACACTATCAATGGCTTGTGACCTCCACCTCGATCTTGATCTAGCACAAAAAAAAAGGTTGGAAACTTTAAACATGCTAGATGAAAACTGATTAGCTACCTTATCATCAAATGAGTTACACAAGGCATATAACAAGTAACATCATGACTTAAATATTCGAAAGGTTAAGTATCAACCAGGAGATAAGGTTCTCTACTAGAACACCATACATGTGCCACAATGCATAAAATTTCAAACACTATGGGAGGGACCTTACATTATTCATACAACCTTTCCTTCAGGGGCCATGACCATATACAAAATTGAGAGCCCTAGTAAGAGATTATTAGTTAATGTGCAATAAACCAAACCTTTCCATGAACTTAGAACGGTCAGTGCACATAATACCTCTAAGAAGGGATGACCCTGCTCATTATTTCGGATCTCCCCCTTCCAACTCAATCATGGGGGAGATGGTCATCTCTGCTAACCAATTGAGGCCCTCAGTTCCCTTTTTAATTTTTTTTTACATATTTTTGTTTTAAAAATTTCTTTAAATTTTCTTATTTTTGTTTTGCAACATCATTTATACTTTTTCTTTTCTTTTTGTGGTTGTTTATTTTGTTAGGTTCATCACCTAATAAGTGCTCCTGATGGTGGTATGAATTGTATTCTATTGATTGCTAATGTTTGGTTTTTACCTTTGAGTTATAATGTTGATACTAAGGGATGGTTCTTTTAATATAATAGGCAATGAGTCCACGTCATCTATGCATCCATGAATTTCTATGGTCTCTCTTGGCTTGGAACTATACAGTCCCTTTCTTTAATAATAAAACTATTAACAAATTGGTGACTAGGCATTTCTCAAACTAAGGAAGGACTCAAGGACTGAAAAGGGTGTGACTTCAAGGGGATTTGATGCATTTGTGCTGCCTATCCTCTTGGGTGCTTGGATGTTTTCTTCTTGAGTTTTCCTTACCATTCCGACATTGTTTCATTATTGGGAAGCTGAGCCAATAAAAATAAATCTTTGCATGGTGTGGTTCTCACATAAAAAAAAAAGAGAGAAGAAAGAAAGAGAAAAAATGAGAATTCAAAGCACACCCCTTAGACAAAATAATCATCTGGACTATAAGCACTAGTTATGAAACTAAACAAACACGTTCCCTCTAACTAAGGCCCTCTCTCGCTTCCTACTTTTTCCTTTCTCATTTTCTTGGAATGGTTGTGACTCTTTAAGTGGATGAATTGGCCAAGTGTATTAATGCGAAGTCACTGGATGTGGATTGTTTGAGGCTGAATTTGAAATGCGATCTACTCAGTCACATTAATCATACATACACAAGGGGTTGTACACCACCTCATTCTTGGGACTCCATTCCATTCTCTTCTCCTCATCATTCTTTCTCCATTTTCCACCTCATTACCAATTGTATCAGTAGTCTATATCTTAGTTGATGCATTATTTTCTTCTTGGTAAATTCTTGTGTTAAGACTCTAACTCTTGCTTCCAAATGACATTTCCAGAGCCTACAGACTCTTTGAATGTGGGATTGTCAGGGCATTAAGGGCATGATCCTGCTTTGGTGAGGACCCACTGGCATTCCTATTTGGTGCATCAGCTAACTTCTTTCCCTTAAACATTACTACAATCAACATTTGTTTTGTTCATTTCCACTTCTGACATCCATTTTATCAGCATTTCCATTTTTTCTTTTTCTCCATCTTTCTTATTCCTTATATTTTTCCATTCTATTGCTACCGAAGGATTACTCTTAGTCATGGAGGTCCTAGTCCAATTTTTTTAATTTTCCTAACCCCTACACCTTGGGTAGTTACCAATGTTATATCTCTACAATTCTTATTAGCCATATCACAACTCAGCCAATGGACCTTACACTGAGGCAGGGTATCAACTGTATTGTAATTTACTTATCCTTGCTAATATGAGATTATGTTGTGTGTGTAGATGGCAATCATGTAACAATGGACTGGACCTAGAGGAAACACTCAGGATGGACTAGTGCTAGAACAGTTGTGCAAGGAACAAGATTGATGGCACAATTATAGATGGACAACAGGAGGCGCAATCCTGGTGTCGACAGCAACATGTCTTCTTCTTCTTCTTCTTCTCTCTCTCTCTCTCTCTCTTCTTTCTCAGCTACTAAATAAGGCTGGATGTCATTTGTATATAGTGTTCACTCTTGTAGTCATGAATACTAATGTTGTCATGTATTGTAATGTTGATCCGTTCACAAGTCATCCCATTCACCATTAGTGTCATTCAAGTCAATAATCTCATACCTTCCAAATATTTTATAAGGAACTCGAGGGTGAGTTTTCATTCAGTCATGGGGGTATGATGAGCCACGATATCGCATCCACCACGCGATATCACGTCCTGCCTCATCTTCTATAAACAAGAGGCAGTGCCCTTAGTTCCAGATAGTTAGACTTAGACCCTTAGCCAAACTCTTGTAGTTTTACCATTCCAGAGTTAGAATAATTCCTATGTGCCCGCAGTAGGAGTCATAGAGTGAACGGATCTTTATTCGAGAAATTTGTACCTAAGCACACATTTTTGTATGGCAATAAAGATAAACTTTATGATAAACCTTACAGCATACAGATTAAGCTAATTAGTAATTAATTATTGTTGAATGTTTAATGCTCTCCTAGTTAATTAATCTCTCTCTCAACCCTCGATCCTCTTAGTTAAGTACACTCAATACAAACACTTCAAGCATGCGTGTAGCACTTGGTAACCCAGTAACGATTAGCATTTGGTAATCCCAATAACATTGCACTGGTTTAGAATGTGTATGGCAAGTGGGAATGGATACTGGTGTTAGGAACAATTAGAACTTAGTTAGTGAATAGTTAATGTAAGTTAGTCACTTAGTTCTATTTACCTTCCCTTATTAGCATAAGACATTAAAAAGATAAAAGCTATAAAAAATCATATACCTCAAACTTACTTAACCATACAATCGTGAAAATACAAGTTTGGGAAGATAGCGATTGATTAACCCTAAGTGTTCCATTAAGGCGCGTAAGCACTTAGTCCTTGGAGTTCGACCAAGTCACGCGTGAAATGCTCGTATTCATATGGTTGAGTGTAGGGGTACCTCGCCACTCATCACCAATGACTAAAACCACAAGTGCTAGTGCAAGTTCAGGTACATCGAACACAAGCCAACAAGCACCTATTAGAAGCACTAGAGACTATCATCCTATCCTAAGTCACTTGCAAGAGGTATCAAGGGTCATTAGTCAGAAATGTGACAAATTTAACAAATTTTTTAGAGTTATTAAAACTAGTTATCCCATTTTTATTAACCTCATGAGAGTTGTTACTATCACCTTACAAGAGGAGTATCTTGAAATGTCTAGTGAGGAACCAAGATTTCAAGTCATATTGAATCAAGATGATGGATCAACTATGGTTGGAAAGCCATACAATGGACAAGAGATTGTTGCGAACATGGTGGTTGACGTAATTGGAGAATTTTTGAAGGTCTCTATAGTATAAGTGTCATACTTTACTATCATTCCAAACATTCAAGTATCTACATGGGCTAGATAAAGATGAGAAGGAAACATAAGTGTAGAATAGGATGAGGAGGTGTTGGATAGATTGGTTGGTACTAGGCCAATGATGATAACCATCTTTGATATCCTCAAAGATGCCACTACTATCAAACCTAAATTAATCACTATCAAGAAAAATCTTGTCATTTCTAAGGCTCAACTATAGTAGGCTAGGTTGTTAAATCAACATTTATAGACTAAAGTTATAAAAATTATGTCTAGTTGGTAGACACTACAATCAATCAACTTAGTTAGTCTCATGATGATACAATCAATCAATTGAAGAGTAAGCACTACCAGGTGGAGATAGAAATATAAAAGGCAATGTGGGATGTATTCTAGATTGATTTCAAGACCTATTCATTTCAAAAGAACATCATCAAGCTAGCCCAAGAAAATTAAGGCCTTGTCATTGCGAATAGAAGAGTACAAAGCATTGAATAAGAAAAGAACCAATTATAATATCATTTTAAGAATCTCCAAGAACAATTAGCATGCATAAATGCAAAAATGCATAGATTCATAGCTAAAAATAAAAGTCTTTTAATAGAGGAAGTTAGAGCTAGCTAGAAAAAATCAATCACTAAAATCATTGCATGATAGAATGAGGCCATCAAGCACAAGAAAATCAAGAATCATTATTGAAAATAGGTTGGCCTACAAAAAGAAATTAATAAGAAAATCTGAATGGTCAAGGATAAACTAAACATAGCTCTTTAGTAATTTCCTAACACTAATTGGTAGTCCATCTTGGATGGAATCAATGTAGTAATTAGATGGAGATCAAGATGAATGAATTATAAATTGAACACATGACTAAATACATGGAACTTACTAACGTATGTTACATTAATTTTGCAATGCTAATTACCACCAGACCATGAAATGAGTTCGAAAAGCAGATGAATACTTCATTTTCACTTTATAAGAATGAACATAAGCTCCATAAAGAAGCACTCTAAAATTTACACATTACAAATGCAAAGCTTGAGCTTTTCAAAGGAAACTTTATAAATCAAAGGAATGTTGCTAAGAATTTGACCAAATGAATGGTAGACTACTAGGAGTTAAAGCATAAAGGCCATTGGACATTGAGTGCATACATTTTTTAACTTGGTCTATTAATAGCCATGAGATATTTTCAACTCTATCATGTTCTTAGAAGGTACCAATAATTTCTACTCTAGGTAATATAGTCTAGAGCATTCATGATTCCAAGATAAAAGAGGAGAAGATGAAAGTCTTAATAGAGGTATTTTATATGAAGAGCACATTAGTAGTAGTAATACATTCCTATATAAATGTGCCACCTACCACATTTATGATACTAGTTTTAGTAGATGTAGTAAAGCTCTTATAGTTTGTTTTCTTGAGTCTTGGCAACAGTCACTGAGTAGCTATAGCATGAGTTTAGATTAATTATCTAGAGTCTTATTCAAGTGGCATTGTACCTAAACACAATCCATGAGTAGTAGTAACATCAAGATTAATTCATATTTATTACAACACTTTAAATTAGTTTAATCTTTTCATACTTAGTTTAATTCAATGTGGAAATGGATTCTTATCACTTACGCTAGCTTAGACATTACTCTTCTTTCTTAGAGTACTTACATAAATTTCTATATTTTAATATTATTTTCTAATGGCTAAATAACATTATATATCATATGCCTCAACTACACTTTATTATATGAGTTAAAGGCCATACAAGTGTAGTTGGGAAGATAGCAACCTACTATCAACATTTAATGATCTATAAATTTCATTATCTTAGTCCATGGATTATGGTCAAGTCATGTATAATGCTTGTTATTTTTATCATTGAGTGTATGAATTACATCATTGCTCATAATTAGTGCAATTACCAAGGACTTATGCTAGTGTGCTAGATTAGTTAATGTCATTAAAGATCATTGTTGAAATCTTCAAGATTTATCTTATGAAATTATTAATACTTTATTAAGTCACACACATTAATTTAAAATGGTTACTTCTCATAGAGAAGATCCTTTGCTTGTTAATGATTATACAAGAGAAACTAATAGACCCAACCAAAACAAGGATGTTGCGCCATATTAAGTCAAAGTGATCCACTAGCATTTGAATCCTTATGAACTAAAGTTTATCTTTATCCTTTGCCAAGATTAATAGATGAGATGGATGGGCCAAGAGGGTAATATTATATTACATTCTAATCATGCAACACTATCAATGCTAATGGTTGCATGGATGAAGTTTGGATTATAAGCTATAACCATTGACTATTTGATAAAATCTTCAGGCCCTATGAGTCCACAAAGTCCCAACTCTTAAAGGATTATTATATAGAAGCATCCCATGAAGTAGCTAAATGCAAATAGGCCATCATTACATTGACATCATTATCTAAGAAGAAGGATATTAATTAGCACTCAAGGAGACCATAACACCAAAATCCTCCTCTCTTTAATGCAAAAGATACACTTAACCCATGGATATTGTTATTCTTAGCAAGCAACCAAGAAAAGGGAAGAACTTGGTTCAATAATAATAGGTCCTCAAAGCGTAGGTATTCTAGTAGAATACCAAGAGAATCAAAGAGGAAAAGGAAGAAGAGCAAGTTAACATGTCTCTCCTAGTTCTTCATCCTCTTTATCATCTTCATTGTCAATCTCTAATAAGGAGGAGCATGCATAAGGAAGAAAACATCAACAAAGAGGATCAAGTAAAGGCTACTAAGGAGATCAAAATAGAATTGGAGGCAGAGGTGATGATCATGATAGAGATAAATATAGGGATCATGGACATAGATATGATAGAAGGCATAACAAAAAACACTAAAGAGGCCATTTTCATGGTTATGTCAAAGACCCTAATGAACATGATGATTATGTGAACCCATGATAGCAATGAGAAGTATGACCAATATAAGGAAGGCTATTTACATTTCCACTAAGCATCAAAGGGACAACTGCATCAAGTGACTTGACAAGAACAACATTCCTACGTTTGAGGGACACTATAATATAGATAGATAACATCATTTGCAAGTCTTCAATGATGCCTACATCTTGTAGAACATCAAAAATGATTAGCAAAAGCTCAAATTATATCCAACGATACTCATCAAAGAAGTAGAAAGTTTGTATAAGTCCTTGCAACTAGAATTCATTAGGAGATGAAACATCATGTTAAAGTTATTCAATGACAAGTATCAGACATACTAGAGTCTTCAATTTGAGAAAGAAAATTCAAGGATGAAAACAAGACAATCATGAATCCCTTGATGCAAACTTAGGTAGGTACTATTCATTATTACATCAATACCTAGACCATGGCTTTCCTTGGTAATTAAGTCATATATATAGTTAAAGTTAGACCACTAATTCCTAGTTTATTATTAGTTACATTGCTAGAGTTAGTATCCTAAGGAAGGTAGAAAAGTCATTAAGACCCTCAAAAGTGAACCCAAAATGTTGACAATACAATGAATTAAGAAGTTGGAGAATTAGCTAGTAAAGTGCAATACAAGAAAGATTTATACCAATTTAGCCAATAACTAGATCAGTTTGGTAAAGATCAATACTCATGGAAAATTGTAACATTATTTCAAATAAGGTCATTCAACTATATTGTCCTTATGACAAAACTACGACTCATCCCTTGATCTTAGAGATTGATGAATATCAGGGAGTTTTTTAACTTTACTTCTTATTTTCTTATTCTTCTTTATTTATTTAATTTAAGGTTCTAAATTCAGCAAGTAAAATGTTTTATGGTGATACAAGTGGAAGAAAGGATTTTCCATACCTTCACTTGGGTAACCAAAGATATGAGTTGTACTTTGTATAACCTTGGTTAGGACTAGTGATTAGTGAATGGTAGACATTCAATTCATCTTTTTCATTACCTAAATATTAAGGTAAGTGGTTGATAGAAGAATATATGTTTTCCTCAAATATTTTTCTGACATATATTTCATTTGCAAAATAACAAGAGAACTTTAAAATATTTAACCCTATTTCAAAAGGACAAATCAAAGAATTGACGCATGAAGCATGAAGCACTAAAACATGGAGAAAGATCATTAACGTAGACTTGTTCAATAATGAACGAAAGCTAAGGGGAGTAGTTTGTTATGTTCCAATTCCTAAATGAAGTCGTTTCGTAACAAAGATAATATCACTTTCTAACAAATGATTTAATTATTGAAATAAGACCCAAAGGGGCACATTGTAATAACGAAGATGTCTCTTGAGGTGATCTTTGGGGATTTGACCTAGGGTATTTATACCTCAAAATTAGAGGTCATACCAACATGGAGTTGAGGAGTTAATAAAGGTAATAATGGGTGTTGGATGAAGCTAGACAAGAAGGTGACTATCCATCTCTTCTTGTCAAGTACAAGCTTAACTATGGTGGTAGTGTTGGATTACCTCTAAGAGATAGATGCTAAAGGAAGATAGCCCCAATAAACCCTCAAAGCATGATCCACATACATTATTTCCTCATTAATAAAGTTTCATGTTTATTTTCTTCTGCATTTCCTCTATCACATTCATTACACATAATGTTGAATGTTGCATATGACATTCGAGAATGGGATATCACAACATCATACAAAAGCATAAGGTAAGTATACTTAAGTATCCAAAAATATCGGTTGTTATACAATCTACAAGCATCACAATAAACCATGTTGTAATTCGTGGATGGAGTTAATGTGGGATCTAAATAGTTTAGTATTTGATTGCAGGTCATTATCTTCCCAATTATACTCATAATGGTCCTTAACACATATGGTTAAGTATAGCTAAGGAACATGATTGTGATGTCACTATGACTAAGAACTAGACTAACTAATACTAATAAGAAATTAATTATTTAATCTAATAAACAATAAAATAAATCTTACACTAGCCTAAGGCCATGAGTGTCTATACCTCAATCAATCATTCATGTCCTAAACTAGTATATTTGCCACTAGGATTACCAAGCAATGTGCTACTAGGCATACCAAGCAATGTTGTTGCTCAAATTACTAGATGTATACATGTTATGCTTGAAACTAGGTTGCATTCATTCTACTAAACATATTCACATCATAAATACTATTCTAATTTACATTAAAAATTAAATAGCATGGACAAGTAAATTTAATCTAAGTGAGAGTATCGTAATTGAAGTGAATTAATCTCAATTTTTATTGATGGTCATTAAACATGTCTACGTACATTCCACTCAAATAAAGATATCATACATTATGTTGTGAACACTTATTGACTACTATAGAAATTGAGAAATCAAATTGCAAGAATCTAGCGACCTACTAACCAAATGGTGTCATAAATACAATAGGTGAAGTGTATTTATAAGCATATATTGTAACAACTACATTGCATTTGTGATATGCATGCTAGCCTACCATAACACACCTGATTGACACTACAATACAACTATTCATCACTTAGTAAATTAGAACGGGTACATCAAAGAGTTGTTGAGGGATGTAGACTAGGTTGTAGCACCTCCTAACAACTATAGGTTAGCTTATAATGTTAACATCCTACAATCTCTAATGAATTTTCTACAACCTTAGCTAATCATCTTATCATCTAGAATCTCTCATGACTACATCATTATTCAAACCTTGATAGGGATAAAGATAAACATGACCCATTGCTTCTAACGATAACTCATATAAGTCATACTTGACAAACTAACCCATGCAACTCAACTCGCTAATCCATGGTACTTGCTCAAACAATTTCATAAGATTAGTGTACGTATGAAATAGAATAGTTGCAAATTTATTCAACTATTATTAATCATGCATCTACCAAAAATATAAATTTAAATATGTGACAAGAGAGGTGTCAAATCTTGAAAAAATAACTATAAGTACAACCCAAGATATATAGCCAATATGATACTTCAGAAGAATTATAGAGGCATTGAACAATACCTAGAGTATGACTCAAATTGATAACCCCTTTCCTAACAAGACAATGAGCTAACTACTTAAGCCACTCATGTACAACTAATCATTGCAAACAAATAGGACATCACTTGTAACACATTAACTAAATTGATACTCCATAACACATACCACATGTTACCAAGGTCATCTAAGTTAAGGGTGTTACAAAACATCTAGGAGTAGTGTAGGTAGATCTCAAGCTACTATCCTCTTAGTCACATTTGGAGTGGATTCTTTATGTATAGCTAAAGGTAATTAAGGCATATGATTAGTGATGTTTGCCCTATGTTACTAAAATAGAAAAGTAATAAAAACAAAAAGTAATTTATGCTAATGCTACCAATGAGTGTAAGTAAAAGTAAAATTCTAGAGTAATGACTATCTACTCCATTAACCTATCGTCACACCCCTTGATTTACATATTAACTGTTAAGCAACCAAGCTAATTTACTACTACACAAACCAAGTGAACTAGTCGTTGGATAATCAAGCTAGTTTACTAACTGGCAAACCAAGTAAATTGGCTGTCGAGCAAGGAAGTTTACTGTCGTTAGTGTAGTTAGTGCTCATGTCTTAGTTTACTCATTTTGCTATTACTGAGTCACTAAAAATGTAAATGAAAACATTTTAGGAAATTATAATATTAAATTATAATAAAAGTAAATTGTAAGTAGTGTAAATCTAATACAAGTTGAAGTGTTACAATGTGAAGAAATCAATTTTGATCTTTATTGTTAAACATGGTTACCTCAAGCATAACCATTCAAATAAAGATTCCAAACACCTAACTCAAATAAATGTTATAGGCATTTAATGCATGTCACAAATCATGAAACAAAACTACAAAAGCCTAATCCCTACTAACTGAAATGAATGATTTCTACCACCATGGATCACATATATCCAAACTAATTTTTTAACTGTGCCAATGCAAATGCACCAATATAGCAAAGCCTCAAGTGACACATGCTTTGGTGTAAATGCACTAGCTCAATTGCGCATCAATTTGCCAAAATTTAATCTCAACTCCAAGGCAAGGGTTAGCCTTGAGCTAGCCAACATAGGATATTTGATGTTTTATCACATAGACATGATGTGATTTAGAAGAGGCATTCAACAATGTAGAGATTCAATTTAGGTTAAAGTTGAATATTTCTATGAAGTTTTTATTTTAGGTTCATAAAAAGCAAGGAGAGTAACCAATGGATATTAATTCAATTTTCTTCCTTATGTGCATGAAGGAATGCTTGTTGTCCTATTCCTTGATTTCTTCTTGAAGATTTATCAATTTTTATCATTTGTTTTTAGACTAATTTGGTAAATTTTGATATACAAGAAGCCTCTTGTTAGAAATGACGACCTAAAAAGACACTTCTAATAGAAAGCAAGGCTTGATCCTTTTCTTACATAGAACAAAGGTTTTTTAGAATTGATTGAAACAATGAAAACAAATATTGACACCTCAAAAATGTTGTGCCTTTCTTTTGGTATTTTGATATTTCAATGTATGCTACTTTGCTCTACTTATGTCTAGTTATCTTAGTTTATAGTTATGAACCAAGCTATAACTGATGTGGATACATTTTTGTTTATTAATATATTTTTTAATAATTTTTGGTGGTCTACCACATAACCTATTTAAAAATTTAAGTTAGTATCTTCTTTCCTCTTTCTTTTGGAAGACCCTAACGCTAAAAAGGAAATTTGAAAGGTTAAACTTAATCTCCACAAGCATGCCATAAACAAATTCGGAAACTCCGATCCTACATGAGCATGAACATTAACTAATTTCTTATATGATTTGATTAATTAACATGTTTAGGGGAAAATTTCCCTTGTACAATTACATTTAATCCTGACCTGCAAGAATTAAATGGACAGAAACTCATGCCATTACAGACTGAAGCTATAATACATGAATCTAAAATTAATGCTAGAGAGCTACAATGCAGCAGCAACAATGAGCATATATTAACTTAAGAGGGAATTTTTTAAAATAAGCATATAACTTAAGAGGGGGGAATTTTTTAAGAACATATGGCAACGATTTTGAATAAGACATCTTTAAAATATTCGGTGTTATTGAACTGTGAGAATAGTTTCTATCATATATTCCCCCCGTCCATGTTGTCTAAGAAACAGGACAGCAGGTCATGTCAGTTTCCATTCGTCTTGACTGAAGGGCAAGGATATTTTGAACTCTTTGCTTTAGCTGCCACAGCAAAACAATCTTTAAGAAATCAGAAAAACTTTGCAAGTGACGTGCGCAATTTAAAGACAACCAAAATGAACAACAAAAACAATAAACAATGAAAACCTACATCTTCGATTCCTTGGTTGCTTTTGATGGAGACATACAGAGAACCCTTCGGTCCAAATGCTCTATACTCTTCCTCTACGGTCTCACAACTTTCTCGGCGAGTTAACAAATCAGCTTTTGAAACAACATCTATCCATAATCGATCCGCAAACCTCTCTTTTATGTCATTGTAAATATAAAACTGTATTGCATTATACACAAAAATATGGGTGAACAATATTATTAAGGAGCATGACACTGCCCAGTGAGATTGTAATAACAGATAGATAAAAATGGTACCTGATCAGAGGCAGCTGTTCCACAATGGCCAGAAAGATCATGCACAAACAATATTGCAGATGGCAGGTGCTGAAGAGCAGCAAGGGTCAACCTCTCCAACTTGTTTCTCTCCTCTGCATTCATTACAATAAGGTGTTAGCTTAGTGGTAAGAATCTTGGCTTGGTAACCTCAGGTTACAGGTTCAATACCAGTGAGCAACACTGAGTTACAAGTTTTTGAAAAAAAAAAAAGAAAAAAAACATTGGTAAAGGGAATTCTGAAACTTGTCCAATAGATCCAGGGGGGTCTTAGTGAATGTAAGTTAAAAAAAAAAAAAATCAGTTTAAGTTTCATTAAGGTTCCTCTCTCTACAATAACTTGGCACTTTGAAAAATGCTAAAAAAATGTATTATAGAGTGCACATGTGAAAATCATGGACTCATTCATGGAATATCACTATATGGTACATGTACAACCATGACATTGTAGTTCAGTAGTAAAGTTTTGAGCATAGCCAACCCTTTTTGTTGGGATAAGGCTAGGATGATGATTAGTAAAGCATTGAGCATGCCAAGCACATATTCTGCATTTGAATAATCCCAAAGACATATTTGTCCCTAAATAATGCAAAAGTGGCATAGATCCATACATTCTTCATAGGGTTATATATCATATGGTTCTAGAGTTTGGTTTCATGTTTTATTAGCAACCTAAAAAAGAAAAATCTGATTGAAAGAAACAATTTCTATTCAATCAATATATTCCCTACTATATATAGCTCCACACATTTTTGAAATGAAACATAGGAAGCCAATTTCATGAGAAATTTGTGAATTTTTTTGCACCTTTTTTGTTTCAAAAATCTAGCTAACTGAAAAGATTTTCAAATCAATTCATAGACCATTTTGACTCTCTAAGTGAAAATTCAGGATATGACAAGTGTCCACAGAATTATCCAATCTCTTGGCCAAAAGAACTATTAAACCAAGACAAAAGATTCATGGAGAATTGGACAAAATCAATTCATTATTCTGTTTTTGACACATTGTCAGTCAATGAATGTATGGCCTTTCCATACCACTCCCACAGAAAATTTTCAATGTTGGAAAAGACAACCAAATGTTTTTCAATTTTTTAGGGGATTTGAAAGAAAAAGGAGAGTGGATTTTTATACGATCAAAATGGATTTTCCAAATCTTTTCTCAAAATTGGGTATTTCATCAAACCTGGATGTACTATGATTAGACACAATCAAAGGGATATAAACCAATTTTTTTGTAGTCCATTTCTAAATAGTTCACCTTAGAATATTACTATATGGTACATGTACAACCATGACATTATAGTTCAGCACTAAAGTATTGAGCATAGCCAACCCTTTTGTTGGGATAAGGCTAGGATGATGATGAGTAAAGCATTGAGCATGCCAAGCACACATTCTGCATTTGAACTAACCCAAAGGCATATTTGTCCATAAATTATGCAAAAGTGGCATAGAAAATCCATAAATTCTTCCTAAGGTTATCTATCATATGGTTCTAGAGTTTGGTTTCATGTCTTATTAGCAACTCTAATATACCAGGGTCTTCCTCATACTATACCAAATTGGTTTACAACATAAGATAAGTCATTTCAAACTTCATCAACAATTTTAATTAGTCATGAATAGTTAGACATTGACTATCTTGAATATATTCATCCATGAGTGAACTCAATGATAGGAATTTTCCTTGGCTGGTCTTGTAGATGAGACTTACTTCTTTTGAACATTGGTTCTGTCTTCACCTACCAACTAGGACCACACCATAGGCTTTCTGAGTTCTCATTGCTAGGTTTGCACTACATTACTCAAACTCATGGTTGCTAGCCTATGTCACATATTTTCTTCAACAACGTAGCACAAATTTTTACCTTAATGCAAATGTCTTGATTTCACATTTTAGGATTAACCTTGAGTAAACAACCTTAACTGGATATTTATGGATCCACATATTTCTTCCTTTTATTTCATCATCATCCTGGCCATATCTCAACTACATGGGGTTGGCTATATGAATTGTCTTGTCATTCACTTCTAATAACTCTGAAATCTTTGATATCTTTTCTTATTCCTTCCAACCAGGGGTGCACACCCCCCCCCCCCCCC
>MNCI01036774.1:472036-586032 GCA_015680685.1 Gnetum montanum | reverse complement strand
TTTCCTTCCACCCAGGGGGCCCCCCCCCCCCCCCCCCCCCTCTTTTTTGTTAGGGGTGTCTATGGATGTAATAGGAATGAGAGATAAATTTGGGTTTATGAAGTTCTTCCTTGAGCTTTTCCTATTAGCTTCCAGGGTCATTACCTTTTGTTTTTTCCTTTATAAGCTCTTTCTTGAAATCTATTGCAGTCTTCTTGAGAACCTCAATGGATGTGATATTACAAACTCTAATCAATGTACTTTCATTGTTGATTTTCCTCTAAATTTCTTACAGCATGGAGCTTTGTCTGTGCAAATCTTAATTACTTTTTTATTTGGAGAAAACATCAGGAGTATATTAACAAGATAAAAGGAAAATGTAAAGGGGCTAGGCTGAGTAAAGAGCTCACCACCAGAAAACAAACACAGATGGGGGAGATGTAGGCCCCTCTCATTCAGCCAATGTTCTTGACAGCTTTAACTTTACAATAAAAAAAAACAATAAAGAGAACACCAAGAACAACAGCAGTCAATGCATTGTCATTAACAATACCTAAGTACCCAGTATTGGTGATAAAAACCCCTAAACCAAATACATCTCTCACTCTTAAACTTATAGTGTATAATGGACATCACTCGCAAACAGCAAGACAATACAACCACAAAATCTTCTAAGTTGCTCATGGACTCGGTCAACAATGTGTCTGTCCACATCATTCTTGATAAGTATTAATGCTTCACTGATACTCTACAACTACTGTTGTCTCACATCCTTTTCCTCCTATGTGAGATGATATTTGCCAAGGTGCAACACGAGGGACCAACATCTAACAAAGGTCCTGATATAGGAGTTGTTGGAGCGAAAATTGGTCCCAAGGACATTTGCCCTCTTTCATCTAGGTTTGGGCTTCCTCTTCTAGGGCTCAGTGCCATCAATCCTTTATAGCCTTCCTCTTCTAATTCTCAATCCCTACTTCTCTTCCTATTCATGCCTCCTGAGTGCCTCCTCAGGATCCTTTTTTTCCTGCTCTTCATGCTTCCTCTCCTCACATAGAATCTCCTATTAGAGCTCTTCCTTCAACACCTCCCTCTCAATCCTCCACTACTTCTCCACCTAATACTTCACCTAGATTTCAATATCTTCTATGGCAGTGGCAACCTTCTGCCAAAGCCACTCCTCAGTTGCAAGCTCTATGCCCCTTACCTTCTCATCGGCAGGTTGTTGGATGTCTTTGATCCTATCCTTGTATTCAGCTCTTAGTCTTTCCATACTCACCTACTTAGCCTCATGTATCCCTTCTTGAAGCATGATTTTGAATTGGTGCTCCAGCTGCTCCTAAACAGTTATCTCCATGTCTGTGTCAATGGTCGTCTCAACAGTAACTGATGTCCAAGTTCTAAGCCATTATGTGGGTCTCCCAGCACTGCTAGGAGTGTAAACACCTTTCATCTCTTGTTGTGCAACTGTCCAAGAAATAATAGGCGATGAAGAAGTTGCAACTTTGGTAATGTGCCTATTTTAAACTTCACCAACCATCTCTCTCTTCACAACACAAATTAGTTTACCTACCTCACAGCTTCCACAAAAGCCCTCATAACCCTCCAGAGGGCCTAAATTAAGCCAGAATGCTTAAACGATTGTTTCAACTAAAAACATGTTAAGAAGTAGCAGGGAAGATTCATCTAATAATAGTGAAGCAGAAAGGTGGCCATCTGCAATGGTTACAGAAGAGAGCACCATAAAACCTATTTGCTCACAAACACAGGAATGCCCTAGGAAATAAATTGAGAGCGAAGCTTAAACCTATGGAAGCAAGAAGATTAATCTCACCCTCCATTGGGATACCATGAGCTATGACAATGACATTGTCCAAAACCTACACTTCAATGTCCCTAAACCTGGTACTTTGATCACACAAATACCTAAAGAACCTTGCAGCATGTGAACTGCATTCATCGAATAGGAGATGCAGAAATACATCCCAAGCAACCAAAGTCAGCAACTCCTGGAGCTATTGGTTCAATAGAAAAGGCCAAGCATCCATCTCAAAGGTGGGAGTTCTACCTATGGACACCAAAATTTCCTTCTTGAGTGAATGCACCTTTACAAGAAGTGTAGATAGCTTGGGCAAAGGTGCCTGCTAGAAGACTTGGAGATTCCTGGTTTTCCAAATGAGCCAGACCAGGACTTCTTGAAAACTAGCACTCTTTATATTCATGCAATCCGCTACAGCCAAAAGTGCACATATCACGGAGCTACAGTGGCATTCAAAAATAAAATGGTTCGCAATCTCTGCCACCCCTATTAAGCACATCATACATCTTTCATCAATGTTTAATCTTTTTCTGACAAGAACAGACTTAGCTGGTATGGCCTAATGAGAAAGCAACCAAGCAAACATTTTTATTTTTTCTAGCAACTTCCCCTCCCGCATCATGTCCCGTCTGGGTAGTCTACCATAATTTGTTATGATAAATTCTTTTGCCGTACAGCAATTTTGATCCTGGAAGTTAAGTAGAATAGTTTTGTGTTAACATAGCACCTTCAATATCCAAGAATTAGAGCTTCTGGCATCCCATGAGTTATATTTGCTACACGTCCTACTGATCTGCAAGTATCCAAGATGTGTTAACAACTTTAAAGTATATATCCCACAAAAAATTCCATTTTGTCTTTCAATATACTTCACGAAGTCATTTGGACAACATATTCATTAATCAAATCGTGTTCCTCATAATGACTGTCCAATAAAATACTATAACAGCAATGAGCAATGAAAGAAAAGCACAAAAGTTAGTTTGACTTGTAACTCTTTGGTTCTCAAAAGTACCAATATTCGCCTAGAGCTAGTAGACCAATCTTACACATACCCTAAGGATAGGTGAACAATGTCATGACAACCTTGGCGAGCTAGTCATATCCAGCCAACCAAAAAATAAGGTGGGAAACAGTTTTCCTGTCATTATGGGAAAAGCTTGTTCGTGTTTAATCATTGGCATTTTAGGTGGGTTTTGTGTGGCCATTTGGAACTTTGGGCATTGACAAAGGTAAGAAAATGCAAGGGCAAGTTAAAAATTTGGCAATTTTTTAAGGGGCAGGGGGGCTTGTGGGGTTGGGGGTGCATCATGTCAGTGTAAAGGGGGGTCAACGCACTATTATAAAAGGGGGTGGCCCAAACAAGCAAAACTCTACCAAATTTTGGTTGTAAGTTGGATTCATTGGGATTTTATTGAACATTTTTCTTCTTGCTCTTCCCATCGGCATTGTTCATGTGGTTCAAGCCAAGTGCCTTGTAACTCAATCGTGGTGAGAGGAGAGGCACTAATTTGGGTATGTACTTTAAAATTTTGGCTTTTAATTAAAATATTTCCACATTATTTTTTCTTACCCATGCAAGCCTTGGTTTTATAGATGCAATTATGTTTCTCTTGTGATCCGAAGGGCTATGCTTGTCATCTTTCCAATGAGCATTTTTTGCAATGATAGTATAATGCCTAGGGGACTTATTTGATTTTTAGCATTTTTCATAGCTCATCATGTTTAGGCAATTGCGTTTCAGATTCTGTAGGCCAACCAAGAATGAGATTAAAAAATCTTAGTCCTCAGTCTATGGTCCCACAAGAGAACCACTGATACCAGAGGAGGAGGAACAACAATTCCCAAATCCAATGCTTGTACCTGAGAGGCCTCCCTTGGAGAAAGATCTAGAGGTAGACAAACATGCCCTTAATCTTTGAGTCAAGTGTGTGTCCAACAAAGGTCTTCCAAACGTATGCCGGATGAGCTAGCGGGAGATGATCTAGAGGCAGATGACATGGAAGAAAGTGTGGGTGCAAACGATGTATGAGGGAGACCCATCCACAAGGAAAAGAACTATCACCAATTCCTTAAGCTTGGTTCACCGAAACTTAAGGAAACAATTCAGAGAACAGGTTTCTACGACTACATCACCCAACTTTTCACATAGTATTGACATGAGGTGGAAGAGTTCTACCTCAATCTTTTTGTGGATGATACCATGTCTTTCGTTGGTGGAACTCCCATGCCCATTTCAACATGGGCAATTGCCAAAGCTACAGGATTCCCAAATGAGCCAAGCAAAAACTAGTGGTCATAGACTCACAAGACTAAGCCCAAGCTCAAGACAAAAGTCCTACAAAAGGCCTTTGACCTAGCCAAGGCAGATGTTGAGATGTCTAAACTTCCTATGGTGCAAAATGCCATGTACAAGATTGTGACCCACAACTTCATGCCTACCAAGAAACCATCAAACATCTTTGCTCTTGGGGGGCAAAGGTTGTGGCAATGATGAGGGCACGATGCATCATTAACATCCCCTACTTATTCAAAGGCTTGACTCAAAAGATTAAGGCCATAGCTAGGGACAAAAGGGAAGTGTATGCCTTCCCAAGGCTAATCAAAAAAGTATGCAAGCTGGTAGGCATATTCAATCATGTTGAGAGACATCACAGTTTAGCAAGGATAGAAAACTAGGAGAATATCATGGTTGTGGCCCCAAGACAATGCCCTGAAGTCATTGGGGTAGTACCTAATTCGAAGATGAGATGCCATCGATGAAGGCATCCCAAATCAAATCATCCAACCAACTCTGTGTAAGACCAACAATGACACCTATGGTACCTCAAGCATCACCACAAGCTCAAGTGTGGCAGCCTAGCTGATCAATGTCCTAACCACCTAGCTTTAGCATTAGATAAAGCCAAGAACCTCTTTCTAGTGGAGGAATGCACATGGAACGAGAAGGCCAAGCAAGAACAATTCATGTAAAGGGATCACACAAGCTTGGTAGTAATTTCCTAGACATGCTAGCGGTTATTATGAGAAGTAACACTATAAGGGAGGACCTCCTTGCATTTCCTCCTCCCTTGTTGAGTGATCCACCCCTAACCTAGCATGGTAGTAGTCTTCTATCTCACACCAATGTGTCATCAAGAAGCATTCCTTCCTCACACTAATTGAGGCACAACATCCACAATGTCCATTATGTTGCAAAAATCCTATAAGTACCCACTAATCAACCTGGGGCTAGCCAATGGGCAAAGGAGGAACAAAGGGTAGATCATGCTGAGGAACATTGACAATGTAGTGTAGACTAAACTAGTGAAAGTACATGCCAAGCTTGAAACTGTTGATGCTAATAAGACATTCTATCCAAGGTCATTATGACAAAGCCTATGGCAGTTACAAGAACAATTGGAGAGCATTATGCCACTAGTACATGCACCTTCAACAATCATGCCCAAGGTACAAATTAAGCACCTATAGGTTGAACTATTCAAGATGCAATAGGTTGGGGAAGAAGCAATGTTCATGAAAGACAACATGGAGAGGCAAATCTATATGCTAAAGCATCAATCTAAAGTGTGGGAGAAGATGAGCAAGGAAAAGGAGAAATAGGTAGTTGATCTCTCTCACTAGGTATAGAGGCTCAAGGATGAAAGCCAAATCATGGCCTAATTAAGAAACAAGTACCTCCGTACCAAAAAGGAGTGCTGGAAGTTGCAGCAAGACTTAGCCAAAAAAGACTACTAGAGAAACCAATGAGCTCATGAAAGTACACATGATTGAGCAGGCAACCTGGGACATCAAGGTGTGTAGATTACATAAATTGGTGGCTCTTCTAAATGAGCAAGTGATGCAAGAGCAGCAAGAAGTCCATGAGAAATTTGACACCTTGTATGCCAAACTCCATCACATGGCCACAAGTGAACTAATACAGCAACAAAAGATGGATCTCCAAGAAAACATGTATATCCTCCACCACAAAGCAAAAGTGGTAGTCCTTGAGAGAAGACTCAAGGAATTTGAGGAAGACATACAAGCCAAGTAAAGGATATATCTACATGTCCAAACTTCTACAAGAAGGCCACATGGTGAATTAGAAGAGCAAGTCCATAGAGCATTAACTGAGTTGGAGATCACCTAGCACAAGCACACACAAGCAAGGCAATGCCATGAGCAATTCCAAGTAGATGCAGAGGAATGTCAGCAGGCATTACTATGGGAGAAAGGATTGATGCATGAACATAACATGCACCTCCAGGCTAGGGTGACGAACCTTGAGATTTCACATCTACATCTAGCACCTTAGGCTTCTTTCCATATCAAGTAGGCATGTCAAGGGAATTCCATCCTTAGCCACCATCCCCTGGCTCTTCTCATTAAGGTGGCTTGTACTGTACTATAGCCATGCTCAATTTTGTATATTTGTAATTCCTCCACGTTGACCTTGTCATGTGTCTAGTCCTTGTTTTGTGTTGTTGAAGCTATGGAACTAGCATTACTCAATTGTGGGCAAACAAGGAGCCATCCAATGGCATTTTGTAAGTCAACTATAAGTCCAGACTTGGGAAGTGTCATGTGCACCTTGTGTGTGTAGTTCTAGTGCATTCAGTTGAGGTTTGTGTCTTTCGAGCATGCATCCTTTCTAGGTTGTGTCCATGTCTTAAGTCCCTTAGGATATTTCTAACCTCATTCAGGCTTCCTGCAGTGCTTAAGACATGTTCCCCTTGGTCCCAACTTTCCCCAAGACTAGCAATTTGGTGTAGGATGTAGGGAGATGCATTGACATGTGTCAACACCCTTACATTAATGCACCCCCTGCATCATCCTTATTGTCAAGTTTCACTAACATGATGATTGGGAATTGCCAAGATGTGTTGATGGACGTCTATTGATGCCCAGGTGTTGGCAAACTTGAACAATTTCATAGCAAAAACTATAAATACCTAGGTTGAGCTCTACACACAGAACTTTGTTAACTTAGACTTCCTTTAAGAATTTTAGGCTTTTGCCATCCAATTATGTGAAGAGCTCATCCTCCCTTAGGTAAGTATCATTTTTTCCCATTTTGTGTGTGTTTTGAGTCATCGCTTTCATAAGTGCTGCTAGACCCTGTCAGAGTGCTACCTTGCTTTCATAGCCTAGAACCATTTGGTTGATGTGGAGTCCAACATTTTGCATTGCGAATAAAGCTCATGGTTTTCCCTATGTTTTGTGACTTAAATGGACTTAAATGCCTTAAACTATAAAAATACCAAAAATTATTTATTCATTTATGTATTCATTTCCATTGCATTGAGCTACAACAATTCATCTTTATTTGAGGAGGTTATAACTATACGGAATAGTGTTGGACCATCAAGGTTATGACTAGGGGGCATTTTACACTTTTTGTGTGAGATATTACACCTATCCCTTAAGGGATTGTAATTCGTTAGTGTGTGCATGTGTGAGCATTGCCACTTGTCCCAACAGGGATTGCAATGCATGTGTGTTATTTCATGTTTAGTTCTCATGTTTATAAAATATAAAACTATAAATATTCTCTCTTCTCTAGCCATGGCAACATGTGTCTCATTTATTATATGTACCATATCTCTTTTACATATATTGAACGCAACGATATATGCAAGTGTTCTTTACAATTCACATTAACATTGTCTTCAGAAGTTAACAACTGGATCACACTGTGTTCCATATGATATAGTCCCATTGACCATAGCCGACGAGACCCCTATCAATTGCAACAAAGACTAATGGTTACGTTTTAAGGCTCTATGCATGTTGAATCAAAAGGCTCACCCATCCCAACTTTTTGTTAGCTATGTTCTTTGGAGTAGCAACAGATTTTAAAGAAAGAATATAAATCATGCCTTTCAAAAATGATTGAGATTTTCACCTAGAACCCCCACCAGCATAAAGAACACAATTAAACTATGTCCTTTTGTCCCCACTGGCCACTATATCTATCCCATGAAAAATCCCTAAACTACATAGTTTATCTGGTTTTCTCAATCACAATTGAGCTTTGGATCTTGCCCATAACTTTTCCAAATCATTACTCTGAGGTTGCAGAATGATTTATTTTGGACAATCTTTGCAGAAGATTTTGAAACTGATTGACAAAGATTACCCTAGACAATGTTTGCAGAAAACTGGTTTAAAATCGGATGGGGAAATATGCCAGAGATAATCAAACATCTCATAAAAACTCTTTGACAAGAGAAGACTCTTGACTCTTGCAGACAATGCCATGAAGTGGAGAAACTGCTTTACAACACAAATGATGGGTGGAAATTCAGAGAATTTACAATGCAGGGCAAGTAAAGAATGAAGGCTGAATGTCCTATTGACCCAAACTGTCCCTAAACTACCATGAAAATTTTAAATTTTTTGGTTTAAAAACATCAGTTCTTTGTCTTGATGACTAAAAGGGAACTTGTTGGCGATTACATAATAAAGCCAGTGTAACTGTTGGTCATGCAAAGCGCAGGTCACATGTTCAAGCCATTTGCGGTGTACAGACAAAGTGCAATGAAAACGATAGGATGTGCACTTGTGCAGTTTATCGAAAATAATTCACGAACAATACAAGGAAACAGAAACCAAAATAAAACATGTCATTGCTTGAGGATTTCTTAAAGCTTTAACAATCTGTTTTCTTTCTCTTCAACTAGAGATTTTAAGCTCTAGGCTTGGTTGAGCAAGAGGTACTACTAGAGACTAAAAATTGAAAAAACAAAATAAAATCCAAAACGCCCTTGCCTTTCCAAAGCAACATAAAAACAGTGCTTGGCAAGGTTGTGAACTTCAAAATGGCAACAACCTTCCTTATATATTATTTTACGAGAACCATAGCTGGTTAGCAAAGGTGAATTCAACTAATTAAGATATTCACGCCTGACTGTTTTCTCTCTTTTTTTCAACACGTAAAAAGAAAATTTTCTTAATGAAAATTAAGATTGAACTATATTAGTACCTGCCTTCAAGTTAAATTTTATAGTAATCATATAAAGCATTTAAAAAAATATGATCTATATTGACAAAGGATTTTCCCTCGTACCATCATTTCTTCTTAGCAGGCCTGGCGTATCAGTGACCTGTATTCAAATATCAAATTTTAGAACATTAGAAAGGCTCAGCTTGTCATTATATGAATCGAATCCATCATCAAACCTGAAAATGAAATTATGGTTACATTTTATACCTGGAAAGTCTCATGTTCTGCAATAATATGACCCATTAATATGCTTCTTGTTGTGAAAGGGTAATTGCAGACCTGTAAACCACTAGAAAGAGTAAATAGTCATGATTATTAGGAATTTATGAAAAGATATTCAAAATAGAGAAAGCACATATTTTCTTCCTAATACATTTAGCTTTGAGAACAGCAAACACACCTCAGGTTTCCCAGTTGATAGAACCCTAACTAATGATGATTTTCCAACATTTGGTGCTCCAACCAGGCAAAGTGTAGGCATCTTAGGATTGAAAACTGGCATTGAACGTAATCTCTGCATTTTCAGAATTAAATTTTTAAATCTAGTCAACAAAAAATTTCTTATTTAAACTTCGTACTATTGATAGTTCAATAACACTTGACTAATAATGTCATATACATATAAATATACGTGTTTGTGTGCCATTGAACATAATCTCTGAATTGTCAGAATTAAATTTTTAAATTTAGTCAACAAAAAACTTCTTATTTAAACTTGCTACTATTGATAGTTCAATAACACTTGACTAATAATGTCATATACATATAAATATACGTGTGCTTGGTTTGCAGTTCCTAAGAAAGAAAATGAATAAATGAAAGTGAATTTTTACTTGCATCTACTCAGACCCTTTAGCATCTATGTGATAAAGCAGACCCTTTTACAGATTTTTTTAAATCCATGACTTAGTGTTGCCCACTAGAAAGTAACATACAACCTGGGGTTTCCATACCAAGGCTCTTACCACTAAGCTAAGACCTCATGTGCATTTATCAGCTATATTATTTATCATCATGCTCCTATATATAACCTTCATAATAGAATGTTCACCAGCTATTTTGTATTTCAGCCTTTGATGGCTATTTCAGAAATCAGTTAATAGTAATTTAATTTCATGACTCTCCAGACTGTATTTGAACATCTATTTATTTTTGTGCCACTAGGTGTGTAACGAACCACTTCTCCTTAAGTTTTCACATTGATGATTGTAATAGTCTTTGTGTGTCTACACTTTGTTGTAAAGTTGTGTGTGCACGCTTTGCTTTTAAGATTCGATTGTGGTGGAAGTGATTGAGTGGAATAGTAATAAATTTATTGGCTTGATTTATTCTGTTCTATTTCAGCAATAAGGCCAAGAAACAAAAGAGAGAGAGGAATATACTCTATGGTAAGCAAAAACAAGTATCCTGAAATATAAATGATTTTTTAAGAAAAGGAAAATGAAAAAGAATACTCATTGCTAAAAAAAATTGACCTATGGATCAAGTTGGAGAAACCTGACCCATGACTCAAGGAGACTATCTGCATATAGCATGATTTTGTATTTTATTTTTTTATAAGCATATGAAATGTTCCATCAAATTTTGATACACTACTCTTTTTAATTTCAATTGTAGAGTATAAGTACACCCTCCATGGCTGTAGAAAGGTCACATGATGACCTTTCAAGGCTCACAAGAAGATAGGAAAATTCACATTGCTGATGGCCTGAAAGAGAAGGTGTCTTGATTTTGTATCATGAACTTGCCCTTATCATGAGTCTATTTTGAAAGCTCTTTCTTTGCATCTTATAACATAATACAAAAAAGGGGATAGAGATAGATATTACATTTGAATGTTCTATAATTATCAAGAGGAATCAAACCTGAGATCAGGCAAAATTAGAATTCTAAAATGTTAAAACACTGCTGGTTTAGGAATTGAACCTGCAAACTCTGAATATATATATATATTATGGATTTCTGGCAGTGATCATGGAAAGAATTGAACTCATGACTCAGTGAAGTGGAAGAGAGAGAGAGAGACCAGTTTCCAAGAAAAAGTCAGTTATAAGAAACAACGCATCATCTCTTATATTCCACTAACAAATTAGAAAAGATAGAGAGAGCGACCACAAAAAGATGAGTGGCTGAGAAGGAAAAGAAACAGCAATAACAAGTTTGGCTAGAAAGGAAAAAGAACAGCAACAAAAGAAGAACGATATTGCTACAAGAAACAATAGAGAATAAAAATCACCTACACATTTTTCAACCAGAATTTTGGGAGCTTCAGGTGTTAGCTCTTGCTCCCTAAGAATGGGTGTGACAAGATGGCAAGGGTTAAATTTGAAACCACTTAATAAAGATCAAGGTCCTCTTGCAAGCCAACAGCTAAAAAGCTTCATTGAATAGCATTAATTTCTTTGAGAGCTTTGATGTTTTTGGTTTTGTTGAAACTTGGGAAGATGTTGGTTCTGCAGATTTTGTGGTTCCTAGATTCACTAAATTTGTTGCAAGAAAGACAAGAATAGAGCGAAGAGGCAAACCTTCTGGTGGTATTGTCAAGTTATTAAGAAAATTTCTTGAAAATTGTGTGCATTTAGAAAAAAATCAATGATCATAAATAATACATCTGACTAAAAATCTTGTGCTAACATGGTTGTGCTTTCCTTGCCATATGATATTTTACCCATATAGATGCTACATTATATGATACTATAGAGTTGTCTCATGATCATTCTTTCCAATTTTTTGGCAGATATATTGTAAAATTTTCAACAAAAGGCTCAATATTTATTTGTGGAGATTTTAATGCAAGAATAAATTCACAACTGTTGGAAGGACTGAGTAAATTCCTGATTTTGTGGGGTTAATTGCAGTTTTTTGTGGAGTTTGTTTTCCCTGATTTATAGCTTCCATTTTTCTGATTTCTAGGAAATTGGTTTTCTTTTTAGTTTGTTTCCTGAAATACGGAAAAAGTCTGGTCTATAAATCCTTGTATGTAATCTTTCATAAACTTCAATAAAGAGATATATTTCATTTCATCCCTTTGTTCATGGTATCGGAACCAAGTTAAATGGCAGAAAAAAATTCTTCTTCCAAATCCTCTTCGCCCAACACACTTGAAAGCATGTTGGCAACAACTATCTGAAATCCTTTATCTTCTTCTTCTCAACCCTTTGAAAATTATTCTCTTCAAATAACCCGTCACAAACTCAATGGAACTAACTTCCAAAAATGGTTTCCATCTATTTTTCCTGTTCTCAAAGGCAAAGGAAAGTCCGAATATGTCACTAGTACGATTTCGCCTCTTGAATCTACTAACCCTGCCTATCATACTTGGGATGCCAAAAATTCCATAGTGATGGCTTGGTTAATTAATTCGATGGAGCTGCCAATTGGAAGGACATATCTATTCTACAAAACTACCAGAGACATATGGAGAGCAATTCAAGAAATCTACTCGGATCTGGAAAACACATCACAATGTTTTGAAATAAGCTTCGTGAGATGCGACAAGGAGACAAATTAGTCACTGATTATTTTAATTCTTTGACTAAATTATGGCGAGAGATGGATTTATTTTATGAAATGTAATGGGAGAGTCTTGAAGATGGAGTCAAGTTTGCTTAGATGATTGAGAAGGCACGGATCTTCGATTTTTTACAAGGGCTGAATAAAGAGTTGGATGAGGTACAGGGCAGAGTGTTGGGCACAAAGCCTTTTCCCACCATCTGTGAGGCTTTCACCGAAGTAAGAAGAGAGGAAAGCAAGAAGAAAGTTATGCTTCCGACCAGAATAGATGCTCCTTCGGTAGGATCAGCCCTCATCACACACCAAAGCAAGCAACATCAAAGGAGTCAAAGATCTGGGAAAGAGAAGTTGTGGTATGATCACTGCCACAAGACAAATCATACATGGGATACCTGCTTCAAAATCCATGGATCCCCACCAAATTACAAGCCACGGAACCACCGAGAGCCAAACAAAGCCCTTGCTATTGAGACTACTGCAAAGATGATAAGTTTGGTAATCTCAATCTCACTACTGAACAAATTAAAGTGTTAAAATCAATATTGAGCAATCCCAACCTATTCAAGGAGGCCGACACATCATCAAAGACTCCCATAGCCTCAATTGCACATAGAGGTAATCTAAGTACTTCATGTTTTACACATTGCCGTGTAAATGATAAGTGGATTGTTGACACGGGTGCTTCAAATCACATGTTTGGAAACAAGAGTCTATTCTCGGAATTAAAGGAGTGTCACGACGATATTAAGATCACTATAGCTAATGGTACTATGTCAAGAATAGTAGGTTGTGGGTCAATTGATATTTCTGGGATAAATTTAAGATTTGTTTACTATGTTCCAGAGTTAAAGTATAACCTCCTCTCTATCAGCAAATTGTGAAAAGATCAAAATTGTGCAGTAACATTTTTCCCTTCTCTTTGTGTGTTCCAAGACCTATCTTCGGGGAGGATGATTGCCAGTGCTAAGGAGAAACATGGTATCTACATTCTCAATGGTGCTGGTTCTTCTTCAAAAATTCAATCTGGTGAAAACGTCTCCCTTTCAACCTCATCTAGTTCAAAAACAATACATTGGCACAGACGTCTTGGTCACCCTAGTTTGTTTATTTCAAATCTTTGTATCCAACTTTGTTTATCAATAAAAATCCTTCAAATTTCCAATGTGAACATTGTATTGGTGCAAAACAAACTAGAAAAAATTATCCTTCTCATACATATCAAGTGTCAAAGCCATTTCATCTTATACACAGTGACATATGGGGTCCTGCTCGTCAATCCTCTCTCACAGGCTCTAAGTGGTTTATCACGTTTATTGATGATCATACAAGGGTGTGTTGGGTTTATCTCAAGAGAGAAAAATCAAAAACCAAATCCATTTTTAAACAGTTTCACAAATATATCTCAAATGTCTTCCAAACCAATATCCAAATTCTGAGAACTGACAATGGTAGAGAGGATTTCACAAATGATTTGACACAATACCTAAATGATAATGGAGTGTTTCATCAGCGTTCTTGTACATACACCCCTCAACAGAATGGAGTGGCAGAGAGGAAAAATAGACATTTACTAGAGGTAGCCCGAGCTCTTATGTTCACTAGTCATGTTCCAAACTCTTTTTGGGAAGAAGCAATGTTAACTGCAACCTATCTTATAAATAGAATGTCATCCAAAACTCTAAATCTTCAAACTACTCTCAGTTGTCTACTTGATACCTATTCTCATGTCTGTATTCTTAACTCTCTTTCTCCTAGAGTGTTTGGTTGCATTGCATATGTCTATAATCATCACCCACAAAAGAGTAAACTTGATGCCAAATCCTTTAAGTGTGTCTTTATTGGCTACTCTCCATCTCAAAAGGGATACAGATGCTTTCATCCCTCTTCCAGAAAATTCTTTGTCTCTTATGATGTAACTTTTTTGGAAGATCAAATGTTTTATCCCAATAGTTCTCTTCAGGGGGAGATGATGAGTGAAGATGACTATTGGGATCCCTCTATCTCACTTCCTATATCTATCCCATCTAAGTCTCACTCTTCACCTCCAACCAAACCAGACAATCCTCATACTGAACAAATCCCTTCAAATCAATGTGATGTGTGTGCGGGTGTGGTGGGGGGAGGGGAGGATTCAAGGAGACTAGAGACTCCCCCACACTGTGCAACTATCTAAACCAAGGGAGGATCTTAAAACCATGGAAGAAGGTATGGTGTTACCTAATGATTTGGATCTTCCTATTGCTTTCAGGAAAGGTATTCGAACTTGTACCCAACATCCCATCTCTTGGCAGCTAACCTACTCAAATCTGTCTCATCATTACAAGGCGTTTGTTACTAGCCTCAACAGTGTGGAGATTCCAAAAGATATTCAGAGAGCCCTTCAAAATTCAAAATAGAGAGCAGCTATTGAAGAAGAGATAAGAGCACTTTGAAAGAATGGAACGTGGGAGGCAGTTGATCTTCCTAGTGGGAAGAAAGTTGTTGGTCGCAAGTGGATATTCATAGTGAAGTTCAGGCCTAATAGGGAGATAGAGAGGTAGAAAGCTCACTTGGTTGCTCAAGGATACACCTAGACTTATGATATTAACTATGAAGAAACATTTGCCCCTATTGCCAAGATGAATTCAATCAAGGTATTGTTGTCACTTGCTGTAAATCTTGAATGGAATCTTCACCAAATAGATGTAAAGAATGTTTTTTTGAATGGAAATTTGCAGCAGGAAGTGTTTATGAAGATGCCACCAGGATTTGAGATGGGAAGCAACAAAGTGTGCAAGCTTAAGAAGTCTTTGTATGGTTTGAAACAATCTCCTAGAGCTTGGTTCACAAGATTTAGCTCAACATTGTAGAGTTTTGGATACACCCAAGAGCAGGCCGATCATACAATCTTCACTAAGCAATCATCAAGTGGGAAAAAGTCCATTCTCATTGTGTATGTGGATGATATCGTGATTACTAGTGATGACCACTTAGAGATTTCAGAGTTGAAGACTAAACTGAAGAACAAATTTCAAGTCAAGGACCTTGGGATCCTCACGTATTTTCTTGGTATGGAGATTGCTAGAAGCAAACAAGGGATCTTTGTTACCCAAAGAAAGTATGTTCTTGATTTGCTTAAAGAGACAAGAAAAATAGGTTGTAAACCGGCTAGCACACCATTGGAAAGGAATTGGAAACAAAAGGTTACAGATAATGATTCCCCAATTGACCGTGAGCAGTATCAACGTCTAGTAGGAAAACTGATCTACCTTTCACTTACTAGACCTGACATTGCCTACAATGTGAGTGTGATCAGTCAATTTATGTGTTCACCTACAAATAGACATCTAGAGGTAGCCAATCATGTATTGAGATATCTAAAGGGATCTCCTAGCAAGGGACTCTTGTTCAAGAAAGTTGAATCTCAAGAGGTGGAAGGCTTTGCTAATGCAGATTGGGCTGGATCAATGGAAGATAGCAAATCCACAACTAGATATTGTGTGAAATTATGGGGAAATCTTGTGATATGGAGGAGTAAGACACAATCAGTTGTAGCAAGGAGCAGCGCTGAAGCAGAGTACCCGGCAATTGCTCAAGAAGTGTGTGAGCTTATTTGGATTGAGAGACTTCTAATGGATCTAAAAATTTCGTTCTCAAGTCCTATGAAGCTCTACAGTGACAATAAATCAGCAATAAGCATTGTCCACAACCCAGTTCAACATGATCAAATGAAACATGTTAGAATAGATAGAAGCTTTATCAAGCATGAGATTGGCTCGAGAGCAATCAGCCTAGCTTACATTCCTACCAAGGATCAAGAAGCCAATATCCTCACCAAAGCATTATCAAAACCAGGTTTTGATTCTTTAGTTTGCAAGCTGGGAATGATAGATATCTATTCTCCAACTTGAGGGGGAGTGTTGGAAAGAGTGAGTAAATTCCTGATTTTGTGGACTATGTAAATTCCTGATTTTGTGGGATTAATTGCAATTTTTTGTGGAGTTTGTTTTCTTTGATTTATAGCTTCCATTTGTCTGATTTCTAGGAGATTGATTTTCTTTTTAGTTTGTTTCCCAAAATACGGGATAAGGCTGGTCTATAAATCCTTACATGAAATCTTTCATAAACTTCAATAAAGAGATCTATTTCATTTCATCTCTTTGTTCAACAACAAACAAAAATTATTCCATGGCAACATAATGTTGGTAGTTAAGACATTGTTGAAAATCACAATTGGGTGTGACATTCAGCAGATGGCAATATTTTTGAAGGAAAAGTTAGGTCTATCTAGGACATGTCTGTAGGCTATCAACTAGCAAGTGCAAAGGGGTGCCAGTATTGGGCTTTAAACCTAGCACCTACAGGTGCAAAGTTGTGCAAGCTAACCAACTAGCCAATGACCTATGCTCACAATAGATGGAAATATTAATAAGACCAATCAACAACTATTAAAATTGACAAAAACTTTTGATCTTCTCATCTACAAAGCCTATAACAACCCTCTTCTTTAAGAAGAGTGTTAGGATGTTTTGTAATATGCTTTTGAATATTTTCTGTTTCTAGTTTTCTTGGTGTGGCTATGTTTCAAGCATGAATATGGCTAACTATGATGTAAATTGAAGCTATTAAACAAAGGTTTTATTTTCAGGTTGTTTATTTAGTATTTCTTCTTCGCCTTAGGCAATTTATGATGCACAAAACTACAACACGAATGGATCATTGCAATAGTATATTTTTGCATGAGCTGAATTTTTCAGGTTAAAATGAAACGAAATCAACTTGATATATTCAAAGAAAAAGATGATGACAAGTATAATCCATTGGTATCTTATAATTTTGAATGTGTATAAATGAAACTAGAAAGATGAGGAACCTGACCTATGAATTAAGAATGATTACTTTACTTTCTTTAACAATGTTTAGGAAGAATAAAATTTATTTGATCAGAAACGAAGTCCCCTTTCTGAATAGTTGTAGAAAGGTCACATGATAACCTTTGAATGTTCATTAGACGATGCAACACTAATTGGATCCCTGACTGCTTGAAGGAGAAGGTATTTCCTTGGTTTAATAGTTTGAGTTTATGCTTTCATTGACTCTTGCTCTTGAAACTATTATCTAATGTACTCTTTGATGTTAATTTATTTTCTATCTTATGGAAGAATTCAGGTGAAATAAAAAGTGAGATTTCCTAGTTAAAAAATCATTAGAAGTGTATATTTTATTTATTATCTTGGAAGAAACCCCAATTCTCTTAGTTGGAAAGGTTAAATGTCTTTTTTATTTTTTTCTGTGATGGGTGTCTTTAAGGAATTTTGAACTTGGGACCCAAGTTTGAATCTATTTAAAAAGAATGCGATTACCAAACAAACTCAGTTACATTAAAGAAACTGAAAATTGAAACATTAGTGAAAAGAAAGATAGAGAGGAGGAAAAGAAAGGAAAGGAAAAGATGATCAGAAAGGAAAATTATGGTAACAACAAGTACAACAGTAAGGAGCACATTTTTGGCAGCACACATATGAAGAAAAATAATATTAACAAATATAGAAACAGAGGATGAGAAAGATTGCAAGGGCTCAACAATAAAAATAAAACTGCTTGATGGCTAGGAAAAGTGGCCATTCAAATAAGGTTTCTTAAGGCTAAATGAGGTGGATGCATAGTTTCTCCTTTGTTTCACTTGTGGATAAAGTATGGTTTAATTCTCAAGATTCTTTCACCATCTTAAATGCTTTCTAAATCTTTTATTATTATTATTATTATCTATGACATTTTGGATTGTTGAATCCTAGTTTTTGTGGATCTCTCCACATATCCTTGCACTCTCAGGCCTAAATAACTTGGATGAGAGTTGTTTCCAAATGGACTTGGAAACACCCATAAAGATTTAGGGCAGTTTGGCATAAAGGTTTGCCAATAAAGGCCAAGGATCCCTAATATGAGGATTGGCACTATCAGCAAACAGCAAGAGCATCCTAGATCCATCTTGATTTCGAAGATCTTGAAATAAATTTCTAAGAATTGTCATTCTGGTAATTTTGCAAGCTTGACCTTGATTTTCAATTCATAAAACCAATCTTGGATTTCTCTTTTTCAACAATTTGTGGAATTCTTAACCCTATACCAGACCTTCTCAGTTTTGATTTAGTTATCTTTCTACAATTCATTGAGTGATGAGCTAATAAACAAAAATCTAATTTAAAATGTTTTCCAATTACAAATTTCAATTATCTTTTTTTTGTTTTTTTTTTAAAAAAAAAGAGGTCAGTTTATTGTATTAATCAAAATCAAAAGTTACAAGTATTCTGTACAGTATCAAAAACAATCATGAGCAAATCAATTAATACAATGACCCAACCTCTTTTTTGTTGAATCGTGAGCAAATCCTCCAAATTGAAAATGATTGACTTCACGTAAGTCTGCGAATCTTCCTTATTTTTTCCTTTTTTTGAACTTAAAGCTGTTATCTTACATATACAGGGAAAGAGAAAGAATGGTAGGAAAATGTGGCACAACAGACCCTTCAGGTCAACCTGTTACAATCAGAACATACAAAGGCTGAACAGGTGAAGGTTGCTGCTCAAAGTGCCACAAAATACATTTGGCAACTTTACAATGACTTCGTTGGATATCAAGATGTACTTGAAAAAGATTATGTCAGCAAGAAAGAACGGGTGGCTCAAGCAAAGGTTACCAAGGATCTCCTTCAACTTTTCAAATTAGATGTTTGATTTTCTCTGTGTGTCGTCCATATTCACACTTTTCCCATTTTTCCTCTTCTTGATGTACTCCCTTTTCAATCTTAATAAAAGAACGTTAGTGATGCTTTTCTTCTCTTTTGATCCACATTCGGCTCTTGGACTGTGGTTTTCTCTAAAACACCAACTGTGACATCCCGTTCCTAGACATCGATGAATATGATCATTTGTTGCATAAAATCCTCATATAACATGGAAATAAATTGGAACATTCATTAGACTTGCAAATAATGGCAGAGGAGATAGAATTGAAGGAAAATAAAACAATGGAACTTTATTAATGAAATTGTTCAATACACTATTAATGGCCTTGGGTTATCTTTTTGTGCAACTTAGGATCTCAAAGGCAATTCAGCACTATCACAACAATTAGGCTATCAAACCAAAGGGGTGATCAATCCCTTCTTGTTCTACTTCTCCTGGCTCTTGTCACTGACCAATTTGGCTTTGCAACTCCATGTTGGCACAACCTCTAAACCTGGCCTTAATATCCTCAAGGGGTACCATCAATACTTACAACTCCTCATAACAAGGCACCCTTTCTTTCGAAGGTTAATTACATGATTTATAATACAATTCCACCCTTATCAAGAGACAAGATGTTACACATATTATCATGAGTAGACAAGAGAAGATCAATGCAAGAGTTACCTTGGTGCAAAGTAAAGGTAAAATGAGAGGAGGAAGGAAATTTGTTAATGCCATTAAGGATTAAAAAACCAAACCAATGACCCCATTCTAAGAAATGAATACCCTTCTAATTTGTAATATGATCAACAAATGATCTTTTATGAACTAAAAAGAGCTCTTCACTAAACTTTAATTGAGGATTCCAAACAAGCCTTTGAATCTGATTTTGTCCAACACGAGCATTAAAATCCCAAACAAAAAAACTTTACCAAGTTTGGAGAATTTTGCAATATCTTGACCCAAGTAGTAAAAAGGATGCTCTCGTGAAGATTACCAAAATTGTAAATAGAAGAATCCCTCAGAGTAAAATAACAAAAAACAATATAAAGAACCTCTGAAATGCCTTGAACTTTAACCTACAAATATTGGTAAAATACACAAACACAAACACAATTATTTAATAATGTATGTTTCCCTATATTGACTGAACATGGAGTTGGAAGTATGGTTGTATTGTTGATTTCACAATAGTGTTAATTGAGATGAATAAGAATGATTTTGTTGACTTTGATATTGTTTCACTTTTCTCTATATGTAAAATACTTACATTTTTTTAGTCATGGATTATAGTATACTTTGGTTTTATTTTTATTGGTAAAGAGTTGTCAATCATCATATTGACCAACTCTTAAGGCCAGGTCAAGGTCTTGGTTTGGATACAAACAAAATTTTTCTTTGAATCACAGATGTATTTGCCAAAAAAAAAATGTGTATCTATATGTGTTCTCTATTAGTTGTTACAATGGCCTTGCTAGATTTCTTTAACCTTCATTTTTTAACTTCACAAGACATAAAGGTAACTCTTGCATTGATTTGATTTTAAGTCCTTATGAAGGCATTGAATTTATTAAAAAGTTGAAAGTTGGAGAGGATTTAGTAGAGTCTTGTCACTATCATTTATAGCTTTTGTTGCAAATTAAAAACTCTTCTTAGACAACAAAAAATAAGAACAAAAAAAAAATTCAATACAAAGTGACCCTAGAAGTCAAGGAAAAATATATACATGTAACACATAACAAATGGAATCTTGAAAGACAACATAAGAAGCTTGAGCAAAATTTGCTTACATCAACTAAGCAAGTTATGCAGTCACAATAGTAGGGTGATTAGAAGACTTGGTTTAAGAAGGATTGTATGTAGGCTAGACAAAATATTAAAAATATAGATAAGAAACATAGACAAAGTTTCGTTATGTCATATAAATGCTTGAATAGAACCAACAGGAAGTAATTTATGAGAAAGCAATAGGAATATTTTGCTTCTACCATTAAAAATGAGCCTAGACAATTTTGGCAGTGTTATTGTCATAAAGACTCTTCATCATTTAATTTTTTTCTTTTCAAGATGTATGCTCATTTTACAATAAACTATTTACAAGAGAAGATGATAATTCTACTGCTATTTTACACCAAGCACCTCTTCAATTTACTCTTGAAGAAATCATAGAGGGTATTAAAAAGCTAGCATCTGGCAAAGCTAAAGATTCAAATGCTTTATATGCAGAATTATTGAAATGGGCAGGACCTGGTAAATATAGAGAAATTTGACACAAATTCAATTGTGGATCAAGAATTAGATCAACATTGAAAAACTAGTAAGAATATCTTATTATATAAAAAGAGGGATAAAATAATTTGAAAAATTATCGAATGATTGTTGTAAGTAATATTTTTGCTAAGTTGTTGGGTACTCTACTAGAAAAGAAAATCAATTCTTGGGTTGAAGTTAATTAGGTCAACGCAAGGTGTCAAGCAGGTTTTAGACAAAGTCACTCCACTATTGATTACTTTGTTATTCTCAAACACTACCCAGAGTTTGCAAAAAATCCTAACAAAGAAGCTTTTATTTGTTTTGTTGATTTTGCAAAAGCATATGATTCAGTGGTTCACACAAATCTATGATTGCACTTACATAAAATTAGTCTTCTTTTAGAATTGGTTGCAGCAATTCAAAGATTATATGAGGAAGTGATTATCGAAATTACAGGCAACAATTCAAAAAAAATTCAATTATAGAATAAAATTGGAGTTAAGAAAGGTTGCCCACTTTCTCCAACTCTCTTAGGTATCTTTACTGATGAAATGCAGGAATGGTTATGCAATGGTCAAGATAGTCATGTATCAAAATTGGATCATAGGCAGTGAATCTTCTTTTGTGTGTAAATGATGCTATCTTGATCTCCACTACCACAAAAGGTATGCAACATATGCTGCAAATTTAACAAAACAATTTATCTACTTACCTTTGCATACCTTCATATATTAAATCAAATTTTCAAAGAAAGGGACTGTTCGTTAACGTTTTATGGGTTTTATGGGATATGATCTCCACTTATTGGAGTCAAATTTCATAATTTTCTATTTTTTTGGAAAAAAATAAAACCATTATATTTCCTGTTTTCCTCTCCTATGGCGGTGGGCTCTTATGGCGGTGGGCTCTTCTGCACTACGGTTTCAAGCCATCCACAATAAATCTTTTTTTTATTTTTTTTGGCTGACGACAACCACAAGATATCTTCATGAAGATACTTTGTAAATTAACAGAATATAGCTACACATTACAAATAGAGGTGTGCTATTAACAAGGATGGACGTAAGGGTGGTAAGCATCTCTTTATTGATTGAATTGTAATTGCACATATCTAGAATAAAGTTTGCGCAGCGACAACTCAGCATTTTATACAGGATTTGGCAGGAGCTTTGACTCGTGATGCAGGAGCCTGTATGGCCGTTGGCCATAAATAAATGAGTACGAAGAAAATGTACACTACAGAATACGATTCAGCTGCCTAAGCCTTTGAATCTAGCCAGATGAAAAAGTTGTAAATGAACGTTAGAAATAGGTTATCACCATAATGCCGAAATAGGTTATCACCATAATGCCGAAGGTTTTTTTTTTTTCAACTGAAAGGTGATGGCTTATATCTTCAACCATGATCCATGGTTGATCTCTTAGATTGCATGCAATCTCTTGTTGTGCTCCGATTTTTTTTATCTTTTTAACTGTTCAAAAAAAAATGAAGATGAAAAGTACGCTGTTATTTCCAAATATGACAAAAGACAAAAGCATTTTAAAAATGAATGATAGCAATATATGACTTTTTTATCCAACCCAAGGTCAGCAAGGGAGTAAAGACAGCTGCAAAGATCACTAGTGAGGGCCAGTCGGAGAGGTTGATGACCTCTTGGTGGCCAATGTTGAGGCTTCAGAAGAGGTCCTTGCAGGGACTGCTCGATCAATAGCTCCTGCTAGTGGGCAGATCCCGATTGTTGCTGATAATCTAAAGGGTAGGGGGGAACCTGTGGTTCTTCTGATAAAGCTAAGACAGGCCAGCCTTTACAGGCTTAGCACCCCGAGGCTAAGGCATAAATGAGGCAGAAATTGTCAACAACAGGTTGCAGCTTTGGGTTTCTAAAACAATCTGTAAAGAGGGGGAGGCACTAGCCCTTATGTTCAGTAAATAAAGAGATGGATGGCTACCTCCCAGATGGTGTTGGAGGTGGAGATTCAAGTGCTCAACAATGACCTCCTTTTGATCATTTTACAATCGGAAGATGATAAAAACATTGTTCCCTAGTTTTTTAGAGCTAGGGACTTGGTGCTGATCCACTGGTGACTCAAAGCACAGAAGGACCCTAACCTTTTTTGGCTGAGCACTCATGTGGGTTGGGGTCTACAGCCTTCCTTGGGAGGCTTGTCTAATTCATTCCCCTAGACTCTGAGAGTTTTTTCAGGAACTTCATTGCTTTTAACAAGTTCATAGCATCCAATAGTCCTGTGGGTTTCACCAACCTTTGTGTTTGGCACAACGGTGAGAATACCTTGCCAAAGGAGATTCTTCTACAAATAGAATGGCACCAGGAGACATAGACAATAGTGTATGAAAATGTGCCTTCCCCAGGTTGTAGGGGTATGCCTCAATGCCTTGAAGCAAAGGGCTATAAGAACCCAACTAAGAACTACAATGCATAAGAATGTCTCCCTTGTTCTTGTATATGGGTACTACCATGCTTCTTTTCCAATCATTTGGCATTTTCCCCTCCTTCAAATCTTGTTGGATAAATTTGTTAACAAAATGACCCCTATATCTCCCATGGACTTCCATACCTCCATAGGGAGACCATTTGATCTTGTTGCTTTATCATTCTTTATCAATATAAGTAGTAGTAGCAACATAAGGGCTTTCTTTATTTCAAATGCATATATATATATATATATTTGGTCATTTATGTATTTGTTTCAAAGTCTTCACTTTATCTCTAGGAAATTCTTAGTTGATGATGCCAAACTAATGCAAAATAATGTTTTAAGAATGTCTACCTTTGTTTCAAAGTCTTTACTTCATCTCTAGGAAATTCTTTGTTAATGATGCCAAACTAATGCTAATTAATATCTTAAAAATGTTATCCACGTTGATTGATCCTCCATGGCCACTTAGTTTAACAATATATTTATAATATACATCTATAATTTGTGTAGGACCCTTGATAACCACCCTCTAAAATTTTGTGCAATTTTTTTCTCCAATCCTCTTAAAACACACAGCTATACTAATACTAGCAACTAATAAGGATCTGACTCATATAATAATGGGTTGATTATAGGGCCTACATACCTCCTTCCCTCATCCCTCATTAGACATGACAAGTCGTTGATGAAATGAGGCCTTCATACTTCTTTTAATTCTAAGAATTGATGCATCAAGTGCATATCATCTATCTTTAGTAGTACCATGATACGTTAAGGACTAGCATAGCCAAGGGTGATGGTTAACACTTCCTACTACTTAGGAAGCTAGAAAACATCAGATATTCATGTGACTTACTTGTTTCAAGTTTTATTTTACAAGCAACACCAATGGATGTGGTTGGATGTAATCCTAATTCTCCACTATGTTTCTACCAAATAAAAATCATTTAATCTATAATAGGCTTCAATCAATGGCCAGGAATCAAAAAATATAGGTTTCAATAACTTTGCCCATGCAATGTGGCATTACATTCATACATTGAGAGCCATCCAACTCAAAATAATCTGGTCACCATCCGACCATGAGTTGGGTTATCTTCGGATTCTAAACTACACAAACAAGGCTTAGCTCAACCATAATTTTTTGGACTACACCTCGAGATACCCCTAAGATAGGGGATCCAGAGACGACAACTCCTCATTCTTGTTTCCTTTCTTCAAGTCCTACTAGAGGGTTCTTTCCTACTAGTTGTCTTTGTGTCTCAACCAGTGGTCATCTAATCATGATGCCTACTCCCATATTTAATGCCAAAGCTTCCATTGCCAAGAATCTCCTCAATAACCTTCTCTTGGTGCTGAGAAACCTTTAGAGCATTCCCAAATTTGTGACTGTCCTTTAGCCCTTGATCTGCCATGCCTTCAAAAATGTTTTCCACAAGATCAACGAACCCATCTACCACTAGAACTCTAGATCTATTCTACAAGATCAACAAATCCATCCAATGCTAGAACCCCAAATCTGTTCTACAAAGGGGGATTATCAGCCAACCCCATAGGGCCCCTAACTTAAGCCATAAGCCTGGTCTCTTATTTACCCGGCGTTTTGATGTACTAGCAATCTTGGCATTGTATAAACTGCAATTGTTGCAGAGCAGGTTTAGCTACTGGGCCAAAGGTCCCATTCCCCACATTCCTATGAAGGCAAACTAGACAATCCTTCACTAGATGGTTTGATTTACTACATAAGTCACATCCTACCAATCTGAAAGGAGCCACCTGCTTAATCAACACATTCTAAGACTCAAACAATAGCAGTTATACCCTAAAAGGAGTCTCCATCTAGATCTCTTTGAGTAGGTCCTTATTCTTACTGAAACACCAAACATAGAAACAGGCATAACCCATCGATGCTCTAGCAGCAGTAAACTTATCAAATGAAATAAACTCACGAAAGAAATCTGCCAAAACCTTTAAGACAGAATCTTTCCAAAATTACCATGAAACTATCGACACATGCACCCAAACTGGCATTCAGTCAAAAAGCCCAAGATCCCTATGCACCCAAGTGCACCAATTGATAAGGACCAATCTTCAACTAATCCCACATATCAACTTATCCCGATCTTCAAGGCTTTGGAAGACAAATAAAAGGAGAAGGAGATCTCCTAGCAAATCCTAACCTCAACATCCTACACCATCCAATTTTCCACAATCCATCTATAGATGTGTCTAATGCTTCTAAGCAATATGAAGACTTTTGATTGGGTGATTTAAGCACACTTTCTATTTATTTATAATTTCTTTCTAATTATTTATTATTTTAAGATAGAAAACTAAAATTTTTTATTAACAAATAAGGATGGTTAGGTCTACCAATATTTTAAAATGATAGTTTGAAATCAATAAAAATAGGATCCATGATTTATTTTGGCATTTTGATAGAATTTTTAAATTATTGAATAATTTAATTAATAAAAACACATCAAAAATTCAAAGTTATTAGACTAAGCTCAAATTTGGTGGACTGACTGGATTTTACATGTATAGTAGAAATCTACTTAATTGGACTTCCAAATTTTGAGGTTTTAACGTTAAATGATTTAAAAACCACCCTATGGACTTGTTAGTTAGCCCACACTGCCTTGCACCGAAAGGTACTAGGTTCAAAGCCCAATACCACCACCCTATGCTAGCCTTGGAGTGTTGTTTTAGGCATATTTCTATTTATCACCTTACCCTCCAAAAAACGGGATAATACTATGCATTTTTTTAGATACCATGCAACTTGAAAGAACTTCATTATTCTTATATGAAAAGGGTAACACTACGCATTTTTTATATACCATGCAATTTAATAGAACTTCATTCTGATTAGATGAAAAAGATAACACTAAGCAATTTTTTTTATATACCATGCAATTTGATAGAACTTCATTATGCTTAGCAGCTGAAGCCAAACAAGGAGGTGAGTGTACAATTAAATGTTGAATTTTTTAAAGTGTGACACATATACTTATTAACATGCCAAGAAGCAAAACATTTTTAAAAAATCTTCCACATGTAGATATATAAGGAAACAGAAGACTTCAATACTTCTCACCTTTGCTATTTCAACTAGCTCATCTACAGCTGTTCCTTTATGCTGAACAAGTTCTTCCAATGTTGTGAAGCCCTATGTAACCGAAAAAGAAACTCGAATAAAAGCATCAGCATTAACAATAACCAGGCATCTAAATAAGACATTCTTGTGGACATAACAGCAAGTGGTGTAAAAATAACCACTTACTTCATTCAGTCGCTGTTGGGCCTCTCGCATTGAAACCGACTAAGCATAGCAAAGAACAAGGTAAGATACTCATCAAAATTTATAATTTAGAAAGAAAATTTTCAAATGAATATTTACATGAACAATTTTCATAGATATACATTCAAGATTCTTAATAAGAATGTTTTAAGACAAATACGACTGCAAGATAATAGAGATAAAAATATTGCCAGCTCAAATCTTTTGTTCAAGAACAGCATTTTCAGTTAGTTCCTCCTGTGGTTCTAACCAACTAGGTTGCAAAAGCCTGAATCAATAAGAATTCTAATGTGGTACATAAAGAAACATGCCACATGGCAGCCCTTTCAAGTAGGCAAAAGAAAGAGCAGGATGAAATACTGGAGTAGATTGTATGTTTACCCACCAAACTACATCTAATGTTTTCATGAAGCAGCTTTTGGAGTTTAACCATCTCCTTTGTTCGTATCACCTTGGATTATAGCTCCATGTGTTTACATTCCACAACCAATAACCTTAATAGTTAGTGATAACCCTCTGTTTCAGACTGCAGATCCATATCCAGCACCTTAAAATATGATGCGTTACGCTATTCTTATAAAAATATAATTTATACGAATAAAGGTATTCCCACCTTGCTTACCATTCCCATGACCAAAGTATTAGTCTAACACAGTATTAAAATGTACAACATAAAAACTAGAACAAAAAGGATAAACACAAAGAAACATTATTGCTCTAACTGAAACCTTCTGTAAGTTTTGCCGAATCCCTCCACTTGTGTAAAATCACAAGACACTAAGAGAAAACAATTCTTTTTCTGTTTTATTTTATTTTTTTAAGCCAAAAAAGTCTAAAATTACACTCCTTCAAAATTTATACCAAACGATACTAATTGATCTAAAATTGAAAAGATGGGGGAGTGCTAGGGCAGGTCTGGGAGCAAATGCGGGTGCAGGTGCAGAAGTAGATGCAGGTGCAAGTAAGGGTGCGAGGGAGGGCACCAATGAGGGTGATGGGAAATTGGTGGTTCCACATGCTATGTTGGCCGAGGAGGGCCCTGCTATTGGTGAGGCAAGTGGAGAGAGAGGGAGAGCGGAAGTAGTGTTTGATGGGGTAGGTTGGCATCCAAGCAACGGGGGCATTGAGGTTTGCTCCCAAAGGAAGGGTTCTATGCAATTGCAAGTTCGTAGGCTGCCTTGTGAGGGGGTTTGGACGATGGACAGGAGCTTAATTCGTAAGTTTGTGTCATCTGGGGCTCACCCTAAGCTGGAGCTGATTTGAAAATGCATTTCTAAGACATGGGATTTGGGGGAGACTAAGGTTCGCAGCCTCTCGGAGAAACTCCTCTTTGTGTTTCGGTCAATGGAGGACCATGACAAGGCCTTGTTGGGAGGACCTTGGTTTTATCAAGCACGAGGGTTGGCACTTACGCCATGACACCCTAATACTCATCAGGACGCAAACCTATTTTCTAGGGCACCCATGTGGATCTGTATCTCAGATATTCCCTAGGAGATGTGGATGCAAACCTGTTTTGGACATGTGGATGTAAACCTGTCTTGCAAACCCTTACTGGTTTTTTTAGAGAGTTTATTACTTTTAACAAGTTCACTGGCTTCATGGAGCGTGTATGGGTTTTGCACGTTTTTGTGTATGGCGATTTCTTTCTTCCAAAGATTTAGTGCAGGAGATAGTCCTTGTGTTTCCATTGGGAGAAGAGAGGATAGTGGTGGAATCTGAAAATTTGTCTGTCGATAAGTTGGGCTTAGTGCAACCAAGCATAGGCTACTCCATTTGTGGAAAGGGAAACCACATGGCTGCCACATGCAGGCTTTGTGGCAAGGGACAAGCCCCTACTAGGATGAAGGTGCCGCCTAAGACGAATGTGGATGGTTCAGTTTGAGTGGGACGTTGCGGGTGTCCAATGGTGGATTCAATGGCCGCTGCAGTCTCTAACCCTAAACCAACACCAAACAAGTCAACTCCTAGGCCAATTTCAATCAAAGGCAGCCCCCAGAAAGGGAGGGATAACTCCTACTCCCCAATTTCCTCCCCCGACAAGAAATGGAATGGAGCTACCCCCATTAGGAGATTAGGTGTCAGTAGTGAGGGGAGCTTCAATGCCCAAAATGACAAAGATCTCAGAACCTGTGGTGGAGGAGCCTGGAGCTTTTCCCCTCTCACCAGGTTCAAGGAAGCTCAATAGGCCTCCTACGCTGCTCGCTCACAGCAAGAAGGCACAAAAGGATATTGATTTGGGGCTACAACCAACCTTGAAAGAAGTCTATAAAAAAAGGTCGACTAGTAAGCCATGAGGATGCTCTCATGGAACTATAGGGGACAAGGTACGCCCTATAAAACAAATACCCTGAAATAGATGATTAGCAGTGAAGATTGTGACGTGGTCTATCTCCAAGAGACAAAGTTGCAGCAAATTGAATTCCACTATTTGAGGTGGGAAGGATGGCATACACAACTAGTTGCTTGTCAAGGCTGGGCTAGGGGCTTAGCTATTCTGTCTAGAGTCCCTTTTAACCCGGTGGACTCTTCTATCTAGAGTATAATAGTATACATAATTTCATTTGGACTTTGGGTTAACAATTTTTATGAGGCCCAAGTGTGGGAAGCCGTATTCCAAGAGCTAAGGTAGGTGGCATCATTGGTGCCTAACAGATGCAAATGGATCATTGTTGGAGATTTCAATCAACATTTACATTGTTGGGAAAAATCTAGAGAGGATAACAACTACACACACACACACCACACNCCCCCCCCCCCCCCCCCCCTTCCGCCCTCCCCTCCCTCAGGCTAGCACTTAGCAGTTTCTATTGTTCTTGGAATCATATGACCTATGGATATGGAGATANCCAACCATACGAATCACGAGCGTTCACGCGCGACTCCGTCGAAATCCGCAAATTGTAAGCACTTAACATACACCAGACTCTAACCAGTGAAACCTTGGGTTAGAACGGTCATTGTCATCCTAATCTCACTTGTGAGGTTCTGTTTATGATGGTTAAGTGAGACTAAGGCTAATGATTTTTATAGCTTTTTAATTATCTTTTTGGCGGCTAATTATCTTGGAAAGTAAGGCTAGAATATTAATTAATCTACGATTATCTTAATCTAAATCTTAACTATTCCTAGCATAAGTATCCGGTCCCATCTTCCGAGCACATTCTAAGCATCTCCTGACACTTTTGGGTTACCAAACGTTAAACATCACTGGGTTTACCAAGTGTTTGAGTTACATTTGAGATGGTCGTACTTATGGCCTTTAAGAACTACGAATGAACAATAGCGATTGAAATTATAATAACAAAAACTTAAGTAATTAACAAGTAACTAATAAAGCATAAACATATTAAACTATTGAATGCATAAAATAGCTAAGTCCAAATGCTGCAAGGAATGCTTGAATAGTTCGTCTTTATTGTCGTCACGTCAATGGGTTCAGATACATCAATGCTCGGATAAAGAGCCGATCACTTTTCTTACACCTGTTATGGGCACTTGGAAAATATTCTATCTCCTGCGGGAACAAACTGCAAGAGCTTCGCTACAACTAACTGAAAAGGTGTTTAAATGAGGCAGAAGGCCCTCTTATTTATAGGCCGAGATAGGCAGCTACGTAAACGGGGCCACGTTAATGCAGGAAGGCTACGTCGACGGGCCTGCATCGACACAGCTGCGTATACGCGGCCCAACCGATGCAACAACTTAATGACACTTCATCACCAACCCTATGGATCCTACGCAATTTCAACCAATTGATGTCTGTAATGTCCTACTCCAAGTTTTCGTCTAGCAATTGATCCCACTGATGCCAAAGTTGGTGGGGGAACATCAAGTAGGTTTCATCAAAGGCAGATTCTTACAAGACTAGGTAATTTTGATGCAGGAGGTTCTTCACTTGATGCAAGAGGCGGGATTTCCTAGAATGTGCCTAAAGCTGGACATTACAAAAGTGTATAATACAGTTAGCTAGAAGGCTCTTTCCACAATTATGATTCAAAAGGGATTTAATTCCAATTTTGTGAATCTATGCATTAAGTTGCAAGAGTCAGGAGCTTACTCTTTCGATATTGGGGGTAAATTTTGGGAGTTCTCCTTCCCTGGTAGGGGCTTAGGTAGGGAGATCCGCTATCTCCCCTACTTTTTATCATCACAATGGATACCCTACAACTATATTGCAAGGCAAAAGGAGTTAGAGGATTAGAGATTGGTGGGGTGGAGTGCTTAGTAGAACATTATGCAAATGACACTATGCTGCTTTTGTGAGCGGTGGTGCTATAAGCTCAGGCGATTGACCAGGCACTTCATTGAATGGCTTTGGAGGTGGGATTAGAAAGTAACAAGGGGAAGTCAACCCTTCACTTGCTCAACGCTAACACTAGAGTTGGAAGTAAGTGCTGGAGATTCTTCGGGGTATTGCTCAGAATTCCTACTTAGGTATCCCCCTTTTTGATTAGGGGAGGAATCGAACTTGGTCAAAGATGATACAGAAAATGGAACACCAAATCGGGCATTGGTCAAATTGTTTCCTTGCTCAGAAGAGACAAGTGACGCTTGCTACAATGGTTTTAGCTACTACCATGGCCCATTTCACGGCTTCTATGGCCTCTCCCCCTACTAGTACTATAATGAAGATTGATTAGTTGGTTCAAAATTTTATTTGGTCGTGGGGTAAAGGGGGTAATCGTATGCATCTAGCATGCTGGGAAACTACAACTAGACCAAGGGAAGCTAGGGGGCTAGCGGTTCTGAAATTTAAAGATGAGATAATGTTGGGATATCAGCAATTAATTAACTGAATCTTACAACATCATGAGGGGGCAGCTCAATGGATTAGAATTATGAATGGCAAGTATAGACGTTGGGAAGCGGATCATCAGGTATCACCAATCTAGCAAACATTTTGCAAGCATGCATAGGATATGATGAGAGGAGGTTTGTTGGGGGTGTCACTGCGGCAATTGATTCAAACTAAATATCCTCAAGTCGATGGATGGAGGAATGTTTGGAAGGGACGACTGCTGAAAAAGCTCAATGTTTTTATTTGGCTGATAGAACATGTGGCACTTTTGGTGCAAGCTGCCCTATGTATGAGGGTTTTCAACATTAATGATAGCTATCCATTATGTTCCAACACCCCCAAGACGATTGCACAGTTTTTATACCAATAACCTTATATTGTGGACACTTGGCAGGCTGCAACAATTTAGGCCCATGCAAATTTGAATGGAGATTCAAAGGTGACGACGATTCTCTAGGCACTCAGGAAGATCAAGAACAACGTGATTTTTAGGTCAATGCAGCCTCCTCCAATGGCACAGGCAATCGTTGTGGGAATTAGATTTTGGAAGGAGGCTACAATCACAATGGGAGTAATGCCCACTCTTGAGCCTTCGTGTACGACTAATCAGGCGAATCTAGAGGTCTAGCAGACGATGGAGTGTGTCAAATGAGCTGAGATCCTCCCTTAGCTGGAGGGAGACCCCGAGCTGGCTAATGGTCCATTTTTTCTCTAACAAGGTTGGGGATGTTACATCCTTTTGTGGCTTTCAAATTGAGCTAATGAAGGCCACGATTGCACGGTACCTTGGAATCCCAGCTGTTGATGACCATTTGGGATGCAACCACCAATGAAACTTCTCCGAACAGGGTTTAGGTGCTTGCTGGTCTCTAGCAACACCAAGGCCCAAATTCCTCCAAATAAACTCAATAGTTATGAAACGTACTAGATGTGAGTGTGTGTTTGCTATTGCAAATGTTGAAATGGTTGGTTCATGTATAAAACTTTAATCAATTATCGTAAAGAGATTCCGCTAACTTTGTCAAATACTGTGAGTTGTTGGAAATTCCTATTTTGTCCAATCACTTAGTCTATACGGTCTTTATAATACCTATTTGTAACAAATAAAATTTTACAAAAACATTTGAGCATAATTCTGCCAAATCATTTTCCCCAAAGAGAAAGTTCCACAAGAAAACTAGAAATAGGACAAGATTCAATGTACTTAGAAAAAGAAAGAAAAGAAAACTGATTTGCGTGAAACCTCAAATATTTAAGCAAGATAAATTGATACAAGTAAACACTTTGTAATAAAGTTATTCCTAATTCAATAACTATGAATTGTCCAAACTTTTTGAGCTCAACAAGCAATTTCATAAAGACAATCTTATTATACTATCAAAATTGTTGCATAAATGACAAAGTGCAAGTCTCTATTTTGGCTAGTTAATAGATGTGAAAGATTGCATTCAACAAAGCTTTCAAAAAATTTGACAATTTCTTTATTGAAATACCAAGGCAATACACTTTAAAGATAAAGAAGCTATTTCAATCCCATCAAAATACCAAAGATTTTCCTAGATCCTCTATACTCAAAATAGGCAATTTCATTAAGACACTACTATTAAATTTTGCTTAAGGCTTTCAACAACATGAGCTCTTCTATGGCAAATCTTAATAGAAGTCTAATATTGCACAAAAACATAACTATAAAAGCAACTTAGGGCAAATCCCAAAATTAAATACCAAGCATGATACCATCTAAACCATTAGCTAAGCAACAAAAACAAAATGGGAAGAAATGAACTCACAGGATTAAAATAAGGTAGCCAAATTGATGTCTTCAACAAGGCATCTTAAAAGAATTCTTCAAATGTCTTTTTCCCAATTTTCCTCCCAAAAATCCTTTTTTCCAAATCTACCTTTGAAGGTCCATTTATAGTGACCTTAAGGTAGTTACAATAATCATGAGAAATTATCAGTCTTACAAATATCTTAGGCACATAAATTTATAACCACCTTAGGAGTTATAGCTTCCATGAGAATTTTAAGCCAAATTTGGCAAGTGTCTTCTTGGTAATGGAAAATCAAAATTAGCCACAAAAATCTTGGAGTTTTAGTTGTAACTATCATAAGAAGTTACAACTTCCATGAGGAATTTCAAATCCAATAGAGAATTACATTTGCCAAATGTCTCATTCACACAAATATCCCGTAAATTCCTCCTTTCCGTAAGTAACAATATTTTTCTTTCTTTTGTATATGTAAATTATTATCAAAACCCACATTGTATCCTTACGTCTATCTTTTTATAACAAACTCTTTTGCGTCAGCACACAAACCTTTTTACCCATGTTCTAACATTTGATTGTATTTCTTGTGCACACATGTGACAAGTGCCAAAGCAAGGGTTTGCATTTCGCCACGTTGCGTCTATCATGTCCTCAATGCCACGAATGCCATTCTTCATGAGTCTAGGCAGCAACAACAGTTTTTTGTGGCGAAAACCCTTGCAGCGCATTTGGAAGTGAAGGTGGTTTTTTCCTTAGGCTCCATTGTCATCATTCCAGGAATGATTGCAAAGTATGGCCTTTCTGGATTTTTCCTGCATCACATGTATTTTCTAACGACGAATTGACCTCTGCACCAATGTTATTATTGTCAAAGATAATTCTTGTATCCAAGTTCCCATTGGTTTCATCGTTTAATTCTGGTGTTTACAAGGAGCTTGTTTTTTGTTCTCCAACCACAGTAGCCAATGGCTCCACTTCTGCAATGGCAAAGCAGCTAGTTAAGGGCGAATTCACACAAGAGACGGGATCTGCCACTGGTTTGCCGTAAGCAGGGCCGTCTCCAAATGAATGTTGTGGTTGAGGCTTGTTATGAATCTTTAGGGGACTAGTTGCAACAACCTTGGCTAATGAATCTTCGTAACTTTGAATAATTCTGCTATTTTTCTTAAATCCCTTTTTAGTGTAATTTAACTGGGAAATGGTAATACACAAGATCAACCAATTGTTTGTTTTTTCTTCTTTTTGTTGATTGCCTAGTAAAATCGATGGTACATCTATTCTATGAAACTTCCCATTTGTTTATCATTCAATTAGAAGTTGTATGATATTGCAAAGGTGATCTTTAGATATGTTTTGGATAGATATGCAACTTGAAATACCCAGCAGCAGATTACATATAAAATTATTCCCTCTCTTTGAGAATTCATGGAAAAATAGTTCGGTAAAATTAGATACTTGAACATCATAATCCTCCAAACAAAGAGTCATTTTGTTTATGTAACTCTCAACCTTCATCATGTCAATTAGTGCAAGACATGACAATACAAACACTGTATTTTCCTTGCAAAAATCAACATCAATAACAATGAGTTTGCCCAAAGCCAACGTTGCAGGAGTTTGCAATCCTGGAAATTTTTGAAACATTATAATTTCTACATAACCTTTGCAACAACTGATGTACATAAACCAATTGGAACTTTTCATTTTGTCCACCTAAAACAATTTTTTTTTCAATTTTTTCAATGAGAGAATCCAGTTTCATGTTTTTAGATGTAGTCCCACTCAATTCAACATTGATATTAACTTCCTAAGACATTTCTCCTAAATTCTCAGATCTATCAATCTCATCTAGTTTTTTAATTGCATTAGCTTCAACTGCTACTCCATGGAATGGTTTAATGTGACAACACCGACAGCAGGGGAAATTATGCTTCCTATGGGGCATGGCCTATAGGATGCTAAAGGCTTTTTCAATGGCATTGTCCAGAAAACAAGTAGTGGCCAAGTGCCAAAGTCGACATTGCCACTACTATGGCAATAGACAGGAGAGCTTGTGGATCATTGACTAGTCAGTCCGTAAATGCTTGGAAGCTACAGAACACACGCTTCTTGAAGTGCATACAGTTGGGGCATGGCATGAATTTGCCAAGATTTTTCCTAGTGATGCTTCAGCAGTAGCACCAGGGTTGCTACTCAAGGTTAATTTTGGCTTTGTGGTGAGGAGCTACCCTAACTATTCCACCAACTGCAACTACGGCTCCATGCAAGATGGTCTACATGCGTAGGCAGCTAGATCCCCAAAGGGATGCTCATACACCAACACAGATGTGGGGTTCTACAGTGGAGAGGGAAGGAGCAAGGCTAGGGAGGTCTCCTTCTCCTATCCCCAATGGCCAAGAGCTAGAGCTACGATTGGCTACAGAGTTGTAGCAGGCAACAAAGGAGGCTGTGGAGGGGACAAGGCAAGAGGAAAGGCACATGTAGGAGGCAAAGTGGAGTGCCCGAGAAGAAGAGTTTCAGTGGGTCACTACCCATCTAGAGATCCAATATGCTGAAAAGCAGAAGAAACTTCTGTGGAAGCGCGAGATGCACGAAGCGGCAACAAAGGTAGCACTCATTAATGATTTGCGTGTCCAGATCAAGGAAGAGCTACAATAGGAAGAGCAATAGAGGTCTAAGCAGGAGTGGATGGAGCTACTAGCTAAGGAGTGAGAGCAAGAGGAGGTAGAGCAGTTGCAGCGGCAGCAAGATAAGGTGCATGCACATAATGCTCAGATGTGGCTATGTGATGGGAGATGACCATATGTCATTATGGACATAAAAAATAACACTCCTTGGTTGGCGATGTGCCAACACATTAGGCAGTCATCAGTTGAGCTTTATCCAAATGGCAAGGGGGATGCAGCTGAGTGTGCACAGAAGGAGGCTACTTTTAAGAAAATATCAACAAGCGATTGCTATTGTTGACACTGAACATGATCATGATGTACTACAGGTCATTCACAGTCAAGAATATCCCAATTGTGAAATTTTTCTTAGAAACCAAACGCAATTGCTCCCAAATTTTATTTTCCCTGCAAATGGGCAAAGCTCAAAATATGAATTAAGCTTTTGATCTCCTAGTTACAAAGAGGACAGATGTCCACGACATTCATTCATCAATGGATGAAAACATCCCTAACTGTATAAGGGTCATTACCCAAAGGCTCAATGCTTATCCTACCAAGGCAAGGTTCCAAGAGGATCAATGGATGAGCAAACACTTAACCTCTTTTTAAGTGATTGCTAACCAATATTTAGAAAGTGAAAATTTATCAAAAAGGACACAATTTCAATAAAATTTGTAATGAAGTCATATTACAAAAAATGGGAATTACAAAAGAAAAAACATTCAAAAAGTTAAAATAAGATGATAAACATTCCATATTTTTCTTTTCTTTCTTTCTTTCTTTTTTTCCTAAACAATTGAGACCAAACCAAGAGGAAAAACTAAGAGCCAGCTTAAAACAAAACCAACACCAAAAAGCTATCACAATGTCTGCAATAAAATTCAATTGTTGTAATAAACAATTGAATACAGGATCAAGATATTCTACCTTAAAAATATTATTTAATAGTTTCGACTTGCTATAATCATGGTATCTTAATCAACTTGATAACAGCAAAGTACATATTGTTAAAATTAAGCCAAATCTTTGTACTTTGGAAAGGAGAAAGAAAATAGCATTGTAGGGTGTCAGGGGTAGAACCAACCTACAAGAATGGTTGCCAATGTATTTTTGGAAGATTCTTAATTCAAGAGCTTCTTCAATGGCAATAGCATGGTAGGCAACAAGTGTGTTGCTGGCAATGGTTAATGATTTTACGTGTTATATATATATATATATAATCTCTTGGGGTTTGTATAGTGAGAGAATGATTTACATGGTATTTCGCATATCCAAACATGTCTCATGAGCCAATCTCAGCTTGTAGTCTCTTATTCTCTTTTTTTTTTTTTTTATATCATTTGTTATTTAGATATATTCAAGAACCAGTTGCAAGAGTTGGCTCAAAGGAGTTGTTTCAACTTGCCATCATACTTCTATATTCGGGAAGGTCCAAATCACATCCCTCGATTCAAGGCAATGGTGACTTTTAATGGGGAAACTTTCTTAAGTTCTAAGTTTTACAATACGCTATGACAAGTCGAGCAAGCTATTGCAAAAGTAGCATTGAACACACTCTCTCAAAAAGGACTTTCAAAGAAAATCCTGGATAAAACCAACATGTGTAAAAATTTGTTGCAAGAGATGGCAAAGAAGACCGGAATGCCTTTGCCAATTTACACAATAGCAACATCTAAACCTAGGCATTTATCCATATTCTCATGCATAGTGAAAGTTGCTAAGGGGACGTTCACAAGTGAAATTGCCAAATCAAAGAAACAAGCTGAAAAGAACGCAGCCAGAGTGATGACCATGCCACCATGGCTACGTTCTTTTCAGCCTATTTCTTTGATCTCACAGTTTCACCCATGAACATCCCCCAACAACTTTCACTATGCATGAAAATACGGGCAAATGCCCAAGTCCAAATGTTGTCGTTGTGTAAATTGGCAAGGGCATTCCAATCCTCTCTACCATCTCTTGCAACAAATTTTTACACATACTAGTTTTATCCAGGATCTTCTTCGAAAATCCTTTTCGAGAAAGCGTGTTCAGCGCTACTTTTACAATAGCTTGCTCAACCTATCATAGTGTACCGCAAAACTTAGGACTTACAAAAATTTCTCCATTAAAGGTCACCATCACCTTGAACCAAGGGACATGATCCAAACCTTTCTATATGCAGAAGTACGATGGAAAATTGAAGCAACTCCTTTGAGCCAACTCCTACAACTAGTTCTTGAACATATCTAAATAACAAATGATATACAAAAAAAAAAGAGAAGAAGAGACTACAGGTTGAGAGATTGGCTCACGAGAAACGTCTGGATATGTGAAATACCATATAAATCATTTCCTCACTATCCAAACCCCAAGAGATTTCATGTGTGTGTGTGTATATATAACACTTAAATTCATTAACCATTGTCAGCAATGCACTTTACTGCCAACCATGCTATTGCCGTTGAAGAAGCTCTTGAATTAAGAATCTTCCAAAAATACATCAGCAACTATTCTTGTAGGCCAGTTCTACCCTTGACACCTTGCAATGTCATTTTCTTCTCAATAACCGCCATGCAAACACTGGGCAGAAACAGCTAAATTGGCAACTCCGAAACCTTTGGCTTACGCCTAGGAAACCTACCATTTTCCAATGATGAGAAACTCCTAGAGAACGTTCATCCTACTCCTGCAATTTGAATGAGATTGGCAACATTGTAAAGCGAGAATCACACAATCGTAACGGCCTGGAACAAAGCACAACTAACACAGGTTCTACAAGGCATATGCCATGGCTGGCATACTCATTGCTAGAGTTTTAGCAGGCAACTTTCCTTGATGATACGGCATCTTCCTAGTCAAGTTACTATTATGAATTTCAGTGTGCCCAACAGTTCCTTCCCTGATGACTCAGCACTGTAAGGGTTGTCAACAACTCTTTCACTAATTTCATGAAAAATTTGAAAGGTAATATTTCTAAAATAGGCATCTCTGAGTAATGACCATTAATTTCCAACCTGTGTGTTGCTTGTCTCAGCCTCCACGGGGATGTAAACCCAGTTTCCAAGTTATATTGCTAAGTTCATCAAATACCAACAAAGAGGTAGATGTAGACAAAGCTTCACACTTACAAGAATTTGCATTTATCAGATGTAGAAAAGACATTACACTTTGTGAGAATTTGCCTGTATTGTTACAAGTACCTTGAAAATGTTTCATGGGTATTTGAAACTGAAACTTGAAATTTAATTGAATTGTATTTAAAAAGTTTTGTATTCCGGAGGGAGTTTTTCCGAAGTTCCAATCCTGCAATGCATCATTGTTCCTTATAAAACTCGTATAGTCATATTTGACAGCCTGCCATGTGCATGCTACTATATACTATATGTGTATCCAACAAATACAGAATTGTATTTTATGCATGATATGATGGCAAATTTGTTGCCATCTTTAATTTTCCTCGGACCTTTGAAGTCACATTCATACTTAAGATTATCCCAGTCCTCTGACCTTTGAACGCCCATTTCCCATATATGAATATCTATGGCAGGCTTCATAGAACCAATACACCCATCTCAAAATCGGTTCACATTCTTGTGTTCTCCAGCAACATGGAATCGAGCATGATCCGGTGGAGATTGTTGTTTTCTACATTAGTGTTGGCTAGTGCATAGAAGGTAAATCATGACCACGGATTCACCGACGGAGATGTAGCTTCTAAGGAGAAGTTGTGATCTCTATCCAAGAACTAGGCAGCCAAATATAGAGCCAGCATGGCAACTCTAGAGGAGTGATCCTAAAAAAAGATCTGACGAACAAAAACAAGGCATTCAGAGGCATTCAGGTATGGCAGCGCCGATGATACTTCATCCACCATTGATGGGTTAAGCAGGTGGCGCTGTTGTGGATGACAGCTGTGGGCTCGCTGAACTTGCCATCCAGTGCAAGACATGAATCATTTACTGATTTTCCTTATTTTCTTTTCTTTTAGCTAGTATTGCTGTTGATTTTGTTAAATCTCACGTGTGCTATTTCTGTTTTTCTTTCTTTCTGATCTAATGTTTTTCCTGTTCCCTAAAGGCACAGTGATGCTTTCTATTATGTTCATTTTCTATAAGCAGGAACAAATGCTAACAAAATGAAGGGCACCAAACAGCTAGCGAATGTGAACAATTCTGAGCAGCGAAGCACCAAGAGATTGTCGGCATGACAAAAGAAGGGGAACAGGCGGAAGGTGAGGACCTTCCCCACAATCAGATGAGAAGAGGGGTTTTTTTGGCCAGGGTAAAAAATGAAGGTCCCAAAAATCCTTTCTCTGGATTCATTACTCGACCAGTTTTTGGGGTGCTACCAGAAGGATTTCTACCAACAGCTTTCAATGGATCAGAGAAGAAACAATGTAAACTTGTTGGAGGAGGTGTGCTTCCTAGAGGCACGGGCAAACAAGCTTGTGCAAAAGACTATTCATCTTGCAAACAAGATCTGGGGCTCTATATTGAGCTAAGTCTTTTGTCACAACCTTTAGATTTGTTATTCTAAGAGCTGTGAGCTTTAGTCTTTGTCGTGTGTTTAGTCATTTGCAGTTAAGAGAAACAATTTAATTACAAAGCCTTTTATTTGTACTTAAAGTTTATGTTATTTTTTCTTTTAAGTTTTTGATTATTTTATACGCTCAGTTTTAGAACTTGTTCAATGAACAATCACTTTATTTAATATTCCTTGCCAAGTTGTTAATCTTTTCTCTAAAGTTTACTTTGCAAATGAAATTAGATTCGTTCCCAAAAATCCCATAAACTGCTTTGACAATCTGTTTTTTTTAAAAAAAAAAATCATTCAGCCACTAAGTTTGATTTTAAAATTCATCACATGCTTTATCTAAAATCTGCTCTTTTAAAATTATCAGCATTATTAAATGTAATAGTTTCTGTTTGTTGAAACACCACGTTGCCCTCACTAACTAAGACTGTTCCCAGGTTTCCGTACCATACCCATACAAGAGGCACCCTAGGCAATAGTCTCTTAAAACAAGTTTTCCAATGGTGTCACCACGTGACCCATATTTACGCATCAACAGTTATTAGGGATCCTACAGTTATTCAGAGCCTAACAAAGACTATGACAAAATAAAAACAAGTTTTCGACAAGAAGCAGCTCTAACTAGCAGAAACGTGAGCTTAAATGGACTTGAAAATCAGTATAACTCTTGTTTTTGAAGACTTACCAGATTTTTCTTCAAGGGAAGAAAGCTAAAATGAACCCAAATCTTGGTACTTTGAAAAATCTTCTTTTTTTGTTGTTTAAATTTTTTTATAAAAAAAATAATGTCCCTTGTAACATTTTTAACTCCATTTATAAAGAAAGTTATTTTTCAAAATGTTAACTCCATGTTGTAAAGGGAAATTTAAAAGGTTTTAGATAAATCTGAAAAAATGGTTCTGGAAAATTTTTAGGGTTCTAGAAACCCTTATGAGGGGCTACTAAAAAAGATTGGCTGTAGGTATTTAATATGCTCATTGTGGCTTGGATGCCTGTTGTACTTGCAGATTGGTTTGCCTTGGTTTGCTTTAATACAGAAGCTTTGCACTGTTTTCCCATGGTTTTTCCCTTTGGGATTTTCCATGTAAATCCTGATATGTTGTTTCTCATTTTTCTTTTTGGTTTTATTTTTCATAGTTTTATGTCAGCAATATTTTAAAAAAAAAATATTTCCAAAAAATTGGCATACCTTAGCACATAAAGCTGCACGCTCTTTTCCTATGGACAAAATCCTTTTTCTAAGTACATCAACAGCTTCTAAAACCTGCCAAAACTCAAGATCAGTTTCCCTGTTTATTAAATATAAGCCTCTTTTCAGCATGCTTTATCTTAGTTAAAATCCCACCTACAATAAAAACCCCAAAGGCCTACAGCCAAAAATGAACTCCAATTACAATATTGCTGAGACAAGCATCCATCATAAATAATTCAAAACACTGCAATTTTCATTTGGTCATACTGTTAAAAGATTTGTCTTTTGCAATAAATGTCAGTTCGTAATTCTATGTCATAAAATTGCTTTATTTTTTACCTCTTCATACTTGCCTTTGCCAAAGGTGAATTTAATCAATGATTGCTCATATGGGTGTAGCTCTTCCAGTGTTGGAAACTTCTCAACGTAGCGTCTCAATGGAATAGCCAGCTCCTGTGATGACCATAAAAAAGAATTATTTAGAGTGAACTATAATGATTTTGCCATACAAAGAAAATATGAAAACACTGACAGCTTTGACAGATACTTGATTAACCAAAAAGAATAAAATCTTATTAGGAGAAGAAATAATAAAAATGAAGATTGTTACTTTCATTAATGCATCTAACTGCTTGGCCCCTTTATTTCTCTCTCTCTTTGCTAAATTTTTTATTCCTGACATGCATCAAAATTGGAATTTTTAGAAATAAAACTTCTTTGAATAACCGCATTTCCAAGTTACCATATAGCCATTTACTTTATGAATACCTTGTGTTGGACCAATCATTCTTGCCTTCCTCAATGCAGAATAAAGAGTCTCTTTTGAGGTCATCACCATGGGTAGACTTTGAAATGAACCCAAATCTTGCGTTCTTCTAGATTTAAAATCTTGAGCCTTTCCTGATTTGCAATCCTAATTAAAATTTTAAATAGAAAGAAGGCATTAATATTTTATGAACAAAATCATAAATTTCATATATTCAAAGAATATCACAATCATAAAAGAGTACAAGAATAAAAGATGAATTTCCCATTACATTATCAGATGAAAATCCCTCATAAGAATCACCATTAGCAAAATAAGATATATAAATTCATCAACAAATTTTTTTTAACAAATAAAAACATATTATATTAATTAAATAGGATTTAAAAGCACAATGAGATTAGTCTTGGGATCTTAAAGATCAACGAAGATGATAGGATTAAATTTTTGATAAAAGGTTTTTTTAAAAAATCATCTCAAAGTACCAATCTAATCCTACCTTTGCAAATAAAAATTAAATATAAAAAGATTGAAAACTTGGGCAACCAAGTCCTGTTTCATGCATCACATTTTCCTTCTAATTTTTTACTGCTAGCTACCACTCTTCATCTATATTCATTTCTGTTCCTTCAAAAGTCATTTGATTTCTTTACTTCCAGATTTGAAAGGTCACAATCCAAATCCAAGCTGTTGTAAGATTCTGTAAAGATTCTGGCATAATAAAATGCTGATTTGTAGCTTTCCAAACTCTTTTCTAAATATGAGCAATTGCAAGGCAATGCAAAACCTCATAGGCAAAAAAATTATCCTCTTTCAACAAATAATAATTTTCCAGTTGCTTTTTTGTGTTGACCTATCAACTGTTTCCATAACATTTAAATGCTACATTTAATGTTTACAATATTGAAATTCTGTTTAAACATTCTGACATCATCAAACCACATTTATGAGGTTTAAAATATAAAAGTTAACATTCAAAATCAAGAGCCACTGTATTGCATTTCATAATGTATGCAAAGCATGCATGCACATTCAAAAAGGAAAAAGGACATTGTTACAAGATAGGGTCTAACAATGTCCACTAATAAATGATTGTTTTGATTCATTACAAGAAGTGAAAACCGAGCTGAACAAACAAGTAAATATTCCAATATAATCAATTTTATCATATAAAAACTTAAGCTAATATATGATTTAAACTTATAAGAATGAGACCAGCATTGCAGAATTTTTTATTGCAATGGACATATTTTGCTGATTATAGGAGAGATGAACTTGAATGCGTGTTGTGGAATACTAAAGAATAGCATGTATGAATCCATGGTTGGTCTGAATTAAGCATGCTTTGATCTAACGAAGCAGTTCTGAGATGGCTTCTTGAAAACAACTGAGAATGTACCAGTACTGATCACACTCCTAAAAGCTTTTCATTTTGCACTTCGAGCTTAGTCCCCACCAAAAAGCCTACACATTCCCTAACTCATTTAAGATTCACCCCACCCTTTCATATATATGTACACACACACAGAGCTTGTGAAACATAGTTTATTAGGGCAGATTACAGGAAAGTTTGTTATCTTATAGCTTTAATTTATATGACACTAATTGCAGGAATGATCATAAAAATAACACAGCACAAGGTAAAACACTGACCATCCCCGCTTTCAATATTTCAGCAAAGATTATCCAAATTCCAAAAAATTACAAATGTTAAAAATGTACCCCACACTGCTGGTGTTGGCTCCCTCATGCAAACACTGCTATATATTCACCTTAGAATTGCTTGTGATGATATTTGTCTGCAGATATATATGCAGTTTCCATTGGAACCAATGGCTTGTTGTGAAGTGGATACTTGTATATTTAAATTTTAAAGGAAACCACTATGCATTTTCATATATATAAGGTAATGTTTTGAGCATTGTTTTATTCATTCACATTTCACAGCAGATCAGGAAATTAAACATCCCATTATAGGATGGAATAAGCTCGATGTGAAGGCTTCAAACCTAGCTAATAGTATCAACCAAAGAATAAAGAATGCAGCAATGATAGAGTAGCGTAAAGAAATGGTTTTTCTATGCAGGCTTCCTCCTATTTTAAGCAGGAGACATACTATCTGTTTTGTGATAGTCAAAGTACAATTGATCTGTCCAAGAATCTAGTTTTTCATAGAAGAACAAAAGAAGTACGGTTGCCCCTTTCATACCCAATATCTCATAAAATGTAATAAAAATTTAATCCACCGTATTCATTTGATGTGTTTAAACTAATCGTTGGAATATGGGAGAAAATACAAAGCAATCAAATTTGAAAAGAAAATTTAATATCAGAGATTAAGAAGAGTTTTATATGAAATACAACATATAAATTAAAAGATAGCTATTATAGCTTTGGAAAATAACTATGACAGCTTTAGTTAGAAAATTCTTCACATCAGGCATAAGTTGGATTTTTTTTTCTTTTTTTGGGTTGATTCTTTAACATGTCAATTTTTCAGATTAACAAGCATAAGCGGGGTGTTTGAAGCAATCATTATTTGGCCAGTACGTGTTGAAGTCAACATCTTCTAATCCCAAAACCAGTAATTTATCATAGCTGGTGCAAAAGAATTCCATCAACAGTACTGGCTATGTCAGATTCAATGTATGTTAAGTTACATTTCATCAGAGTGATCATTCAAGATCATCTGTAAAGTGTCAGAATATTCATACAGAAAGATAGTAACTGTGACGAAAAACGAATTTTACAGTGAACAGCTTTTGAAGTCAAATCATCCCTATACATAAGACCAGTATGGGGGTCTTGTCTCCTCTCTCTCTGGGGCGGTAAAAGATGATAACAAACCATGTGGGGGGTTAAAAGATGATAAGAAACCATCTTCACATCATAAACTATTCAGAGAGACAAGAAACTGATAATTCAAAAACATGTTCAGTAATTTTCTTTATGAAACAAGCCCTGAGGACCACATGTGGGGGGCTAAAAGATGATAACAAACCATCTTCACATCATAAACTATTCAGAGAAAAAAGAAACTGATAATTCAAAAACATGTTTTCCAGTAATTTACTTTATGAAACAAGTCCTGATGAACACTAACTGATAATTCAAAAACATGTTTTCCAGTAATTTACTTTATGGAACAAGTCCTGATGACCACTATTCTGGCTTTCAATGCAAAAGCTTCTGGCACTTATCCTGAATCTAGGCATATGGACTTTGTTACTGATGTTGTTGCAAAATTTACATTTTACATAGCTTGTCACGTTCATCCATTTTGTAAATCCTGGAAAACAAATGTGTTAGTTCTCTTAAAATTAAAATAATTTATAAAAAATACACATAAGACTATTATTTGAACAATAAAGATATGTATGCTTTTGTTTCAAATAGACCAATGCAACTAGAAACAGCCACTAACAGTCTTGAAAGTGTTAAATTTTCAAAGAGAATTTTTATGATACCACTGAATAAGCCCTTTAACAAATCACACATTTTATGCACCTGAAAATCCAAGAACCCACAGTGTAGTGAAACCAGCATTGCTATTCTTGCATATTCATCACTACTTCCAAAAACGGTGACACTCAAATCATTCCGTCAATGCAACACAAGATCAAAGACTCATGTTGCCAGCAATAGTGAGAAAACTGCAGGACTAGAGTTGAAAGGTTTAACATTTCACAGAATTTATAATGGTGGACAAGCTAATTTGTAGCTAATGGCCACACAAGAACCATTTGATTTAAACAGGTGATAACAAAAGAAACTCTGATCCGGTTTTACCTTGCTTTAATTTTAAATTTAAAAAAAAAAATCTTGCCAGCCAGTTATTTCCTTGTGGATGATACTCGATACAACATGAGAAAACACAAAAAATTGTGAATACACATTTTGATGACAGGGACCACCACTTGGAGCAATGGTAAGGTGTTTGTTTCTCAAGTCATAAGACTTGGGTTCAAGCCTAGCCCCAACCACTTGTAAGAGGTTAAGCTCTTGCTCGCCTATCAACCCTAGGACCCTGCCCTAGCGGGATGAGCATTGAGACTTTGGGTGACATTTTGAAGACACTATGAATTTGTTAGAAGACAAGTACATCTCTTGAGGTTACATTGACAAGCAATGCTAATACTTAAGAGTTAAACAAACTCAGCATGGACTATTTTTTATTGTAAACTTAAAATAACTGTAAAGTAACCTCCAAGGAAATTTCAACAACATTACACAAGGTGTTTCTGATCAATAGGAATGTCAAGGATAATGGAATGGAGCGTAACCTTGATACTTAAATGGCAGTTATGTCTTGACCATCAATTGTTCCTATTCTTTTAGGATAATCATAAAATTACAATGGCGACAGTACGTTTCACGTTGATTCTAATATATGACTGTTGAAAAGAATGGTTAGAAACATATTTTGCAGAAAGTTCTCCAAATTTTGGATATTCTCCTACTTTAATGTTGCTAATTCAAAGAATTGTTAGGAAATAAACTGAAAGTCAAAACTGAATTGGAAGTCTATTATACAGCAGTTAAGAGAAATCGCTAGAAAAGTGAATGATGACATTTACAGAATTGGCCATGATCATGCAAGAAAGAACATGACCTCCTAAATGTAGGGTTTAAACTTTGAAACAAATGTATCTCCATGGATTAGAAGAGCTTTTTCATTTATGTTTCGGATGCTAAAATGAAATGTATAAAGAAGAGCTAAAGGGTGAAAAATTGAAAAGATAAACATCATCCTAGTTTTGTTAATTAAAATCACTGTTTCAGCTTAATGATATCAACAAAACCTTATCGTTTCAAGATAAAAAATTAATTATAAAAAAGGGATGGCCCTTTCGATTGCAGTAGGAAAACAAAAATCAGGGAATGAGAAAAAACCTGGCAAAAGAACAAAATCATTCTTGAGATCGAGAAGAATTGGTGAAAGAATTGCAGCAGTTGGCTTTGCTATTCATAAAATCAATAGGCAAATCACTAACTCCAAATACACTGCAGAAGGTCTTCTCTGATTCAAGCACTATAGAGTTTGTATATAAAAGTTAAGCTTATGCTACATCATGGTTATTTTCCTTTTAACTATTCTCAGTAATTGCTTTACATAGACAACCTATCAGCAACACTAAAGACAAATCCCACTGTATACTACTCAAATGTTTTCAATGATTTCAAGAAAATATGTCTTTTCTGATCTCTTTAACCATTTGTTTAAGAATCTGAAGTGGTATAAGTGTACAGTTCAAAATTTTATTTGAAATAGATCAAAGAATATACTAATTTTAAAAATATATATATTTCAAAGATGCAATAGAAGGTAAACCAATTGGGTTTGTTGAATTCAAAAACATCAATAGGTAATGTATTTGGGTTCCTTAATGGACACTATTTCATGCTTTTGTTAGACTGTAATCCACTTCCTCTAGAAACAGAATCTATTTGTCAATTTATTGCTTATACTCAAAAATTGGAAAAAACACAACAGATCAAGTTTTTGAAATTAGTTTTTGAAAACACAAAAGAGCAAGGATGGTATTTTCAATTTATACAATAGTTGAAGACTTGGGATATCTCATTGGAGGAGATACAAAGTAATCCACAGCACATTCTTAAGTTGGTTCAGCATTGGGTTCTAACAAAGTTATGGTACAATGTAGCAGGCAAGAAAAAATTTTACTTGGAATGCATAAGAGATAATCAGTTAAACTTAGAATTTCACTATTTGGCAACTGTACTCCGAATGAGATGTCGCATTTTCATCAACAAGCTTCTTTGTAGTTCACACCATATTAAAATAGAAAGCAGAAGATCAATGCAAATTCCTAAAAAAAGAATACACATGTAGGCTATGTGGTTCAATAAATCTTAAAAATGACCTGCATGTTTTTCTTAGTTGCCCTTAAACTGATCATTTGAGACAAAAATATAATATTTCAGCAAAATGCCTATATGATCTTTTGTTATTACATCCAAGATCAGTCACCCACTTTGTTGAGTCAATATTAAATTTTCACAATCCAAATGTAATATCAATCCAATAGATGCTTTGGGTCTTTGGATGTAATAAAACCTCATTTTCAGTTTTAATTTTCAGTTTCAAATATTGATTATCCCCGCACCGGTAGTGTTTTCACCCCTGACTTTACTTAGTTCAACTAAAGTATTTGACTTAAAAACCATATATTATACGTCCAGACAAATGCAACAATACAATGCTACCGTAAGATATTGTTTCAGTTATAATGTCGGAAGGAGAAAAGAATAAGCTGCAGAAATGAGAAATGTTTATTCTCGGAACACTGCTTGTACAAATTCAAATGCTTTCACACCATAGAAGTTACAGGATTACAAATTCAAACGCTTTAACACCATAAAAGCTATGCTAAGTGATATCCCAGGCCCGAGTAAGAAGAGCGATTCTAAGGCCAAATTGAAGATAATCCGCATGTTAACCAGAAAAACGTTCAGAGGAGGATGATAGGCTCGCGTACTGTACCTGGAGGACACTGTAGAGAGCTCATGACGATTATGTATTTAACGCACCAAATGCAAAGCAGATCAGCAAAACAAATTCAAGGTCTATTACCACTGCCGGTCAGACGTCCTGCAGAAACACAAGCACGAAACGTTTTACCCTCTCGAATTTTATCATGCGCTTGTTTTTTTTTTTTTTTTTTTTTTTTTCTCGCCTCTGTTTCTCTCTCGCACATTATATTAAAAAAATAAGAAACATGGTTACAGATTATACCAGAGATCCGAAAACAAGCAAAGGCATAAGCCCAGGAAGTTCCCATAACCTAAAAAAAACCCAAAGTTCTCAAACATGGTTCCGGCAAAAGCTAGAAGCATATAGTCAAATTAGAATCTTTATAGTTTATTGTCTATTATAATTGAATTATAACCTAGAGATTTCAAATTAAGAACTTTAATCCTAAGCTAATACTTTATTAATTAAATAAAGTTAAAAAGACATAAAAGCACTAAAGATTGGGTAAGTAATCAAAATAGCATCAACACATAAATATTTATAGGAGAACAACTCTCAACCATGGATAACACTTCAAATAGGGTGTAGTTATGGCAACACCAATGCAAGGTCAAAAATTCAACATTTTTGAGCCATTTTACCCTAGAGAAGTCTCATTGAGAATTTTTTATAGCAAAAGAAGGTATTTTCAAAAAGTCTATAATAATTAATATATATAGATACAATATTATGTTGATATCTATGTTGATAAAATTTGATACATGGTGTTAGCTTTGTTGCCTATGAAATTTAGAGCACAATGCAAGAGATTGTAATGATGTCATCGTGGTATCATAGTAATAGTGATAGTCAACGATTTTTTAATGGTGATTTGGTTAATAGAGATAAATTTTATTAGGGGTACTAAGGGGTGTTGGAAGCTAAAATAAGTGAAACATAATTGCTCCGCAAGATATACAGTCCAATTAAAACTTCATATAACTCAACATTATCCATCGGAATCGAACCCATGATGTTGCTAGGACTAGGATCATCTTCTTTACTAACAATTAACTTTCCTCTTGTAATTTTTCAAAGCATCATTTTTAAGGTTGTATACTTGAGTAAACACCAATAAAATTGGAATTTTTTTTCTTTCTATGTTATTTTTCATGTTTTCTACTCAATGTTTTTTTTTTTTTTTTTTTTTTTTGAGAAAGTAGTCGGGATTATATTACTAAAAAACACAAAATATGTTACAAGAGATTACAAGTGGGGGGCCATCAGGAATGGCCCCACCAAGAGAGGGGATGATCCCCAAATTAATCAATACATCTCCTAGGACAGCAAAAACAGCCGGGGGGGACGCCCCCTAGGAAACCGCAAGGGGGGATGCCCCCCAAGGACGCGGGGGACACCCCCCCACCAGGGACAGCAAGGGGCACAGCCCCCCACCTGTAAGAAGAGCCAGAACAGCGAAGAGACCAAGGGGGGGCATCAACCCGGTAGAGGGAGGGGCAAGTGTCCCCCGGTACCCGAGCTCGACAACCCTCTAAGGGTTCGTCAACAGTCATCGGCAGGTGCAGTTGGGGCGCTCCAGCTCGTGGAGGATATCCAAAGTGTTCCGGTGATCCTCCATGTCCATAAAACTAGCCGCTTGTTGGATGCCCTACATGGTCGAATCCCATCTACTCCTGTCCACCTACAAAGCTCCCGCATCTAGGTGGCAGCGCGCCGAGGTTCGGCGGATATGTCATCTGAGTTCAGCCCAGGAGCTCTCACAGCTGATGCCAAGAATGAGGTACACGCATCGACCCCCTCTTAGCCACTACCTGGTGTTATGCCTGTGGGCACGGTCAAGCTATTGCTGCTGCTGGTCCTCCTCCTCCTGAAGCTGCTCCTGCTCCACTTGCGCACGTCATCTTTGGGCCTCTTCCTCATGGGTCAATTCTTCCCTCACTTGGGCCCTGATTTCGTCAATGAGGCGAGCCCTAGCAGCTTCAACCATGAGGTCTTACTACCTAACCCGTTCCTGCTCACGCTCAACAAACTAGGCTTCCAAGTCGGCCCGGGCCTGCACGAATTGGGCTTCTAGGTCAGCCTGGGCCTGCTCGAGGGCTTCATTCCATTTGGCTTCCCATTCCTTCCTCTCCGCCTCCTGAGCATCATCCGCCGCCCTCTGCAAGGCCTGCTGAAGCTCCTCATTCCAGCTCCCCTGGCCAGAGGTCTCTGGTGGGGGGGAAGCTGGTCTATCAGGGTGCTCAGGAGGGCACTGCTCCCACGGGGTCCTCTGACCCCGCGTAACGGTGGAACCTTAGAGAGGCCAATCGCCCCCCAGCCCGGGCACCGCTGCAGTGTCCTGTGGCCTAGTTGAAGGGGGGCTCTCTGGAGAGATCCCCTGTGGGGAGGCAGAGGACGACGGGTGCTGTCCCCCCTCTGCCCCCGCCACAGCGCCAGAATTAACCCAAAGTGGCGGCTGCGGCGCTTGAGCCTAAGGGCCTCCTTAAAAAAGCAGGGACGGTTGACCTAGCTACCCAACTTGAGGCAATGTAGGAAAGCGAAGTGTAGGCCCTGCAATTTGGAGCCGTTGCCAGACTGGACGAAGAATCTGTCCACCAAATCTATGCCCCGGGCCCATAGGTGGGGCAGGGAAGATCTGGGTACTTGTCTGCTCCTGGTTTGGGGAACGGGCCCATCAAAGAACATTTCAGCGTCCTGGAGGCTGCGGGTGGAGGGAAAAATGATCTCTCCAAAGATCGGGGCCCCCAAACAGCTAGCAATTGAAGATTATGTAACCCAGATTTCATGCCCTCGGAAAAAGGTACGGTCGTTGACCTAGTTGGAGAAGAACGCATCGTTTGCCAAATCTAGGTCCCCAATCAACCGTTGCAGAGGATCAAACTAGCCGCACTGGGCCACCATTTGCCAGAGAATCTTGTCCTCCTAGAACGTGGTGCAATCTGGCTCGAATGTGGCCATGATTCCCATCGTCGCCTTGATTTCCTTTCACGCAGTGAGAGCCTGGGAGACCAGCCGCTGCGAAGGGGGGGGGCCTATTGCTGCTGAAAAATAGTGCTATTTCGTGCCTTCCACGCTACCCATAAAAGTAGTGTGCCCCAAGAGTCACCCGTGAGGCACCTCAGGGGGGGGGCGCCGCCGCCGCATGCCACGTGGCATGCATGCAAGGGCAATCGAACACGAAATGCTGCACCATTTTAGTAGCAGCATCGCATGCAAAACACGTGTTGCCATCCAGCATTCCACACCGCCACAGTAAGGCCCGTACGAGCAATGCATTGTGCTCAAACAGCCATAGGAAGATTTTGATTTTTTCAAGCAACTGCCCTTGCCAAATCTGCCGCCATTTGTCAATGCGAGGGTATTTGGCCATCAGAAGGGCTCGTGGCTCAAGGCCCGCCCACCCCAAGGCCTGCATTGCACGTGCATGCCAACATAGCTCCTACTAGGGCCTAGAGTCTCGTGCCCCTACTTCCCAACGTAGATATTTGGTATTCATAATGCGGATCCATAGGACCGGTTCCCTATGTGGGCGTGAAAATCGAAGCACTAGCCGTTGTTGTCCCAGCATCAGCTCATCCTCAAATGACATGATGCCCAACCCACCCACATTTCGGGGGCGCGCCACTTCATCCCAGCGGACCAAGTGGATTTTGCTCCCCCCTTTGCCCCCCTCCCAGATGAAGTGGCGGATCAATGTGTTAACTGCATTGATGACCATGCTTGGGGGGGTGGCACGGCAGCCACGAAGCAAGCAATTGCCATGAGGATTCCTGTAGCCACAAGCAGGCGACCCTTGTGGCTTTGGAATCTATTCGCCCAATGGCCCATTCTTCGTTCGATTTTTTCTAACAACGGGCCCCACGCTATGGTTCACCCCCACCTGAAGAGGGGGATGCCTAGATATGTGTTGATGTTTGTCCCTGGCAGGATATTCAAAACTTGTATCACCCGATTTTTAACTTGTTCATCCACATTAATGAAGTGGGCTGAATATTTGGTCCTATTGATTTCCAGCCCCAACTTGGCAGCCAGGCGGGACAAAGCCTTGTTGATGCAATGTGCTTGTGGGACCGTCGTCCTACTGAGCAACATCGTATCGTCCGCATAGTGTTTAGCCTGGCATGTCACCCCGACAATGCTTAGACCATCCACCCCAGATGTGCTGCAATAGTGTTGCATTAAATCCATGGTGGTGATGAAGAGGAGGGGTGAGAGCAGGTCCCCTTGCCTCAACCCCCGACCAAGGGTGGAGAGGCCCCACAACCGCCCCCCCACATCAAAGGAAAAATCGGTCAAGGACTACAAGTGAATGCATAGTCGGATGAACTGCGGATCAAACCCCTTCAGGTGCATAATGGACTGTAATGCCTCCTAACTGAGCGTGTCGTAAGCCTTGGTGATGTCAAGCTTGAGGCAGAGCTCGGGGAAGCCCAAATTTCAAAGCAAATGAAGCACCTCCTACATGAGGAGGATTTGGTCCTGAATGGCCCGTCCTTGCACAAAACCCGCCTGGTTGACCCCCACAAGCCTGGGTAGGAGCGGCACAAACTGATGCACCAACAACTTAGAGAAGATCCAGACAAGCACATTGCAAACCCCGATAGGGCGGAAGTGCTCAGCGCGGTGTGCGTCAAACTGCTTCGAAATGCTAAGCATATGATGTACTCAATGTTAAGCATATGATGTACTCTGACTTTTTGTTTATTGTTAATAATATTTTTGGGGTCAAACATCTCCTTCCCTCCCATTCCCCACCCCTCTCTCTCCCCCCTCCCTACAAAAATAATTTCATAATGTAGAATTATTAAAATCAAATTTAAAGTTATAAGTAATGGGGTATTACCCTAGTGGTAAGACTCTTTATTTGGTAACTTTGAGTTACAAGTTCAATTTTGGTGAGCAATATTGAGTTATAAAATTTCTAATTTGAATATATGTCTTAAGGAAAATATTATTAAAAAATGTTTTAGGTTCTAACACCCTCATCCCTTAAATTCAAAGTTATGTTCACATCTCTAACATTATCATACCATTAGTTATATAAATTAGGAACCAAAGTTAGGTATTTTAATGATGACACTATCATTTAATGTTGATGATATTTCAATTTTAGCTTTGAATTTAAAGAAAATCTTGAATTTTGGAATACCACAAGTTAATCACAAGTTGTTGTATTGATTTCTAAGAATACCATAGGTCATGGTATTACAACACAAGTCATGGTATTATAGCATGAGTCGCGATCTCTAAAAACAAAAAAATAATGAAAATTTAACTATATGTCTCGAGGAAAAATATTATTAAAAAAATTGTTTCAGGTTCTAACACTCTCACACCTCACATTCAAAGTTATGTTCACATTTCTAACATTATCATACCATTAGTTATGTAAATTAGGAACAAAAGCTAGGGATGTTAATGATGAAGGTGTAGTCTAATGTTGATGATATTCAATTTTAGCTTTGAATTTAAAGAAAATTTTGAATTTTCAAATATCACAAGTCATGGTATTGATTTTAAAAATACCACAAATCATGGTATTACACGACAAGTCATGGTATTATAACACAAGTTGTGGTGAGAGTACCATGAGTTGTGGTTTAAGAAAATTGAGGATACCACAGGGGTAGCATGAGTTGTGGTCTAAGAAAATCTAAAAAATTAGGTTTCCAAATCTTTCTCATGCAAACCATAATGCTTCCACTAGTCATGGTTAGTGTGTCTTATTTTGCTTTAGACATCACAGATCATGGTATGTCACCACGAGTTGTAGTTTTCAATAACAAGTTATGGTTTATTATTTATTATGATTTGAATAATCATGAGAGGTGGTTACTTGTTAGTGAACTTATGGAAATATCACGAGTTATGGTTTGAAATATAGAGATATCACATGTTGTGATTAGATTGTGGTAAACTAGAAAAACCTAATTTTGATAAATTTTGAAGTGAAATCTTAATGAAAATTGAATGGTTGAGTTTGTCTAAAGTTATTGATTTATTTTAAACAATGATACGAGCCTTCTTATATTGATTTTCATGGAAATGATAAAAAAAGGAATCATGTAACTATTAAACTTCCAATGATAAATAATCTAAATTGATTTATGCTAATTTTAACATAGAAAATTGTTGATGATAGTTTATGTGTAAAAATGATAATTGAGGATGTTGAGTATTGCTTGAAATCATAGACAAGAGTTAATGATTAATGGATATAGTGATGAGAATTTTAGAAAATTAAATAAAGTAAAAATGACATGGATGTAAGAATTTGAAGAGACTTAAATTAGATGATAGCAAAAAATGTATGCAAAATCTTCATTGCAGCATTCACAAAGTATTATAGCATCATATGTCCTTCATATTTATAGAAAAACATAAGAGATCATGCTAGGGGATAATGAAGAAATAATTCCCACTAAAAGTGAGAAAAAAAGTTAGAAATAATGAATTTAAACCATAAACAAGTGATGAGTCATCTAGTGGCATTTTGTAAGTCCATTATAAGTACTAGACTTAAGAAGTGTTTCATGCATCCTATGTTTATAGTTCTAGCATGTTCAATTAAGGTTTGTATCTCTTGAGCATGCATCCTTGCCTCATGTGTCATACTTCTAGGTTGTGTGCATGTCCTAGGTTCCTTAGGATGTTTTTGACTTTGTTTAGGCATCCTAAGATCCTTTTGACATGTCTCCTAGTCTTTTAGCTTTTATTCGAGATGGGCGATTTGACTTATAGCAAGTATGTGCTGACTACCTTATGCTAATGCACCCCCTATGTTAGTGTTAGGCTACTAACACACCCCTCTACTAGGCTTGGTTTGACTCACTTCACATGCAGTGAGACTAGGATTAGCCTAGGCTATGTTGATGGATCTTTGTTAATGTCTAGGTACCAGTAAATCACTAGCCTTACTTCATGAAAACTATAAATACCTAAGATGAGCTATCATACATAACTTAGACAACTTTGTTATTATTTTGGGACATTTGGCATTTGGTTAGTGTGAAGAGCTTCTCCTTCCTTGGGTAAGTTGATTTCTTTCTTGTTTTGTGTACGTGTTTTGAGTCATCGCTTTTACAAGTGCAACTACACTTTATCAGAGTGCTACCTTACTTATGTAACCCGAAATTGTTTGATCATTGCGGTGTCTAGTGTTTGTGTTGTGAATAAAGCTCATGGTTTTTCCTTTATTCTACATCATTGATGCCTTAAAACATAAAACACTAAAAATGTTTATTTTGTTTCAGTTACATTGAATTGCGATGATTCATCGTTATTCAAGAAGGTCATAACTATACGACATGGTGTTGGGCTTTCGATGTTGTGACTAGGAGCCATTTCTTACTTTCCATGTGTGGTTTTGTAGTTGTTCCATAAGAGATTATGATACATGGAAGTATTTATTAACATTACGCTTATTCCCATGAGGGATTGTGATGCATGTGTGTTTATTATTGTTTTACTTTTATTTTTATAGAGTTCATAAATATTATAAAATATAAAATTATAAATGTTTTTTCAATTCCTCACCATGGCAACATGAGTTTTTCATTGTATTATATGTATTAAAATTGATTTTATATTTCTTGAATGCAACAACATACATGAGTCTTCTTGAAAATCCACTCAACATCATCTTCGAAGCTTACAATTGGATAGCATTGTGTTTCGTATGATGAATGATGGATCCCTATCAACAAGTGTATCCACCCATCAATTCATAAATTACATTTTTACTTCTTCATTTACTTATGAAAAAATAAAGCACAACTTTATATTCTAAAGTTTAATTCCATCAATATTAACTTGCATTACATACTATTAAGGTCAGTCCCTTCTTAAGGGTGGAATATAAGTGTATTCATATTTTTCTTTACCCTTCTTGAGTGTTATACTATTGTTGAGGTGCTTAATCTTGTAAGCCAAAAGTTAGTTCGTTAGAGGATCTGTTACTTGATTGTTCATATCAACATGAATTGGTTTAATATTTGATTTATTTACTTCTTACTTTATGAAATAGTATTTTATGTTAATATGTTTGGATTTTTGTATGTAGAACATGTTCATTGGAGGGTTGTATAGCAAATATATTGTTACATAAGAGTTTGATAGGAAAGTCCACATGAAATCCAAGTTGTATCATGATCTTTCTAAGCCATAGGATATGTTGAATGAATTTAGCCATCGTGATGAATTTTGCCTTACATGTTGCTAGATTAATAGAATTTTTTTTTAAAATTTCCATAAAAAATTCATTACTTTTATGAAAGATTATTTCTTTTAAAGTTGATATCACCTTCTTAATTAGCATCAGAGTATGCATAGAATTTTCCATCTTCTTTAGTGTAGCTTACTCAATGATTTTCAGTTTCTCTTACATACCTCAACACATGAATGAGAGTTTTAAGATGAGATTCTCTTGATTCTTGCATGTGAGGAAAGGGAGGTAGAAGAATCCAAATCATGTCTTGTGTGGCATAGGAATATTAGAGATTCTATTATTCCTTTATGCATGATTACCTCAATAAGAGGTTTATGGGCCTTGTTTCTAGTTTGATGTTGTAAAGTAAGGGAGAATTTGTTGGCTTTTCTCTAATAATATTGTAATTCTCTAAAATGGATCTTACAAATTTTATTTGATGAATTTTGATTTCCTTCTTATTTTGTTTAACTTAAATGCCTAAGAAGTATTTTAATTCTTCTAGATCTTTCATTTCAAATTCATTTTTCATATTAGATTTGAACACTTTTAGGAGATTTTCACTTGAGATGGTAAAGACTAGATCGTTCACATATAGATATATGATTATAAAATTATTTTCATCATGGTTGTAACACATAGTTGGTTCAAACATAGTGAGAAGTATTTTTTTCTTGATGAGCAAGTCATTAATCTCATGAAACCATGATCTAGGTACATGGGGTGTAGGGTTTTTAGGGTTTAGAAATTTCTAGGATTTATGATTTAGGATATAGAGCCTTTTTTAGTTTTCAAACTTTGTCTTCCATACCTTTTATAGGCTGTTAAAAGTAGTCTTCTTCATTGATGTGTTCATTTAGAAATGTTGAGTTAACAACCATTTGATGGAGTTTTAAATTATGATAAGCAATAAGGGAAAGGATGACCTTGATTGTTGAGCTTGATTGTTTTGAACCTAGCTATTGGAACAAAAATTTCTTCATAGTTAATGGATTTCTTTTGATTAAAGCCTCTAGCAAAAAGTCTAGCATTGTGATTGATGACTTCTCCTTTATCATTGAATTTGGTTTTGTAAAGCCATTTGCAATTAATGATGTTCATATCTTTTGGTTTGTCAACAAGTTTCCATGTGTTGTTCTTTATAATTGCCTCATATTCTTTGTCCATACCTTGTTTCCACACTTTAGATTTCAGAGATTCTATAACATTTGAAGGTTCTTGAGTGAGAGTTGAACAAGCTAAGTTTGTGATGGCATTGGATCTTATGAATCTTCTCTCAAAATTAGTATCCAACGTTTTTCTTTGAGAATGATCTCTTTAAATGTTTGATTTTGGATTAATTTGATATTCTATTTTTTAATGGAATTGTTGAGAATTAGTGATTTCAAATTTGTCTTCTAGAAATAGCACATCTCTTGAGGAGTATAATTTGTATTCAATGGGATCATAGCATGTGTATCCACTTGTTTTTAAGGTATAGCCAAGAAAGATGCATTTCTCTCCTATCATCAAAATTGTGAATAAATTGTTTAAGAGTCTTCATATAATAGTGATATTAAAGGGTTTTCTTGTAAGACATGTTTGGTATTTTATTATAGATAAGTTCCTATAGGTACTCTTCTTTGTTGTTGTTGCTGATGTCCTATTAATCATATATGTTACCATAGTTACAACCACACTCTAGTATCTATTTATTAGGTTTACATTCTTGATAAGACATCTTTTCATGTTTGAAGAGTTTTATTTTTCCTTTTGGTTATATCATTTAATTGAGAACTATATCCACATGTGGTTTGATGGAAAATAATTTTTTTGTTACATAGATTTTTAAAATGTTTTTTTATAAATTCTCCTTCCTAATTTATTATGATTCCTTTTATTGATACTTCGATTTTATTTTGCATTAGATTATAGAAATTTTTAAATTTTCTAAAAGCTTCATCCTTGGTCTTTAGATTATAGATCTAGGTGTATCTAGTGTGATCATCAACAATTACAAAAAAGTAATTTGCACCTCCAATTGATGTAGTAGGCATAGCTCCAACAATGTTTACATGGAGAAGCTCTAGAGGCTTGTTTGTTCTTTTCTTTTGAATAATATGAGGTGAATTGGTTTTTTTTCCTTGGATACAAGTTTCACATTTATCATTGGGAATCTTCTTGATCTTCAAATCTTTTACTTTATTTAGTCTTGCCATTTTCTCTACATGGAAGTAGGAGGCATGGCCTAATCTTCTATGTCAAATATTGGCTTGATCTTCATCTTGAATGAATTCAATTTGATATTTTGAAGTGGTTTGAGACACATTACTTCTAAATTACTTCTTTTGATTTTCACTAGCAACCAAACTTTCTTTAGATCTTAAGACATTTATGATAGTATTGTTAGTATTTTGGAAATTGATGAAGGTAGGATTTCCCTTCAAATCAAAGCAATTACAACTTAAGAGATATATTCTATTATTATAAGATTTTATTCTAATGAATTATTTCTCATTTGGTGTTGTTATGTTGCATAGGTCATGCTTAAATTTTACATGTATAGCTCTTCTAGCCATTTGTCCTACTAAAAGAAGTGGATAAGAGATGTTTGGAATATAAAACACTTGATCAATAGTGATGACATTATTGTTGGAAAGTTTGATTATATAATCTCTTATTCCTTTAATAGTGAGAAAGTTGTCATTTCCAGCTTTAATATTTCCAAGACTATTATTGGGCTTGTAATTTAGAAGACTTGATTTAAGGAGTGTCATATGATTTGAACAACCACTATCTACTATTAAATAATTTTCCTTAATTTATATGATTATATTAAAAGTTGTGTAATTACCTTGATCAAATTCTTATTCAATTGTGTTGGACTCCTCTGCTTGGTTTTGCTTCAGTTGAAGTGATTCAAAACCTATTCTTGCCTAGCATACATTAAAAGCTTGTCCTTTTCTTTTATATAATTTGCAAAAAGTAATAGAGAAATTGTTTGAGTTCTTTCTTTGAGTGTTATTTCATCCTCCTCTTACGTATTCTTTTAATGGCTCTATAATTTTCTATGTTACAAGATCTTTTGATTTGCCTTTGTTGGTTTGGTTATTTTGATTCTTAAAATTTAATCGATAAGATATATTTCTATATCTAATTCTTTCTCCTCTTCCTCTTTGATTGGGTACACATGCTTGATCATTTATTGTATTATTTCTTCCTGCTTTCATGGATTAAAGAATTCTTATTTGGGCCACCAATTCATTAACACTTAGCATATTTGAATCCTTTAAGAGAATGATGTTTTTCATTGTGTTTTCAAATCTTGAATCTACATAAGTGACTTGAATTATTTTTTGGAAATTTTATCTTAGTGTAGCCATATTCATATTCATCTATTCATCTAAGACTCACATGCATTATGGTAAAAATTATTCAATGTCTTCATCAACCTTGATTTCTAGGAAATCAAACTATTGTTTGAACATTAATTCTTGTAATTGCCTATTTTCTAGGTTTCCCTTGTATTCTAGTTGAAGAATATTCCATTTTTTTGGTTGTTTGATAAAGAATGAGTCTTAAGGAGATAACATTTGATACACTTGTAATTAGCATAGTGGTGGCTAGATTATTTTTCTTCTTTTTATTTTCATATTCTCTCATTTGTGTTCTTGTCATTATTTCAATATCATGAATAAATTCAAAACCATCTAAATAATATTAGGGTAGTCATTATGTTTGAGGAGTCATTGCATAAGTATGACCCACAAATTAAAATCTTGAGACTCACTGAATATCATTGAACATTTTGGAATATCTTTTGCATTCATGGTAAACTAAATCATCCAAGCTCTGATACCACCTTTTGATGATGAAGGTGTAACTTGAGGTTAATAATATTTTAAGTTTAGCTTTAAATATGAAGAAATTTTGGAATTTTGAAATATCAAAAGTTGACCATGAGTCATGGTATTAATTTCTAAGAATATTATAGGTCATGGTATTATAACACAAGTCATGGTGAGAGTACCACAAGTTGACCATAAGTCATGGTATTTGAAAATAGAAAAATAATAAAAACTGAGAATACCACAAGGATATCATAAGTCATGGTCTAAAAAAACCTAGAAAATTAGGTTTCTAAATCTTTCTCATACAAACCACAATGCTCCAACTAGTTGTGGTTAATTTGCCTTATTTTTCTTCAGATACCATGAGTTATGATATGTCATTATGAGTCATGGTTGAGTTATTGTTGATTGTTTATTGTAATTTCAATAACCATGAGTGGTGGTTACCTTATGGTGAATTTATAGGGATACCACAAGCTAACCTTGAGTCATGGTTTAGAATCTAAGGATACCATGAATTTTGGTTAGGTTGTGACAAAGTAAAAAAACTCAAATTTGAGGAATTTCCAAGTGAAATCTTGATGAAAACTGAATTGTTGATCTATTTGAGATGATGATACAAGTCTTGTTATATAGATTTTTATGAAAATAATGACAATGAGAATCATAAAACTGTTGAACTTTCAAGGATGAATAATCAAAACTGATTGATGCTAATTTTGACATAGAAAATTATAGATGATAGTTTATCTATAGAAATAATAATTGAGAATCTTGAGTATTGCTTGTAATTATAGAAGAGAGCTAATGGTTAATGGATATATTGATGAGAATTACAGAAAATTAAATAAAGTAAGAATTACACAGATGTAAGAATTTGAAGAAAGATGAGTAGATGACAATAAAATATTTGTGCAAAATATTCATTACAAAACTCACAAGGTATTATAGCATCATATGACCTTTATATTTATAGAAAAGTATATGGGTCATTGATGAGTGACGAGGTACCCCTACACTCAACCATACGAATACGAGCGTAACATGTGCAATCCGGTCGAACTTCACAGACTAAGTGCCTCCATGCCTCATGGAAGACTTAAGGTTAATTATTCGTTGTCTTCCCAAACTTACTTGTATTTGTCACGGTGTATGATTAAGTAAGTCCGAGGTATATGATTTTTATATCTTTTTGTGTTTTATCTCCTATGCCATTGAGTTGAAGGGTTAAAGAGATTAACTAACTAATTATAATTAACTAACTAAGTCTAAATTACCTAGCATCAGCATCTGTTCCCACTTACCGTACACACCCTGAACCAATGCAATCGTAGTTACTAAACGCTAATCGTTGTTGGGATCACCACACGTAACGCATGTGCTCGAAGCAGTCGTACTGAGGCACTTAACTAGGAGAGAAGGGTTGAGAGAGAATTAATAACTAATAAAATGATTAAATAACAGATAATAAATAACAGTAATTAAAATCCTAATTAGCCTATTCCATGCACTGCAAGGTTTATCTAAGAAGCTCATCTTTATTGCCGTACACAAACTTGTGTTCAGGTTCAATGTCTGCTCGAATAAAGATCCGTTCACTTTAGGACTCCTACAACGGGCACATGGAAATTAATCTATCTTTGGAATGGAAAAACTACCAGAGTTTCGCTATGGTCTAGGCCTAGATTAGGAAACAAGGGAGGGTTGCCTCTTATTTATAGATATGATGGCGCACCGCGATATCGCGTACACGATATCGTGAGGGATGCGATATCGCAATGGCCGCGATATCGTGTAATCATGGCCCATGTGATATCATGTCCCATCATACCCCCATGACTAAATGAAAACTCATCCTCAAGTTCCTTACAATAATATCGGGAAGGTATGGGATTATTGACTCAAATGGATCTAATGGGATGACATGTGAATGGATCATCATTACAAGACACAACAAAACTAGTGTTCATGACAACAAGGGTGAACACCTTATTACATTGACATTAGGCCTCATTTGGTAGCTTAAGAGAAAGAGAGAGAGAAAGAAGTGTTGCTGCTACCAAAGCCAAGATTACGCCTTTCATTGTCCATCCGTAAACGCACCACCGGTCTTGCTCCTTGCATAGCTGCTTCAGCACTGCTCCATTCCAAGTGTTCCTTCCAAATCTGGTCCGTTGTTGTATAATTGCCATCTACACACACAACACAATCTTATATTAGCAAGGGTAAATGAATCATCATGTAATTAATACCTTGCTTTGGTGTAAGTCCATTGGCTATGTTGTGGTATGGCTGATTGCAGATCTGGAGATGTATTAATGATGACTACCGAAGGTGTAGGGGTTAGGAAAAAATTGAAAAAATTGGGGCTAGGAGAAAATTGAAAAAATCGAGCCCCGTACCCCCATGACTAATCGTGAACCTCCAGTAGTGTTAGAATGGAGAAAGAAAATGAGTAAGAAAGATAGAGAGAAAGAGACAACTATAGCATTGATGAAATAGATGTCAAGATGGAAATGAACAAAATAAAATTAATTACAAAAAGTTAGGGGAAAGAAATTAACTGGTGCACCAAATAGGAATGTCAGTGGGTCCTCCCCAAAGTAGGCTCATGCCATTAATGCCCTGACAACTCAACATTCAAAGAGTCCGTAGGTGCTGGGAATGTCATTTGGAACAAGAGTTAAAGTCTTAACCACAAGAATTTACCAAAAATAAAATAATGCGTCAACCAAAATGTATACTAATGATACAACTAACAATGAGGTGAATAATGGAGAGAAGGATGGAGAAAAGAGAATGGAATGGAGTCCCAAGAACAGGGTGGTGTACAGCCCTTTGTGTAGTTTATGATTAATGTGACTTAGCAAATCCCATTCCAAGTCTGGCCTCAAACCAACCACATCCAATGACTTCACATCAATGCATTCAACTAATCCATCCCCTTGAATAACAAGAACACCTCTCCAAAGAGCCACCACCATTCCGATGAAAAAAGGAGAAGAGAATGGGAAGCGAGAAGGACCTTAGTTAGAGGGAACATTTTTATTTTGAGTTCCATAACTAGTGCTTGTAGCCCAAGGAATTATTTTGTCTAAGGGGTGTGCTTTAAATTCTCACCTTTTTTTTTGTTTTGTGTTTTTATGTGTGAGAACCACACCATGCAAAGACTTATTATTTTTATTTGCTCAGCTTCCCAATAATTAGGTAACGTCAAAGCGGCAAGAAAAATCAAGAAGAAAACATCCAAGCACCCAAGAGAACGACCAACAAAAATGCATCAAGTTCCCTTGAAGTCACACCCTTTTCAATCCTTGAGTCCTTCCTTAGTTTGAGAAATTCCCAGTCACCGATTCGTTAAAGTTCTTATTTAGAAAGAGACTATACATTTTCAAGCCAAGAGAGACCATAGAAACTTGTGGATGGGTGGATGAAGTGAACTCATTACCTGCCATATCAAAAGAAACATACCTTTGTATCAACATCATGACTTAAAGGTAAAAACCAACATTAGTAATCAACATGAAAATAGTTCATACCATCATGAAGAACACTTATTGGGTGACAAACTTACAAGGTGGATCACACACGCACAAAAAAATGAAAAAGTATAACGATGTTGAAAAACAAAAACAAGAAAATTTAAAGAAATGTGTAAAACAAAAACTAGAAAAGTTAAAAAAATTTGTAAAAAAAAATGTGTAAGACAAAAACGTGTAAAAAAAAAACCAAAAAGAACTAAGGGCCCCCAAATGATTAGCATAGGTGGCCATCTCCCCCATGACTGAATTGCAAGGGAGAGATCCAAAATAATGAATGTCTATTTGAATTTCTTAGAAGTGCCCAACTTCTCCCCACTGATGTTCTTAGATTAAGGGGTGGAAGTTGGCGATGCTCATATTCCAATGTGTCTATGCCTTCGTTGTTAGCATGAGTTGTTTCCTTAGTTCGTTCCATGCATATTGGGTTGCTCTTTCTAGTAGCTATCAACAATGGGGTATCCACTACTTGTGTGGTTGCTACATATAGGCACCTTTGAATTTGTGTTTCTTGGGCACACCGATTACATGGAAGAGATGCTGAACATTCTTCCATGTCATCACCCTTTGAGTCACTGTATGCGATGCATGGAACTCTCTTCTTCTCAATATTTCCATAAATGTTTACCTTAGATATCTCCAAGGAAAGATCGCGGATTCCTAGGTACGTGTCTATCGTACTTAGCCATGGCCTTCCCATTATAATTGGGAAGTCCCCTTCGTTGTTGTTAACTTCAATCACTAGGAAATCGGCTGGGTAGGACCAACCACACACAGTGGTAACAATGTCCTCTGCCAATCCCAAGGGAATGGTGATGGACTGGTCTGCCAGCTCCAGTTGAATGTTGCTCTTCTTAAGTTGGGGCAGGTTTTAGGCTTGATACATTTCTCATGATATTAAATTAACTCCAGAACCTAAGTCAAGAAGAGCCTTATGTGGTTTGTTCCCGATGACTTGTAGATAGATTAAGGGACTCCCAAGGTCAGATAGTTTCCTGGGAAGGTGGCCTACCTTGATCTAGTCGGTTACGGTATGCGTTAACATAACCGTATGCATTAAGCTTTGATTTTGGACTAAAGGGTGCTCCGAAGTTTTGTTTGTTGGAGGAGCGTACCTAGACTCAACCGCTTGTTGTTGTGAGAGCTTGTTTGGGCTTTTGGTTCTGAAGAAAGATCTTCTCTTTTTTTTATTTTTAGAACCAACAACAGGTTGAATATTTACCGCTCTCACAGTGTTACGTTGCTGCGGTTGAGTGGGGAGTTCCCCTTGCATTGTTGGAGCAGGAGGTATTATGGGAACTACTGGTGGAAGAGGTGCGGACGGAGTTGGAGGATGGGATGAATGTAGAATGTCTTCCAGAGGAGAAGGAGTCCTTCTGAAGTACTCCGAAACCTGGTAGTGACGTTGGGGAGTTGTGTGACCCATAGAGTCACTTGGAGAAACTAGTTACTGCACATAATAGCCATAAGGATCAGGTTGCCGATAAGGGTACTGTTGTGTCGGCGGTGGCATCCCCCATAACTGTGGGTACTGCCACTACTGATGTTGCCTGATGGGTTGTGGTGGAGTTTCACTTAGATAGGACGTTAACGGTTGGTGGAACTACCTTGGGTTACCTTGAGGATAAGGTAACCTACAGGGTGTCTACCATTTGTTGAGTCTCGGGTTGAGTGCATACACCCCAGACTCTTGTAGATGTGAGATGATTGGACAACATCCCTTAGGATGGTCATAGTGGTAGATCTCACATCCATCGTCATCGTCTGTGTCTGAATCCACAACCTCATCGGAGATAGTTATTTTCCCTTTACCCTTGTCATGTGCAGGGCTAGAATCTCTTTGCTTTGTCTTGTTCTTGTCACTACTTCATTCCACCTTAGACTCTTCTATGATTTTCAGGACAATTTCAAGTCTAGAGTCTAAGGAATCCCACAATTGGTCCACCTTAGCCGATACTTCTATTGTTAGCTTTTGAATTGGCAAGGTTTTCCTGTTCACCAACTCTTCAAGTGGTGACTCATCCTCCTCATCACAAAATATCACTCCCTTCTTTTGAAGGGAGGGATCACGGTTATATTCTTCCGCACTTTTCCTTTTTCGTAGCTCCCCTTCTTCTTTGGCTACTTGCTCCAACAATCGATGAATCTCATGGGATCTAAGTTCTGATAGTCTCCCTTGGGCATAAGTCCCAAGGGTTCTCCTAGTTTCATACCTTAGCCCATCTACGATGTGGCGAAGTTGGTTCCGTTGTGCGTAACCATGGCCCGGGCAATGATGTAACAATGCATAGTAGTGGCCCATCGCAGCATCCAAGGGTTCATGATTACCTTGCTTCCATCCTTGGATCTGCTTACGCAAATTAGACACTCTGGAGTACATTTGATACTTATCATTGAAGAGTTCTAACATCGTACTCCACCTCCTAATGGTTTTCGGTTCTAAGGATTGATACCAACTCTCTCCTTCCTTGATGAGTATCTTGGGAAATAGCTTTAGTTTCTGCCATTCGTTCTCTATGTTTTGCAATGCACAGGCATCGTGGAATGCATGTAAATGATGCTGCAGATTAGCATTATATCCCCCTTCAAATTGTGGAATGTTGTTCATGTCTAAACGCTTAATTCGACTATCTTTTAAATGCCTTGTTGGGATTCTCACTACCTCCGTTATATCAATCATACTTCGGGTGGAAAGTAGGGGCTCGTCATGATCATCTCTTTCATGATGCCTATGATGTCTTCGTTGTTCCCTACTTTCCCTTCGTTCATGCCCTTGTCCTCTCTTTTGACTCTCTTGTCGAGGTCTCTCATTTTTGCTACCTCTATCCTCACCGTTGTGCTCTCTATGACTGTGCCTAGATGTGGAAGGAGAGTGTGAATGATGTGAAGAAGGAGAAGAAGAAGGACAACCATTGCCATGACGATGTTTCCTACCTTCTCTTCAATGGCTTCGGCCCCGATCGTGATGAAGATCAAAGTGCCCATCCTTGTTATGTGTTGTTGTTCCCTCAGCGAACAATTGGCGTTCATGGGGGTCGAGACCAGTGTTGTGTATTGTTGATCATAGGTTCTGATACCCCACCTCCTGATTATCATTAGGAGGAGGAACATCTTTTGATAGAGAACCCGTTATAAGTGGTTTACCATCTTTGATTTCACTTCGGACGTGCAGGACCTCTTTGCCCCTCAATAGTGTATGTTGGCTCTCCTGCCTTGAGTCCCTCATATGTTGTAAAGCTGTGGGATGGTAATCCCTCATGTCAAAATTTTCTGCAACGTATTCAACATATAATTCTATCATGCCAATCTGTGCCAAAGCATGGAGGAGCATGTTGGGGACTGATTGATTTGGAGGTAACACTATGTTACCTTACAAATCTCTCTAGTGTATCTATTCATCTTGATGGACGATAAAAGTAAAATTAGGAATATACTCATCGGGATGAGTATATTCCACCCTATATTGTTGAGGAACTGGCGGATTTAGGTTATGCATTTTTTATTACTGACTATTCTTTGTATGATCCCTAGGCGGTGAATTGCTCTTGTGAGAAGAAGAAGAAGACATTATGTCTTATTGGTGTGCTAATTAACCATTATATAAATTTTTCTTTAATTAACCCTAAGGTTCGTTTAAGCTCCCAACGATGTGAATGATCTCTTATGTTTTACTTAGTGCATAAACACTTAGTCCTCGGCAACAACGCCAATGATGAGTGGCGAGGTACCCCTACACTCAACCATATGAATACGAGTGTAACATGTGCGATCTGGTCGAACTCCATAGACTAAGTGCCTACACGCCTCATGGGAGACTTAAGGTTAATTATTCGTTGTCTTCCCAGACTTGTATTTGTCACGGTGTATGGTTAAGTAAGTCCGAGGTATATGATTTTTATATCTTTTTGTGTTTTATCTCCTATGCTATTTAGTTGAAGGGTTGAAGAGATTAACTAACTAATTATAATTAACTAACTAAGTCTAAATTACCTAGCGTCAGCATCTGTTCCCACTTACCGTACACACCCTGAACCAATGCAATCATGGTTACCAAACGCTAATCGTTGTTGGGATCACCACGCATAACGCACATGCTTGAAGCGGTCGTACTGAGGCAGTTAACTTGGAGAGAAGGGTTGAGAGAGAATTAATAACTAATAAAATGATTAAATAACAGATAATAAATAATAGTAAATAAAATCCTAATTAGCCTATTCCATGCACTGCAAGGTTTATCCAAGAAGCTCATCTTTATTGCCGTACACAAACTTGTGTTCAGGTACAATGTTTGCTGGAATAAAGATCCGTTCACTTTAGGACTCCTACTGCGGGCACATGGAAATTAATCTATTGTAATCGTTCAACTAGTGGATAAACCAAGTTAATTAGTCATTAGACTACCAACTTAATTTTGTTTAGTACTTGAGGTATCATTGTAATCATTCTACTTTACAAAACACAAGTGTAAATATAAATGCTATTGGAAATGATGTGAATGTGTATCATGTCCCTTGGTCATGTTGTATACCTTGTTAATTCTATGTTTTATGTTGATCCATGATCCCATATAACACCCTACTAGTCAAGCTTAAGCTAAAAAGCTATTATGTTTAGAAAAATAAAAATAGACAAATAAAATAAATTATAGCTTAAGAAAAAATCTAAGTGCTAAGAAAAATATGATAGGCAAAACAGTAGGCATTCATTAAATAGATGCTATGGAATAGAAAAAAATTAGGATTAGAGTAAAAAAGGGTAAATTATAGTGACAATAGCCACATGTGTACCAAACTTAATTCGTCCACTAATAAAAATAGTTTGAAGCACTATTGTCCAAGTAAAAAATAATAGTAATAGAATACAAGAGAAATAGTAGAATAATATATAAAAATATATTAAGAATAATACAACATTTAAAAGGCATTGGGCTCTAATAATGATAAAACAATTGTATAAAATAAAATAAAAACATCCAACATTGCAAAACAAACAAAAAAAAACCAATAACAAAGTTAGGCTTGCACCAAATACAAGCAAATACAAATCCTCATACTAAATATAAAAAAATCCTAGTTGAAAATTATAGTTTAGAAGAAAAATATATAACTAGTAACATAATGGCTAAATTAGACATATATTACAAACAACGTTCTAAGCATTACTTTGCCATCTAACACTTCTTTCTCACATCTAATTGAATCGCCTAAAAGATACAAAATACAAAGAAAATTAGTCCTAAAAATTGAGTAAGAAAAATAAACTATAAATACTCCTTTATGAGTGACATAAGCACTACAAAAATAAATATGATACTTATTAAGAAAGGCAATCCACATAACCATTCAACTCCTTAGTTAGAAAGTCAATCAATGTAAGTACTATAAGAATGTGAGAATACCCACTAAGAAAGTCCAAATTCAAATAATCACAAAATCAAAGACACACACACACAACCCTTAGTGGTGAGAAAATGTGTCCAAATCACTTAATGAAGCAAAACTAAAGGGTGTAAGCCCAAGAGATCACTATCAAAAAGAGATCTAAGGCTACTAAATTGAAAGATAAGGTTCTAAAAGGATAATTGAAATTAGCATAAAACCATAAAAAAATAGTTTAAGGTCTTAAAGGTCTTTCAAAGCTTCTAAAATTCTAAAAACATGAATAGTTGTTTTTAGACTTTCATGCATTCTAGAAAGCTCTAAAAGCTATATTTTTTGCTGCTTTCATAAGTTTTCAATGCTAAAAGATAAGGGGTCACTTTATAAAAGTTTCCTATTTTGACATGTGGCATCTAAATGTGACATTAGAATTTTTCATAACCTTCACCGTGACCTTGAAATAGGGTTGTGATAAGCTGAGAAGGTATTCTTAGGGTTTACAGTAGCAAGTTGAACATTTTTTTTGTCTTTTGGGCGAGTAATTTTAAGGGTCAAAAACATAAATTATCACTCAAAATCCTAGTTTTATAGTCCAAAAATTTGGTAAAATCGAAATGAAGTCAAAGTGAATCAAAATGTAGTGAGAACATTTTTTAACATTCAATGCATAAGAATAAAGATTTGAAAAATGTTAGATTTTGGATAATATGCATAAAATAATTAGATATGGCATACAAACATTTTGTCAAACAGTTGTTGACAAACTAAAATTGAGTAGAAATAAATGTGCATGTAACCAAATATCCAAAAACCTAAAGAAAGAGCAAAGTACCAACTTTTCTATACATGATTGATAACACTACAACTAGAAACCTTTGTGTGGCTAAGATATCCCAAATAGGCTTTAAACCCTAGACATAACTAAAGGTCAACAATGGGATCCATGTAAATCTTGAAACTAAATTTAAAATTAAGATCTTACTAAGTTATTGGATGACATAAAAAATCCATATCTAGCTCATCTTCAAATTGGTAAGATCTCCCTCTTTGCTATCATTTCCTAAATGCCAGCAATGCAAATAGATAATTTCTAATAGAAAGGTTGCCATGTATTTATGCTCACAAGTGTATGACATGATTTGGAAAAAAGAAAAATTCTATTGGAAAAGCTAAAATTAAAAAGAGAATACAACTAATATTAATTTCTAAAACTAATAAAAATAATATTCAAACATGGACTTGTACCTAGCACTAGCCTAATAGGTATTCCTTCCCCCCTCCCCAACCAAATGAGTAAGCAAATAGGTATGTTTATGACTAAGTCTAATAACAAGGTTTAAGATCCGAACATAACTAACCAAAGTACTATCACTAGACATTCTAAAATATAAGTTAAGAATAAATTAAAACTAAAGACAAAAATATAGTTATTAACAAAAATAGTTTTACTAACAAAGACAAAGTAGCCCAAATAAAGCATACCACAAAGTTGATGTAGTACTCCATGTGCTAATGACCTATTAAATGCCTCACTTGGTAACTGAAAATTCCAATAAAAGGATTTAGCACACATATGCTAAATTAATAAAAATAAAAAAAATACTAAAATTAAAACAAATGCAAAAGATAAAATACTTCATTAAAACTATCAAAAGCAGCTAAAAGGTAAATACAATGAGGTGTTAACATAGCAATAAGACTCTTGATTTGAAAGGTTGAAGTCATGGGTTTGATTTTGGTGGATAATTGTGAGTTATAAAGTTTTAATAAGACTATATATCTTGGGATGTACCTATATGAAAATTATTTCAAGATTCTAATATCTCCTGTAAAGGTAAATATAAGGCAAATAGCTCAATCGATACAACCTTAGTCAAATTAGGAAAAAGGTTTTAAACATAAGACATAGGCTCAATAATAAGGCATGAAGCATTTAAATCGCTAACATACCAAGGGGTACAGGGTGTCTAGGATAGGGCTGTTACATGCCACATGATTAGGATATATGTCTATGTGTACATAGCCTAAAAAATAATGTGCACCTATGCTTTTTATTTATCCTATGATAGGATATAAAATTAGTGATCATTATGTTGAGGACATTTAATTAGTAGTTGATTGAATAGTGGTTTGTGACATTGGTGCCAATTAAGAAGTGAGACAAAGTGTGGGGTGTTTTCATTAATGAGGCATGATGAAGAGTGCAAATGTGGTTATTAACTCTCCACTCATCTTCAAGTATAAATATGTGCTTTCTTCTCCATTATACTAAAGCTCCTCTAGCTTTAGTCTAATAAAATCTTCCTTTATTCTATTTTTGTGTGTATATGTGTGAAATCTCATTATACTAAAGCTCCTCTAGCTTTAGTCTCTTTGTTTTCTTTCTTACATTCTTGTAATATGATTTATTTCATTTGAAGATAACTCAAATTCATTAATTTCTCATACTATTTTTTGCATTCTCACAATCATATATTAAATTATTATAGCCTATTAACTTAGTTTTCTCTTATTTTTTTTCAATTAAGCCATTCTCAGTTTTTAAGAATTTCTTAATGTTAAAATCAATATTAAATTGTTCATTGATCTAAGAAAGTGTGAAAACCTATTATAGAAATTCATTCTTTGAATTGTTTAAATGAATAATAGATCTTTGATGTAGCATCTAATAAATATTTAAGTGTTAGATGTTCATGATTTAAAGGCTTTTGTGTGTATGGCTCAATAGTGCAACCAATTTTATTTCTCATGCCTTGTCAAATGATCTTATACCCAATTAATCATTCTTATGTAGTTGAATACAAAACCTTCTTAAAATTACACAAATTCATTCCCAAATTCATTCCAAATTCATGCACAATCATGTAAAAAGCAAAAACATTGCTAAAAACCTCTCTAATTTAAGTACATAAATTCAAATACAACTAAAATACATTAGAGAGGGCTCATGTAGCCACAAGTCATAAGGATCTAAGAAGTACTAAGGCTTCCAACATATCACAATCTCACAACACTTGGAAAAAGTTATAGAGCATGAGGCTCTACGACCCTCTCATTCCTCATCTCTTTTGTAGATGAAGATACAATTACCAAAGATCCAATACAATTACTTAATGGACTTACATAATTATTTTCAAGACTCTCCTCTAGTCGAGAAACAATCTTAAGAATAGAAAAAATTCCCAATTTTATCACCTTTTCTTACCTTTATAGGATCACATTTAAATTCCTATTTAAATTCACTTTTTATAAAATTATTGAGCGCTCTACTAAGAGTAAATAAGGGTTACATTTGCTCAAAGTCCACTCTTGAATGTGACTTACTATGAGTCATCACTTCTTGTAGTGAGCTAAAGCTTAAAAACTTAAAAGTAGGTCCTTCTTAGTATGAGAACATAATGAGTCACAGTGCCTTGCAAATGAACAAAAATGTCAAAACTCAAAACCCTTATCTTTCTCAAGGCAATCTCATGTGAGTCATATCCTGCTAGACAAAATGTGACTTACTATGGGTCACATCCCCCTCATAGTACCAAATCTTGCCTATAACCTTTAGTTAAAAATTAGTTTTGAATAGACTACGAGCCAATGCAATTTGGACTGGGCTTTTAGTCATTCACTATGACTGATTGTGAGTTGTAGTCATTAGTAGTAGCTTGTCCAAGCCTGCAAAGCATCATCAAATGATCTTTAAATAACATTAAAATTAGAGATTAGACTTCATATGTCTCTTACATCACAACGAAAGTGGAAATTATAACTTAGGAATATGAGATGTTTCTACATCATTGATGAGGGGTGAAGGTACCCCTACACCCAACCATATGAATCACAAAGCATTCACGCATGATCGAGTTGAATTTCGTGGACTCTCTAGTTTCCAGTGCACTAGTCTTCTAAAAGGTGAATCTTACCCTAAGGTCATTCATTGTCTTCCTAATTACACTTGTGAAGTACAAAGGTATGGTTAAGTGTAATTGAGGCATATGATTTTTGTCTTTTTGTGATTTACGTTCTTTGGTGCTTGAAGAGAGAGATAAAGTAATTTAATGACTAACTTGATCTCACTAACTAACTGGTGTCTAGCTAATCCTAACATAAGCATCTGATCCCACTTCTTGTACACGTCCTAAATCAATGTAGCCATTGCTAGGTTACCAAGCGCTATGCTACTAGGTGCACCAAGCAATAACGCTATTGGGATAACCAAGTGAATACGTGTTTACACTCGAAGCAATTATACTTATGTACGTAATCTATTTAGTTTAATTGATTAAAGTCTAATTTAGCTTAATTGATTGAATATTTAATAAAAATAATGAATGCATAAATAAAACATTTAAGCTATCCCATATGTTACAAGGTATCAAGAAGCTCATCTTTATTGTTGTACACACTAGTGTGGTTTAGGTACAATAGTGCTCAAATAAAGATCCATACACTCAATGACTCTTGCTGCGGGGCCTTGGGAAAAATATTCTAAATTTCAAGTAGACAAACTATAAGAGCTCTGCTACTACTATCAATCTAATGCCCATAAACATAGCTGGGAGCTCGTATTTATACTTTTTGATCTAGGGTTGCATTGATGGGGCCTCGTTAATGTAGCAAATGCTACGTTAGCATGGCCTTGTTGATGGGGGCCCATCAATGAGGACATCTCAATGAGGGTCCATCGATGTGACACATTGATGCTCATCATACCCCCATGATTGAATGAAAACTCACCCTTGAGTTTTTTTTTACAAAATTGGGAAGGTATGGGATTATTAACTGACTTTTATCAAAAGAAAACAAACTAACTTGACAAAACTAAGTGCCCGAGTGTACGAATCAACAAATTATAAAAAAATTGTGGTGTTCATGACATAAAATTGAACACCATGATGTGACTATAAAAATTTGGATAGCACATCCTCTAATGATGTGAAGACGGTGGTGAAGATTAGACAATCCCAAGTGGTGGTGGCTCCTAAGGTTTTGAAGGACCTTCACTAGCTTCAAGCACATGTAGTAGTTGAGGTGATTGTGGCTATCCTACTATAGCTATAACCTCTGGTGGAAGGCTAAAGGCATCAAGCAATGCCTTCATCTTCTCCTTCTTACTCTAGGGATCATTCATAGTCCACATGACATCACCAATGTGGGTTGGAATGGGGACATCCCATGGACAGGGCATGATTAGGAACATTTTCTTTACATTGACAAACCTAATAGTAAACTATTTGCATTCGATGTCAAATGCCCTTATTGAATTTTGTAGATCCTAGTAGTTATTCATCCTCTTAGCTAGGTTCTTAGTAGTTGATCATTGTTCTATGAAGTATGCCTTGAGAACTTCAAGTTCAGCGTTAGCCACGATAAGCTTGTCCTTGGTGTCCTTGTGGTGCTTCAACTTGGCCTCATACAACAAGTATGAGTTGGCCACCTATTTCTCTAATTTAGAATATGACCATTTGATATTCAACATGGCTAGATTTGCGTAATGGAGATTGGCAAGCTCCATGTACTTCATCATTTTCTCGATTTGCAACTCTTTTATGTAGATTTCTACATTCTTGTAGGCATCTATCCCATCAACGATGGGTTGCCAAACTTCTTTGTCTTGATGGAGTTACTAGAGGGCTTCATTTACTTTTGCCTTATAGGCATCTATCCCATCAACGATATGTTTTTCATTTACTTCCTTTTGTAGACTGACCTACTCGTTGTAATGATCTTTGACTTTCTCAAATTTACTTTGTTAGATTTCTAGGTAGCTACCTCAATTACAATATTTTGACAAAGGGTGCACACTGCCTCCATGGAGAGATTCCTATTTTTTGTCACCAATCTCCTCAATTCTATGTTTGCTCTAGCCAGTTGCTCTTATCGTTGATGGATAACTTTAGTTCATTATTGGTTGTGTGCATCAACATTCTGCAGGTGATGATTTTTTGTAGTGAACTAGACATTGTCTTGGTGGGTCTAATCCAAGGACTTTTGAATCTTGTGTTGTGTGGATTTTGCCAAGGATTTGTAGAACACTACCATTTCCATTACATTTGCAACCCCTTTGAGCTTGGTATGAAGTTGTTCCATAGCCTCATCTCTTATTAGTGCTAGGTTGAGAAATGCCGGATCAGCAATTTGGGCTCTTAGTTTGGCAAATTTTGTAACCAAGCATTCATTCCGCTCCTTGGCTATTTCAAGTTGCCCCTTCGATATAATATTTTTTCCCCTTGCTTCTAGTAGCTCTGACTAGGTTGCAGTGATGTTTTCTGGAAGGTCAAAGACATCTGGAAGTGGTTGCCCAGTTTCCACTAGTTGGCCCAACAGTTCCTCATGCTATGTTGTGCTTATTCTACTGCTTATGATCCCTGCTAATGTCTGCACATCTTTGAATGTAGTAATGTCCAATGCAGATGCCATAGGTGTGTTAAGCATTTTGGCAATCTTGTTAGTGACCAATTCTGCTGCTGTTTCCTACCCCTAGTGCTGCATCACCAAAACTATTGCCCCCTCACCATCCTCTAAGTGCACTGAGAAGGTCGCAGTGTTCTCAGAGATTTCTAGGAGTGTGTGTTATTCTGCAAGAGATACTATGACCTCTTTGGTGCTTAGATTTGAGCTCGCAGGTAGTTGCATTCTTTGGATCAAGAAAATGGATCCACCCTCACCCATTAAACTGATTGTTTGGGCCACCTCATTAAGATGACTCATGGCTAGTTTGTAGATAGATGGGTCCCCATCACTCATGCTTACTCATTACTCTTGTTCACTCAAGAGCCATTCTCTATATTCTTGCAACTGTTGGGCGGTTGTAGTGATGTCTGGCATAGCTATTTAAGTGGTAGATGGAAGTGGTGGTCGCTACTCCTCTTTTGTGGATAGTTTTGGTACACATTTTATCCTTCATCATTTCTACCTAGTTAGTAGGCAAAACAGTTTTGACAATGTCATTGGTATAATGAACTATCCCTCCTCTTTGATAGAGTTCTTTGATGAGGCATGGAAAGGGGAGTGCCTTTCTTCCACGTTCATTTTCTTTAAATCACTTATACATCTTTAGATAGATTAGTTGCAGAAGGTTGATTAGGAATCTTCCACTTAGAGTGGTGCATGCTCAGGTAGAGAAGGTAGTGATTTTGCTTAGCCTCATTGTGGGAATGAGGTGGAAGGTCACAATCTTATAATGGATCCTCTCTGTTGGTGTGAGTGTGCCAAACTCCTTGTGGTTGACACCATAATACCATTGCACTCATTCTTTCTTGATGCTTAGATCTTCCTACATTGGGATTTTAGTAAAATTTTCCCTTCTTTTGGGCAACCCAAGCATTGTAGCAATGGCTTGTGCCAAGTAGGACATTGAGATGTTCTTGATTTTCATTATTGCTCCAAGCTACCTATTGTTCCAGAATTGGAATGTTTATCCCATGAACCACTTTCTAGTGGAAGTGATGATTGGCCACATGGGAGAGGCCTTCAGCTGGTACTTTACTTCTCTTGGTGCATGCTCTAGGAAGACCTCCCTTGATTTAATTTGATTTAGGTAAGCCTCTATTAAGGTCACCTCAAGATTTGCTAGTTGCACTGGCACATCATCCTGATGGGAGTGTTGTGTTGCTACTGCTGTTGGTTTCTACCTCTTCCTTGAGAGGACCTATGGCATGGGTCATGAGTGGTTCTTCTTAGGGCTATTCTTGGCCTCTTCCCATTCTAGGCCATTTCTCCCTTGGTTGGGACAATCCTATTTCTTGCGTGTGCTTTCCTTTTAATGCCATCTACCGTCACAACACATCCATGGATTAGTAGATGTAATGTGTAACTTTAAAGTTTTGAATACCTTTCCTATTAGTTAGTTAGTTACACTTTTGGCTCAGGTTGGACCATGGCAGATTGATTATTTTATTATTATTTTATTAATTAATTATTTTAATTTTCACAGAGCTTGGTGAAAAGCTTTGATTCTTGTAATTTAGTATTTAATAGTTGATTTTTTAGTTAAACCTTTGTGGGAGTTAGAAAAAATTGTGAAAATTTTCTATTAAAAATGGTACATTTGTGGCCCCCACGATGAAGAGCTTACCTTCGATAGCTGTAGGGTCGAAGATTGGAGTGATTTGAATAAATGATTTGTAAGTTACGAGCTCACGAAGGTTCTATGCTCTAAAAAATTGAAAAACTCCTTTGGCGTTTATGAGAAAATGTAAAATTTTCTAAGCAAGATCAGGTGTATCTATACTATTTTTGTCTTACATCGATGGGGCCTTGTATATGGAGTCTTGTATACAAGTCAGCTGAGTCAATGGGGCCCTGCATTGGCAAAAATTTTAAACATCAATATCTTAAAAAATATAATGAATTTTTTAATGAAATTAGAGTCTACGGAATCCCAGAAAAGCCAAGAATATGATAAAATCATTGAAGAGGATCTTTGAGAGCATAAAAATTGAAAATTTGATGGAGAATGTATTTAATGAGAAAAATTTGTAAAGGAACACATGGTGTGATGTAGAAGATGGGTGTACGAAAGATTCTGTTTGCAAAAATGTTGAAGGATAAGGTGCTTAACAAACTTGACCAAAGATATGCAAGTGGGTTCTCCCCATAGTAGGCACATGCAATTTTTACCCTTGCATAACCTTAACCTAAGGTGTCTATGGGCCCCATAGGTGACTAATGGTCAATGGAAGTTAAGAACCAAAACTAGGAAGATTCTACCTAAGAATTCAAATATGTTGGACCAAGACATAAAATTAAGAACATGTATACTTGTAGTGAGTTGAATTATGATAAGCATAGATGGATGATAGAGAAGGTGGAATGGAATTCCAACTAAGGTCATAAGAAGTCCCTTGTGGAGTTTATGTTTAAAATGATTGATAAAGATCCATCCTTAGTCTAGACCAAAACCAACCTCTTTCAGTGAGTTTGCATCACCACTCCAAGGCCCATCCATCCCCTTGAGACACAAGAGTGCTCCCATAAAACAACTACCATTCCATAAAGAGAAGAAAAAAGAAGTAGGAAGTGAGATAGGACCTTTGTTAGAGGAGACCTTCAGGCGTGGTTGCATGTCTTTCTTGTCCCATAACTAGTGCTTGTAGCTTGTTTATTTATCTAAGGGCTGTGCTTTGAATTCCCATCATGTTTTTTTTTTCTTTTTCTTTTGTTTCTTTTTTCTTTCTTGGATGGGAAACACACCATGCAAAGACTTATTTAACTTCCTGTTATTGAAACATGCAACAGTAAGAAGTCGATGAGAACACTCAAGCACTGAAGTAAGTAGAAGAGTATGAAGAGTACTGAGTCCCTTTGAAGTCACACCCTTTTCAAAGCTTTGAATCTTTTTAAATTCCAGAAACTACTAAGGTCAAAAATTCATTAAAAGTTTCTTTAATGAAAGGAACCTCAAACTTCCAAAATAAGAAAATCCATAGAGTTTGTGGATGGGTGGATGACGTGGACTTACTACATGTTCCATGAAGAAGAAACCATGACCGAGTCATGAAGAAGAAACCATGACCGAGTCATTAGTACAAAAATTCAAAAATAGAAAACAAAAATTAGTAACTAAAAAACATAAAGCACAAACCACCATTAGTAATAGCTATAGCACCATTGTGCCCTGTTGGCAATAAAGCACTTTTATTAGCAAAAATTTGAAAATCACACTCAAACAAAATAAAGTAAAATACATAAGAAAGTGTAAAATATCCAATAAAGATTTAAATGTACTAATGATGGTGTAAAATAAAAAAATGGTATACAAATAAGTAAAATTTTGAATATCAAAAAGTTGTAAAATAAATAAACTACAAAATAAAAAATGTAGAAAAAAAATAGAAAAACTGAGGAGCCATATAGATGACCATCTTCCCCACGACTGAGTTGGAAGGAGGAGATTTGAAAAATTGAATGTGGTTGTCCATCCATTGAGGTATTTGTTACATTGGCTTGCTTTGGCTCATGACAAATCTTCACTTGTTAGATGTTGACCAACTACTTTTTATTTGGGCTCTTAGGTTTGTATATGATCATGGCCATAGAAGGAAAGGTTTTGTTAATTATGTAAGGTCCTTCCCATAACGTTTGGAATTTTGTTTTCTAAGGTACATGTGTGGGATTCCAGTAAAGAACCTTATCTCTCAGTTGAAAGTTTACTTTTTGTATTCTTAGGTTATGTCGTTGTTTGTTGAATTCCTTATGCACTTCTTTTAAAGATAGAGCTAGTAATTAGTTTTCATCTAGCATGTTGAGGTTGATTAGTCTTTCTTTTTGGGCTAGACATAGCTCAAGATTTAGGTCACAGGTTGTTGAGAGTGTACAGAGCTCAGATTGAATTAGGAGCATTGGAAGTTTTCCATACACTATCTCATAGGGAGTGTAGCCAATAGGAAATTTCCATGTTGAGTGATAGGCCCAAAGGGCAGTGTTGAGTTTTGTGCTCCAATCTCTCCTATATTTGCTTATGGTTCTTGTTAAGATCTTTGTGGTCTCCCAGTTAGTTACCTCTGCTTGACCATTAGCTTAGGGGTAATAGGGTGTTGTTAATTTATGTTTAACCCCCAAGCATTGCATTGACTTTCTATAAGTGGCACCTATAAAATAAGTTCCATTGTTGAAAATTAGCGGTCATGGCACTCCAAACCTGTTTACAACATGTTGTTGTATAAATCTAGCAATAGTGGATGATGTATAATTGGTGATGGTTGCTGCTTCTGTCTATTTGACGTAGTAGTCGACTGCTATGAGGATATATGCCTTTCCATTGGACATGGGTGTGATGGAACCCATGAAGTCTATGCCCCATATATCAAAGGGCTCCAGTGGTTGAATCCACAATTGAGGATCCTCCATTCGAGTAGTCATTCCATCATCTCTTTGACAGTGTTCACAAGATCGAATAAACTAGTGGGCATCTCTAAAGATTGTAGGCCAATAGTGCCCTGCCATTTGGATTTTTATGATCGTGTGCCTTCCTATATAGTGGCCTCCCCAAGGGCCTTCATGAGCATCCTAGAGAATGCGTAGTTGATTTACATTAGAGACACACTAACAAACTAGGCCATTGACACGCACCTTGTAAGGTATTTGTTGATTTCGATGAAGTATTTTGTCTGATGAAGAAACTATTTTTTTTCCTAAAGTCCATACCTTGTGGCATCTCCTAAGTGAGAAGCTAAGTGATGATGCCGTCATACCATTTTGGTTCAGTTGGTGCTTGGTCATTTATTGCTCCTATAAAGAGAAGTTTGTTTGAAAATTGATTAGAGAGTGGTTTCTTCTCCTCTTTATTATCCCATCTTAATTGAGAGAGGTGGTTAGTGATCATATTCTTAGTTCCTTTCTAATCTACCATTGTGAGATCGAAATTCCTATAAGATCATGAGCGACTATATGATACAGGGGCTCACCATCAGCTTTTTCATCAAGAAGAGAATGGTGTTGTGTTTTGTATGCATAAATATTTTATAACCAAGCACATGGTGCCTAAACTTTTCAAGAGTATACACCACTACCATTAATTCTTTCTCAGTTGTGGTGTAATTCAATTGTGCATCCACAATGCTTCGGCTTGTGTAGTGGATGTAATATGGATGTTTCTTATTGTCCAACTACGTAAGCATAGCTTCCAAGGCATAATTAGATGCATCTATCATTATGTGAAATGGTTTGGACTAGTTTGGTGCTTGTAGAATTGGAGTTTCTATGAGTTTCTCCTTTAGTAGTTGGAATGCATGTTTGCACTTCTTGTTCTAAACAAATGGAGCATCTTTCTTTGTGAGCTCAACCAACGGCTTTGCAATTCTAGAGAAATTCTCTATGAATCATTGATAATAGCAAGTGTATCTAAGGAATGATATAACATCTTTGACTATCTTTGGTTGACGTGTGATTTCTTAGATGACCCTTAGCTTTTTTGGGTCTATATTAATCCCTACCTGAGTAATTCTATGCCCCAGTACTATGCCTTCCTAGAGCATTAAATGGATTTTTTGCCAATTGAGCCTAAGGTTTGTTTTGACACATATTTTTAGTACCTGCTCAAGGTGGTTCAAGGTTTGCTCAAATGTAATCCCATAGATAGAGAAGTCATCCATGAATACTTCTATCTCACTACCAATTTGTTGTTGAAAAATATTAAGGACCAAGCATTGAAATGTTGTAGGGGCATTGCATAGATCAAATGACATCTTACAATATGCAAAAGTCCCCCATGGACTTGTGAATGTTGTCTTGGCTTGATCTTCTAATTCAATTTGGATTTGGTTATAGCCACCATAACCATCCAAGAAGCTATAATAGTAATGCTCGGAGATAGTGTCCAAAACTTGATCCAGAAATGACAATGGGAAATGATCTTTAAATGTTGCCACATTCAACAACCTAAAGTTAATGTAGACCTACCACTTGCTACCTTTCTTTGGCATAATTATGAGTGGGCTAATCCACTCACTATCCACGATGGGATAGATGAACCCTATCTTGAGGAGTTGTTCTATTTTCTCCTTGATGATTGGCTTTAGTTTTGGGTTTAGCTTGTGGTTGCCTTCTTGGCTTCATGGCCGGGTTAGTGTAGATGCAATGCTAGTATATCCTTGGATTGATTCTTATAAGTTCAGGATATGATTAAGCAAAGGTTGTTGACCACTTATTGACAACCCACAACAACTTGTCTTTTTGTTGAAGAGCAAGATTTGTATTGATTATGACCAGCTTACCATTGTTTAAAAATGCATACTCCATGCTTGCTAGTAGAGTTTTTAACTCTAAGGGCTCCTGCTTGAAATTATCAAGGATTTCCAACTCTCCCCAATAGGTATCATCATCTTCATCGTTGGAGAGTTGGTGGTGAACTTGCTCAAGTTGATCCATGCTTTTGACATAGGCACATGTTAGGTGCTTAGTTAGTTCCATGCATAATATGCTACTATCAAAGTCAGCTATCAGTCACTAGATGCCCTCCTATTTTATGATTGTTGCATACAAGCATCTTTGGATATCTGTTTCATGTGCACATTGATTGCATGCTTGAATGAATGTACTTTTAATAGAATATTTTTTGCATGCAATTACACCCATTATTAGTGTACATGATGCATGAAATACACTCCTTCTCTAAACGTCCAAATCCATTTTCCTTGGAGATCTCTAGGGAGAGGGCCCTAATGTTCATTCGCACATAATGATGGGGAAGTCATCTTTGCAGTTCTCAACCTTGATCACTAGAAAATCTGTAGGATAGGACCACCCACTAATAGTGGTCACAATGTCCTTCACTAATCTTAAAGGGATAGTGATTGATTGATATGACAATTCTAAACAAATGTTGCTCTTCTTGAGAGGTGGTAGGTTCTAGGCCTTGTACATGTCATGGGAGATGTGTTTAACATTGGAACTAGATTCAAGAAGAACCTTGCATGGATCATGTCCAGCAATTTGCAAGTAAATAAGAGGACTTCTTGGGTGAGATCGTTTTGTGAAAAGACTGCTAGCCTTGATCCAATCAGAAACAACATGAGTTAGCATTATAGTGTGGATCTGAGGTGGTACTTAGTTTGAAGGGTACTCAAATGTCTTTGATGCAGAGGATAAGGGTGTTGGTGATATAGGGTGACCATCTAGATTAGGTTGTGAGGGTTCAGGAGGACTATTGGGTAAAAAAAATGGACATTTTCTAGATCGATTATCTAAACCACTTGGCTAGAAAGCTGGTCGTGAATGTACAACCCTCGTAGCATTTCATTGCTATAGTTGTGGAGGAATTTTGCCCTACATGGATAGAATAAGAGGTAATTGGGTTGAGGGTAGAGGGATATGTGTATACAGATGCAAAGGGTGGTATGGGTATGGGTGTTTCCCTCGAGTAGATGGTGAACCAGTTCGATTGTACTCTAGAGGATAATAGTGATTTTGGAATGATGTATGGCTAGCAAAACTTCTTGTAGAGATGGGTTGCTGAACATAGTACTTGTATGGATTTGGTTGCCTATAAGTGTATTGCTACCTTGGTAGTGGTATTCCCCATGACTGTGGTTGGTGCCATTGTTGACATTGTTTATATGGTTGTGAAGGAGCTCCACTTTGATGGTAAGCCTATTGTTGTTGGTGGAACTGCCTTGGATTACCTTGAGGATAAGGCAATTGTTTAGGTACTTGCCTCTATGCTAGTTGAGGATTCAATGCGTACACCCTAGACTCTTGTAAGTGTGACACCACAGGGCAACATCCCTTAGGATGTCCATATTGACAAATGTCACAACCAATGTCATTGTTAGAGTCTATCTCCACAACTTATTGTACTGTAGCAACTTTGCCCTTACCTCTTTGGTAGGAACATTCAGCTTCCTTCCACCTCTTGTAGTTACGATCATTATTTTGCTCTTTGGATTCTTCAACAATCTTCATAGTAGTTTGGATTTTTCATCCAAAGAGTTCCATAGTTTGTCAACCTTTGCTAAAATATTAGAAACACATTTTTGAATGGGCAAGGTTTTCTAGTTCACCACTTTTTCAAGTGGTAACTCCTCCTCATCACAAAATCAAACCTCTCTTTTTTTGATGGAAGGGTCCCTATTATATTCTTCTATACTTTCCTATTTTCATAACTTCCCTTCTTCTTTTGCAACATGTTCTATTAGCCTTTGTATTTGATGAGCTCTTAATTTGGATAATCTCCCTTGGGCAAAAACCCCAAGAGTTCTTCTGGTTTTTGCTTTGAGCTCATCTGTGATGTGGCTGAGTTGTTTCCTTTGAGAATAACCCTGGCTAGGGAATTGATGTAAAAGAGAATAGTATCTACCCATGGCGGCATCTACGGGTCATGTGTTCCTTATTTCTAGCCTTGAATTTGCCTTCTCAAAGTAGAAACTCTAGAGTACATTTGATATTTGTCATTGAATAGCTCAAGAATTGTACTCCATCGATGGATAGATTCCAGCTCCAAGGACCAGTACTAGCTTTCAACTTCTTTAATGAGTGTTATGGGGAATATCTTGAGTTTTTGCCAATCATTTTCAATGTTCTATAAGGCACAGGCATCATGGAAAGCTTGTAGATGTGTCTGTGGATTAGAGTTATATCCCCCCTCAAATCTTGGGATATTGTTCATGTCTAAGTGCTTGATCCAACTATCCTTTACATGCCTAGTTGGAATTTTAACCTCCTTTGCAATGTTAAGCATGCTTTGAGTTGCTAACAAAGGCTCATCATCATCATAATTTCATTGTTGCCAATGATGTCCTCAGTTACCGTTTTGATTATTGTGGGCATGGTGATTGGTATTATTGCCTCGATGCTCACCTCCATCATGGTTGTTCCTTTTGCAATGTCTTTTAGAATCAGAAGAGGAAGAAGAAGTAGATGTGGATGAAGAGGGGGAAGAGGGAGGAGGACTGCCTCCACTATGAAATATACCAACTTTCCCTTGGGTATCACGACCATGTTCATTATTTTTTATATCATCTTGATGCTTGTTTGATCCCTTACCTTGATTACCATCTTTTCTTGAACTTGAATTGTGGATTGTAGACTACAGATTCAAGGTCATACCCTCGTCACTAGTAAAAAAGGGTAGAGAATCTTCATGTTGAGAGCCATTAGAAGTAGGGTTCTCAATTTCATCTTGGTTTAGTAGGAACAAGGGACCAGTGAACCATTTCCCCTTAGCATCTTCATGATGACTCTCTTGATGTTAATCTCACCTACGTTGTGTTTTAGTGGGATGGTAATCCTGGTGGTTGTAGTCTTACACAAAAGATTCTTCTTGAAGGTTGTGAATACCTAATGTCTTAAGAGTTTGAAACAACATCACAGGCATAGATCCATCGGGGGGCATTATGATGTTGCCCTTCATATCATGCCATTGTAGTTGCTCATCCTGATGTAGGATGATAGTGAAGTCTAGTACATACTCATCAGGATGTGTATATACCACTTTGCACTCTTTTGGGATTGACGGTTTTGTATCATTTCTCTTGTGAGAAGAAAATATTTTGCAAACAATAAAATATCAATGTACTTTTGTAGTTATGCTATTTGGGAATGATGTTCATCCAATGATATTAATAATATTCCCTAAACCTAGATAGCACACGTTTACAGAGTCCCCAACAATGACATTAATGATGAGTGATGAAGGTACCCCTATGCCCAACCATACGAATCACAAAGTGTTCATGCATGATCTGGTCAAATTCTGTGGACTCTCTAGTTTCCAATGCACTAGTCTTCTAGGAAGTGAATCTTGGCCTAAGGTCATTTGCGATCTTCCCAATTTCACTTATGAAGTACAAAGGTATGGTTAAGTGTAATTGAGGCATATGATTTTTGTCCTTTTATGTTTTATGTTCTTTTGTGCTTGAAGAGAGAGATAAAGTAATTTAATGAATAATTTGATCTAACTAACTAATTGGTCTTTAGCTAATCTTAACATAAGCATTCGATCCCACTTCCCCCCCCCGTGATGAACCCACATATCCATTGCTGGATTACCAAGTGCTACGCTACTGGATGCACCAAGCAATAATGCTATTGGGATTACCAAGTGAATACGTGTTTACACTTAAAGCGATCATACTTATGTACTTAATCTATTTAGCTTAATTGATTAAATATTTAATAAATATAATAAATGCATAAATAAAACATTTAAGCTATCCAAAATGCTACAAGGTTTATTAAGAAGCTTTTCTTTATTGTCATCCACATTGGTATGGTTTAGGTACAACAGTGCTCAAATAAAGATTTGTACACTTAATGACTCTTGCTGTGGGCACTTGGGAAAAATATTCTAACTTTCAACTAGAAAAACTATAAGAGCTCTACTACTACTATGAATCTAATGCCCATAAACATGGCTGGGAGCTCATATTTATAGTTTTTGCTCTAGGGCCACATTTATGAGGCCTTGTCAATGTAGTAAACACTACATCGACGGAGCAAAATGACGTAAACGGGGTCCCATTGATGTGACACATTAACACTCATCAATCACCCCTCTCATGCACTCATTTTTAACTTTCAACAATGACTGTAATCATAGCATGACCTATCTAGAACTCACACTACACTTACATTAGTTTCAAGTTTTAAGTTTTATTCAAAGCATCGACCTTTTCTCAATCACAATAGGATGGTCACACTTTAAATAAAACTTAAAACTTGAAACTAATGTAATTGATATGGCCTTGTACCTAATTTATATTCTTTTGACAATACAAAGATGAGACTCTTTAGGTTTTTATTGAAAATGAGTACATATTCTCATACTTAGTATAATATTAGGTTCACTAGTAGTCAAATATAATAAAATTCTTATCATACATTTATATATTTTTTCATTTACATCTTTGCCTTCTTGGAGCCATTAGTGTAGTCTTACTTTTGACATTTTTAAGTTCATACTTAGTCAACAGATTTTTTTATGTACTTGGTTTGGAAGATAAAAATTTATTTCATTATTTGACTTACTTGTAATTCAAGAAAATTGCTCAGTTCTTCCATCATGCTCATTTCAAATTCACCTTGTATCATCTTAAAACATTTCTTGCAAATAGCTTAATTAGTAGCTCCAAAAATGATATCATCCACATAAATTTGCACCACCACTTTATCAAAGTCATAAGTCTTGATAAATAAGTTAGGATTAGTGGTACCAATAGTAAACTTATTATTAATGAGAAACTTAAATTTACTCTCTCATACCAAGCATAAGGAACCTACTTAAGCACATATACAACTTTCTTTAGTTTATAAATATGATCATGAATGTGAAAATCAACAAACCCTTTAGATTTTTCGATGTAAATGTCTTCTTTTACTACTCCATTTAGGAAATCACTTTTCATGTTCATTTGATGAAGATTGAAATCTTTGAAGCTTGTAAATGTCATAAGCATGTGAATTTATTTTATTCATGCTACTAAAGAATTTTTTTTTCAAAGTTAACTTCTTTTTATTAGTTGTAGCCTTTGGCTATAAGTCTTACTTGTTCCTAATGATAATTCTTACACATCTTACTTGTTCCTAATGATAATTCCTTACTCATTGGTTTTGTTTCTAAAGATCCATTGAGTACCAATATTAAGTTTATCATTTGGTCCACAGACCAATTTCCAAACATCATTTCTTATAAATTGGTATAGTTACCCTTACATGGAAAGTGTTCAATGTTTATGTTCTTCTACTGCTTTGAAGTTTCTTGGTTCAATCTTCGATAGATATGCTACATAGGCATAAAACTTACATGTGTCTTTTTTCATTCTAACTTCATCATGTAAATCTCCAATGATGTTGCTTTCTAAATGGGCTCTGGTTAGTCTTAGCATTCTAGAAGCTTCCACTAGATCTTCCATATCTGACTCTGTCAAATTCATTTTCCTAAAGATGTTCTTTAGCTTGCACAGGATGTAATGTACTAGGAAGTATAAATACTAGTTCTTCAATTTGCACATAAACAAAAGGACTTTTTGTATAATCAACCTTTACATTTACGATCTCTTCTACTACCAAGGCTCTATGATTGTACACACGATATGCCTTACTAGTAGAGGAGTAATTAAGAAACATCTTTTCATTGACCTTTGCATCAAATTTTCTCAATTGATCTTTTTGAATTAAAATAAATAATTTGTACTAAATGGATGAAAGTAATTAACTCTAGGTTTTCTACCAAACCATAATTGATGAGGGGTTTTGGTTCTAAACCTTCTTACTATAATTTGATTTGAAACATAACATGTAGTATGTATAGCCTCACTCAAAAATTTGTATGGTACTTTGTACTCATTCAACATGATTCTTACCATTTCATTTAGATGTCTATTCTTTGTTTTTGCCACAAGATTTTGTTGAGGAGTTCTTAATGAATATAATTAGTGTTAAATATTAAGGGCCTCATAAAATTCCTTGAATTCTCCTTCATTATCACTCTTAAGTGCCTTAAATGTATCCATTCTTATTTTGCAATCTTAAGCACAACTTGGGGAAATATTCAAAAACATCATCTTTGTAAGCAAGGAAAATAACCAAAGTATACCAAAAATAATCATTAAAAATTATTAAATAATTTCTTTTTTCTCGAAGACTTAAAGTTTGAGAAGGTCCTACAACATTAAGATATAAAAGATCCAATGGATAAGAGGTATAGTTACAATTTTTATTACCAAACCTCACCTTAGTCATTTTACACTTTTTACAAGTTTTAAGTACCTAAATATTCAAAGTCATTTAGTTAAGAAAGAGCTCTCATCATATTATTCTTGAAAAGTGTACGTAGGATCTCCATGTTGATGTGTCTTAATTTATGATTCCTTAACTTTGCATTATCTATTTTACTTATACGATAGTTGGTACTAATGTTAGCAATTTTTTATAATGAAGCAACATATATATTAGCCTTGTGATCTCACATGATAAGAGTTTTTCTAGTTTTTGGAAGTTTAAGAAAGCATTCATCTCTCTCAAAGATAACTTTATAATCTTCATTATAAAATTGATGAACACTTAAGAGATTATGTTTCAAACCTTTAACATAGAAGAAATTTTTGACTTGGGAAAGACTACCTCCACCAATGATACTGATAACTTTACTAGTAGCTTTTGTATTATCTCCAAATGTGATAACTTCTTCATCTTTATCCTTAAGCATGGTAAATTTTGTGTTATTCCTTAGCGTGTGTTTGAAGCATCTATTATTGATTTATCAAATGGGTCCTTTAACTAATTATAAGGAAACATATGCAAGTAGGCTTGACTAAGAATTTTTGTATTCATAGTTCCATAGGAGCAAAATTTTTCTTGATTTTTTATTTCATATGATTAACTTGCAATGCATTAAACTCAAAAGAACATAAGTTTCCTTGCATCCTACTCTTTCTAATGGTATTAATTAGATCATTTAGATAAATTTGTTTCTAGATTATCATTCTAGATATGGTCACTAAGCTTCAATACCACTTGTGAATTCATTAACTCAATAGGAGGGGATGAATGACTTATCATAAAAAATAAACTATAACTTAAATTACTAAAAAATAAATGCATGACAAGGAACAAACTCATCGATGTATGTGGTAAAGCTCACCACCTAAAAATTCACTTGAAGTAAAACTATGATTAAGGCTATCACTATGGTAGATCCTTGGATGCTACACTTTCCTAGTAGGATGGCCAATAATCTTTGTGGTTCATAGAACTCCCAAAAATCTCACAAGATTAAGACCAAGTTGTGATTTATATGTAGAACATAGTCACATATCCCTCATGGTATAAAAATAATGAAAATTACTTTGTCATCCAAGTGTGAATCCCTCAAGGATAAAATTCAGTTCTTCCTACAATGAAAATCTATGCACCATCAACTGTCTAGTTAATGTTAGATTTTGTGATTGTTTCCATTTTATTATTTTATTCTTAAAATTTTGAAAAATCAAAGTTGTACAACAAAGAGAAATCATAAAAGTTAAAAGACATGATAGAAAATAACAATGTGAAAGGGATAAAATTAGGTAAATAAGGGGCCAATCCTCTCTCCCATACTATAAATAGAGGTCAAGGCCCTTCAAATCGAAGTAAAAAAGTGAGTGAGGAGAGTGAGAAAGCAACTAGTGAGGGAGTGTCAATTTTCATCCATGAGTGCTATAATTTTGTTCTCCCTTCTCTGTTACTCCATTGCTCCATTTGATAATTTTCTCTATTGTATGCATTAAAGTTTCTTAAGAAAAGCTGGAATTCTAACCATACAGATTCATTAGATCTTAAGCTTTCTTAAGAATTTGTGATGTACAACCCTTCTTTCATGATTCATAAAGCTTTGAAGCTTTTCTTAGTTTTATAAGCCCTTCATATTAATTTCATATTTAAAATATATGATATTCATTTATACTTTCTTAGTACATACATTTCACAAAAGGTTTAAAGATTCAAAGAATTTAAGAAATCAATCCTTCAAAAGAAGAAGAGTAAAAATGATTAAGTTTGATTGCATTTCATTGTATTTCAAGTTAATGGGATGCGATATCGCATACGTGATATCACATCTTCCCCTGCGATATTGCGTACGTGATATCACAGTTCGTCGCTAGTTTTATAAATAAGAGGCGGCTCTCCCTTGTTTCTTATCCTAGGCTTAGACTGTAGCGAAACTCTAGCAGTTTGATCCCTCCAGAGATAGAATATTTTCCATGTGCCTATAGTAGGAACTCCAAAGTGAACGGATCTTTATTCGAGCAAATATTATACCTGAACAAATGTTTGTGTATAGCAATAAAGACGAACTTCTTGGATAAACCTTGTAGTGCATGGAATAGGCTAAATAGGATTTTATTTACTGTTATTTATTGTTTATGATTTAATCACTTTATTAGTCATTAAATCTCTCTCAACCCTTCTCTCCTAGTTAAGTACCTCAGTACGACCACTTCGAGCACGTGCGTTATGCTTGGTGATCCTAGCAACGATTAGCTTTTGGTAACCAAGGTTGCATTGGTTTAGGGTGTGAATGGTAAGTGGGAACGGATGCTGACGCTAGGTTAATTCAGACTTAGTTAGTTAGTTAAAGTTAGTTAATTAGTCTCTTCAACCCTTCACCTCTCAGCATAGGAGATAAAACAGAAAAGACTATAAAAAACATATACCTTAGACTTACTTAACCATACATCGTGACAAATACAAGTAAGTCTAGGAAGACAACAAATAATTAACCTTAAGTGTTCCATGAGGCGTGTAGGCACTTAGTCTACAGAGTTCGACTAGATTGCACATGCTACGCTTGTATTTGTATGGTTGAGTGTAGGGATACCTCGCCACTCATCATTGACACCATTGCTGAGGGACTAAGTGTTTGTGCGCTAAGTAGAACATAGGAAATCACTCACATTGTTGGGAGCTTAAATGAACCTTAAGGTTAATTAAACAAAAATTTATATAACGGTTAAATAGCACACCAATAATATACAATGTCTTCTTCTTCTTCTCACAAGAGCATTACACCACCTAGGGATCATACAAGAAATAGTTGGCAGTCTAGAACACATAACCAAAATCTGCTAGTTCCTCAGCAATATAGGGTGGTATATACTCATCCTGATGAGTATATACCTTATTTTACTTTTATCCTCCATCAGGATAAATACAGGCACTGGAGATACTTGCAAGGTAACATAGTGTTACCTTCAGATCGTGCAATCCCCAACATGCTCCTCCGTGCTTTGGCACAGATAAGCATGATGGAATTATACATCGAATACGTTGCGATAGATTTTGACACAAGGGATTACCATCCCACAGAAGCACAATGTTTAAGGGACTCAAGGCAGTAGAGCCACCATACCTTGTCGAAGGACAAAGGGGTCCCGCATGTCCTAAGTGAAATTGGAGATGGTGAACAACTTATAACAGGTTCTCTATCAAATGATGTTCCCCCTCCTAACAATGGTCAGAAGGTGGGGTATCAGAACCTACACTCCACGATACACAACCCTGGTTCTGATCCTCGTGAACACCAACTGTTCACTGAGGGAATAACAACACATGATAAGGACAGGCACTCAGATCGTCATCACGATTGGGGCCAAAGCCATAGAAGAGAAGGTAAGAAACATCGTCATGGTGATGGTTCTCCTTCTTCTTTCCCTTCTTTACATCATTCACCCTCTCCTTCCACATCCAAGCGCAATCATAGAGAGCATAATGGTGAGGATAGAGGTAGACAAAATGAGAGACCTCGACGAGAAAGTCGAGAGCGAGGACAAGGGCATGAACGAAGGGAAAGTAGGGAACAACGTAGACATCATAGACGTCATGAAAGAGATGATCATGATGAACCCCTACTTGCAACCCAAAGCATGCTAGACATCACAGAGGTAGTGATAATACCAACAAGGCATCAAAAAGATAGCCGGATCAAGTGTTTAGACATGAACAACATCCCATGCTTCAAAGGGGGATATAACGTTGATCCGCAAAATCATTTATAGGCATTCCACGATGCTTGCACCTTGTAGAACATAGAGAACGAGTGGCAGAAATTAAAGTTGTTTCCCAGGATACTCATAAAGGAAGTAGAGAGTTGGTACCGGTACTTAGAATTGGAAACCATCAGGAGGTGGAGTATGATGTTAGAACTCTTCAACGATAAATATCAAATGTACTCCAGAGTGTCTAATTTGTGTAAGCAGATCCAAGGGTGGAAGTAAGGTAATCACGAACCCTTGGATGCTGCCATGGGTTGCTATTACGCATTGTTACATCGTTGCTTGGGCCATGGTTATGCACAACGAGATCAACTTCACCATCTCGTAGATGGGCTAAGGTATGAAACTAGGAGAACCCTTAGGACTTATGCCCAAGGGAGATTATCAGAACTTAGATCCCATGAGATTCATTGATTGTTGGAGCAAGTAGCCAAAGAAGAAGGGGAGCTACGAAAAAGAGAGAGTGTGGAAGAATCTAATTGCAATCCATCCCTTCGAAAGAGGGAAGTGAGATTCTGTGATAAAGAGGATGAGTCACCACTTGAAAAGTTGGTGAATAGAAAAACCTTACTACTTTAGAAGTTAACAACAGAAGTGGTGGCTAAGGTAGATCAAATACATGACTCCTTGGATAGTAGACTTGAACTTGTCCTAAAAATTGTAGAGGAGTCTAAGGAGGAATGAAGTAGTGATAAGAACAAGACAAAGCAGAGAGATTCAGGCAATGCACATGATAAGGGTAAGGGAAAAATGAATATCTCCGATGAAGTTGTGGATTTGGACACAGAAAATGATGGTGGATGTGAGATCTACCACTATGACCATCCTAAGGGATGTTGTCCAATCATCTCACATCTACAAGAGGCTGGGGTGTATGCACTCAACTCAAGCCTTAACAGACGGTAGACACCCTGAAGGTTACCTTATCCCCAAGGTAACCCAAGATGGTTCCACCAACCATTGACATATTACCCAAGTGGAACTCCACCATAACCCATCAGACAACATCAATGGTGGCAACACCCACAGTCATGGGGGATTCCATCGCTGAAGCAACAATACCCTTACCTACAACCTAATCCTTATGGCTACTACGTGCAGCAGCTGATTTCTCCAAGTGACTCTATGGGTTAAGCAACTCCACAACGTCACTATCCAGTTTGGGAATATTATCAAACTTCTCCTCCCAGAAGGGACACTCCACATGTATACCATCCTCCAAATCCATCCGCACCTCTCACTCTGGTAGCTCCACCACCAACCACTCCAACAATGCCAAGGGTACTTCCCACTCAACCGCAATAACCCAATGTCACGAGGGCTTCCAATCCTTAATTCTCAGTTGGTCCTGACAATTTTATTCCAAAAATACCTTTCTTCAGAACCAACAGTCCAACTAAGCTCTCACCCTCACAAGCGGTTGAACATCTAAACACCACCGTACCAAATAAAGTTTTGGGACCCCCTTCAAACAAGAAATCGTGCCCAATGCACACGGTTATGTTAACACATACCGTAACTGACTAGATTAAGGTAGGCCACCTTCCCAAGAAATTATCTAATCCTGGGAGCCCCCTAATTTATCTTGAGGTCACTGGGAATGAACCTCATAAGGCTCTTCTTGACTCAAGCTTTGGAGTCAACTTAATCTCACAAGAATTGTATAAAACCTGGAACCTGCCTTCACTCAAGAAGAGCAATATTCGCTTAGAGCTGGTTGACTAGTCCATCACTATTCCTTTGGGACAGGTTAAGGACATTGTTACTACCATGGGTGGTTGGTCATACCTAGCTGATTTCCTCGTGATCCAAATAAACAATGACAAAGGAGATTTCCCAATAATAATGGGAAGGGCATGGCTGAGTATGATAGATGTATGCCTAGGAATTCACAATCTTTCCCAAGAAATATCCAAGAAAAATACTTTTGGGAAGATTGAGAGGAAGAGAGTTCCATGCATCACATAGAGTAACACAGGGTGCCATTGCGTGCAGAAATCATGGATGATGTGAAGTTTAAGATTACCTGCATGCAACCAGTGTGCACAAGATATTGACATACAAAAGTGCCTATATGCAACATCCACACAACAAGAAAACACCCAGTGGTTGATGGCTGATAAAGAGAGCAACTCGATAACATGCATGGAACTAGTTGAGGGGATAACTAGTGCTTACGTTGAAAGCACAGATGCACTTGAGCAAGTTTGTTGCCAACTTCCAACCCTTAACTCTAAAAACATTAACTGGGGGAAGTTGGAGATTCCTGAGGAATTTAAACAAGAGCCCCTAGATTTAAAACCATTACCCACCGGTCTAGAATACATGACCCTTAACAATGGAAGACCGGTAATTATCAATGGAAAGCTTACTCCCAAGCAAAAAGAGAGTTTGTTGAAGGTGATAAATAAATGGTCAACCACCTTTGCTTGGTCATACCCTGAATTAACTAGAATAGAACCTAGGATATGCTAGTATAGGATTTACACAGACCCCTCCATGAAGCCTCGAAAACAACCGCAAAGGTGATTGAACCCGAAGTTGAAACAAATAGTGAAAGAAGAAATAGAGCAACTTCTCAAGGCTGGGTTCATTTATCCCATTGCTGATAGCGAATGGGTTAGTCCTCTAGTAATCGTCCTGAAAAAAGGAGGCAAATGGAGGGTATGTATAGATTTTAGGCTATTAAATATGGCAACATTCAAGGATCATTTCCCATTGCCATTTGTTGACCAAGTCTTAGACACTATAGCGGGGCATCGCTACTATAGTTTTCTGGATGGTTATAGTGGGTACAACCAAATACGAATTTCACCAGAAGACCAAGCCAAAACAATGTTCACTACTCCTTGGGGAATGTTTGCATATAAAAAAATGCCATTTGGCTTGTGTAATTCCCCTGCCACGTTCCAAAGATTAGTTCTAAGCATATTTCAACAACAAATAGGTAACGAAGTAGAAGTCTTTATGGATGACTTCTCCACTTATGGGACAACCTTTAATCAAGCCCTGGACTGGTTAGAGAAAGTACTGAAACGATGCGTGGAAACCAACCTAAAGCTCAACTAGTAGAAAAGCCATTTGATGGTTCAAGAGGGCGTAGTACTGGGGCATAAAATTTCAAAATCAGGAATAGAGGTGGACTCAAAAAAAGTTAAGGTCATCCAAGGAATTACTTGACAACCAGAAATAGTCAAAGACATCCGGTCATTCCTTGGACACACTGGCTACAACAGGAGATTCATTGAGAACTTCTCCAAGATTGCCAAACCGTTGGTAGAATTAATGAAAAAAGATGCATCCTTTGAATGGACCAGGGAATGTGAATAAGCATTCCAAACCCTAAAACAAAGGCTCATGGAAACCCCTATTCTACAAGTCCCCGACTGGTCCAGGCCATTTCATATAATGACTGATGCATCTAATTATGCCTTAGGAGCCATACTAACATAGTTAGATGAACAAAAATGCCCTTATTACATCCACTGTGCAAGTAAGAGTATCACCGGTGCATAACTCAACTACACAACTACGAAAAAGGAATTAATGGCTGTAGTGTTTTCACTGGACAAATTTAGGCACTATGTATTGGGCTACAAAGTATACATCCATATAGATCATAGTGCAATTAGGTTCCTCATGAACAAGCCAATGGTTAGCCCACATATCATACGTTGGTTGGTAATCCTTCAGGAGTTCGATTTAACAATAGTAGACCATAAAGGCACTGAGAATGTAGTCGCAGACCACTTATCTCAGTTGCGCTGAGAAAACAAAGAGGATGAATATGTCATATCTGATCATTTTCCTGACGAAACCCTCTTTGCTGGTGTAGTGAATAACCAACCCATGGGAAAAAATTGGTATAGTAGCATTCTTACTTATCTCCTTTCCCAACAAACACCACAGGGGTTGGACTTTAGGAAGAAATAACAGTTTCTTCACAAAACTAAGTACTTCATGGAAATCAAGGGACAACTCTATAAAGTATGTCCTGATGGCTTGGTTTGATGGTGTGTGCTCGATGAGGATCAATTAAGAGTTCTCCAGGATGCTCATGAGGGTCCCTGTGGGGGCCACTATGCAGGGAGACGAATGGCCATTAAGATCTTGCTTGCAGGATATTATTGGCCAATGCTATTTCAGGATGCTCATCGATTTGCCCAATCTTGTGAGTGCTGTCAATGTGATGGTGGAATGACTACTAGAATGGAGGGTCTGCAACAATGGATTCAGCCCTTGGAACCCTTTGACATTTGGGGAATAGATTTTATTGAACCCATTATACCAATGTCCAACAGGAAAGCTTATATCATTATTGTTGTTGACTATTTAACCAAATGGGCTGAAGCAGCAGCTGTAATAGATTGCACATTGTCTACGGCTGTGTGATTTGTACAACAACAAATCGTAAACAAGTTTGGTGTGCCGCGTGCACTCATCTCTGATAATGGAACATATTTTATGGGTGCAACCTTTCGCAAATTGATGCAACACTTAGGGGTGGAACATAAATTGACCACACCTTACCACGCCCAAGCTAATGGCCAAGCCAAGGTCACTAATTGGGAGATTACGAGAATATTAACGAGAACAATTAGCAAATTTAGGCGAGATTGGAGCATGAAATTAAATGACGCTCTCTGGGCGTACCGCTCCACTTGGAAACTCCCTACAGGCTACTCTCCCTATGAGTTAGTATAGGGAAAACTACCAAAGCTTCCTATACAGACTAAGCTCCGTATACTATCCATGGCATGTGACCTCAACCTTGACCTTGACCTAGCACAAAAACAAAGATTGGCAGCTCTCAACGTGCTAGACAAGAATAGATTGGTTGCCCTATCTTCAAATGAGTTGCACAAGGCACATAATAAACAATGTCATGACTTAAGAATTCGAAGGGTCAAGTACCAACCAGGAGACAAGGTCCTTTACTAGAACCCCACGCATGTACCACAACGTACGAAATTTCAAACATTGTGGGAAAGACCCTACATTATCCATACGACCTTTCCCTCAGGAGCTATGACAATATACAAGCTTGAAACCCCTGATAAGAAATTACTGGTCAATGTGTAACAAACCAAACCATTCCATGAACCAACAATAGCCAGTGCAAATTACACCTTTGATAGAGGACAACCATGCTCCTTATTTCCGATCTCTCCCTTTCCATTCAGTTATGGGGGAGATGGCCACCTATGCTAATCATTTGGGGCCCTCAATTATTTTTAATTTTTGTTTTACATGTTTTTGTTTTACACATTTTTGTTTTACACGATTTTTTTTTACACATTTTTGTTTTACAAATTTCTTTAACTTCTCTTCTTTTTGTTTTACAACATCGTTATACTTTTTCATTTTGTGTGTGTGTGTGTGTTACCCACCTCGTAAGTTTGTCATTCAATAAGTGTTCTTTATGATGGTATGAACTATTTTTATATTGATTTCTCATGTTTGGTTTTTACCTTTAAGTCATGATGTTGATACTAAGGTATGGTTCTTTTGATATAGTAGGCAATGAGTCCACTTCATCCATCCATCGATAAGTTCTATGGTCTCTCTTGGCTTGGACATGTACAGTCCCTTTCATAATTAGGACTATAACGAATCGGTGACTGGGTATTTCTCCAACTAAGGAAGGACTCAAGGCTTGAAAAGGGTGTGAATTCAAGGGAACTTGATGCATTTGTGTTGGCCATTATTTTGGGTGCTTGGATGTTTTCTTCTTGAGTTTTCTTACCGTTTCGACATTACTCAATCATCGGGAAGCTGAGCAAATAAAAATAACAAAGTCTTTGCATGGTGTGGTTCTCACGCATAAACAAAAAAAAAAAAAAAAAGGTGAGAATTCAAAGCACACCCCTTAGACGAAATAATCATTTGGGCTACAAGCACTAGTTATGGAACCAAAAAAAATGTTGTTCCCTCTAACTAAGGCCCTTCTTGCTTCCCATTCTCTCCTCCTTGTTTCATTAGAATGGTGGTGGCTCTTTGGAAAGGCATTCTTGTTACTTCAAGGGGATGGATTGGCTGAATACATTAATGTGAAGTCATTGGATATGGTTTGTTTGAGGCCGGACTTGGAATGGGAGCTACTAAGTCACATTAATCATGAAATCCACAAGGGGCTGTACACCACCTTATTCTTGAGATTCCATTCCATTCTCTTCTCTTCACCCTTCTCTCCATTGTTCACCTCATTGCCGATTGTATCATTAGTGTATATTTTGGTTGACGAATTGTTTTCTTTTTGGTAAATTCTTATGGTTAAGATTTTAACTCTTGTTCTAAATGACATTCCCAGAGCCTACAGACTCTTTGAATGTGGGTTTGTCAGGGCATTAAGGGCATGAGCTTGCTTTGGGGAGGACCCACTGACATTCCTCTTTGGTGCATCAGTTAACTTCTTTCCCGTAACATTTTTGCAATCTATATTATTTTGTTCATTTCCATCTTGACATCCATATCATTGATGTTACAGTTGTCTCTTTTTCTCCATCTTTCTTCTTCCTTTTCTTTCTCCATTCTATCACTACCAGAGGTTCATTCTTAGTCATGGGGGTCCAGACCCAAATTTTTTCGATTTTCTCCTAACCCCTACACCTTTGGTAGTCACCATGAGTATATCTCCAGATCCATATCAGCCATACCACAACTCAGCCAATGGACTTTCACCAAAGCAAGGTATTAATTACATTATGATTCATTTACCCTTGCTAATATAAAGACTGTGTTGTGTGTGCAAATGGCAATCATGCAACAATGAATTGGATTTGGAGAGAACACTTGGAATGGAGCAGTGCTGAAGCAACTATGCAAGGAGCAAGATCGATGGCGCGCCTATAGATGGACAATGAAAGGCATAATCTTGGCATTGGTAGTAGCAAAAATTCTTTCTGAGCTGCCAAATAAGGCCTGATGTCAATGTAATAAGGTGTTCACTCTTGTTGTCATGAATACTAGTTTTGTCTTGTCTTGTAATGATGATCCGTTCACATGTCATCCCATTAGTTCCATTTTGAGTCAATAATCCCATACCTTCCCAATATTTTGTAAGGAACTCAAGGACAAATTTTCATTTAGTCATGGAGGTATGATGGGACGCAATATCGCATGGGCTGCGATATCGCTTCCACCACGATATCACGTCTTCCCCTGCGATATCGTGGTCTGCCACCAGTTCTATAAATAAGAGGCAGCTCTCCCTTTTTTCTCATCCTAGGCTTAGACCATAGTGAAACTCTGGTAGTTTGATCCCTCCAGAGATAGAATATCTTCCATGTTCCTATAGTAGGAACTCCAAAATGAACGGATCTTTATTCGAGCAAATATTGTACCTGAACACATGTTTGTGTACGGCAATAAAGATGAACTTCTTGGATAAACCTTGCAGTGCATGGGATAGGCTAAATAGGATTTTATTTATTGTTATTTATTGTTTATGATTTAATCACTTTATTAGTCATTAAATCTCTCTCAACCCTTCTCTCCTAGTTAAGTGCCTCGGTACGACCACTTCGAGCATGTGCGTTATGCTTGGTGATCCCAGCAACGATTAGCATTTGGTAACCAAGGTTGCATTGGTTCAGGGTATGAACGGTAAGTGGGAACGGATGCTGATGCTAGGTTAATTTAGACTTAGTTAGTTAGTTAAAGTTAGTTAATTAGTCTCTTCAACCCTTCACCTCTCAGCATAGGAGATAAAACAGAAAAGACTATAAAAATCATATACCTCAGACTTACTTAACCATACAATCATGACAACTACAAGTAAGTCTAGGAAGACAACGAATAATTAACCTTAAGTGTTCCATGAGGCATGTAGGCACTTAGTCGGCGAAGTTCAACCGAATCGTGCGTGCTACGCTCGTATTCGTATGGTTGAGTGTAGGGATACCTTGCCACTCATCAGAAGTTAATTTTGGTGCTTTGATCATAATTTTGACTCATTCTCATCATAGACATAAATATATCATTCCTTTCAAGTTATTTCTTAGCCATTATATAAAATAGACGTAAAGTAGCATCAAATATTTGATAGAATGATGCCTTTTCAAGAATTTCAAATAGTTAATTTATATCAAAGCTTAATTTTCTTCTCTATTTCACTACCTTTGTCTCAAATATACATTAAATATTTATTCTTTATTATATTTTGTTCTACACTCAAATATATGAGGATTCATTACAAGTTCAAGGCAAAATAAATTGGATTTTATTTGGATCATGCATTTAAAAAATGATTTCTTCGCTAGTCCCTGTGCATCAATTCCAACAACATAAATTGCTAAGAAATTTTTCTATGTCACCTCTCATCATTGCATCAATATGTTATGATATGTTCAAATTTGAAAACAGTATCAATGATATTGATTCTCATCACTCAGGTGATCTCCAATAATATTTCTAAAATTTGCCCAAGAGAGCTGTATTTTCTTAGTGCTTCAAGACCACTAGCAATAAAGTTGTAAAGGATCTTGATCTTAATTGATCCAGATGGTTTTCGGTGATATCATCAAATTTCAAATACATTCCAAGCTTCCACACATACTTCAACAGTGGTATTGGAGTTGAAAGGTTTGAATCTTGATCTTAAAGGGCTAAAAAACATGATAAGAAGAAGAAGAACTTATTTGTTTAAAGTTTGAAGAATAATTGAAGAAGATTTTATTTTAAAGCATGTTTCAAAGGTCATGAGATAAATTTTGTTGAAAAATATTTAAAGAATGAGGATTTTTTAAAAAATATTTTTTTAAAGATCAATTAGAGCATATTAGATCCTCTTAACAATTAGAAGAAGGACATTGAATTTTCTCCAAGGACAAGGACAAAGGATCCTTTCAAACACAGAGAAGAATAAGAATACTAGTTCTTCTTAAAGACAAAGAAGACAAAGGATAAAAAGTCCAATCTCGAAGACAAGGTAAAGGATAACATATCCTTTCTCACATTTTCTTTTCTCTTTATGACCAATGTTCAAATGATTCTCAAAGTTTTGTCGATATAAAGATGTCATAAAAATTTGTCTTTATATATTGTTGTAAGACATACATCAAAAGATGACTCTTCTAAATGCCCCTATATCTAGTCCTCCATAGATGCTCAAAGAAAACATATTCATATTTTCTCTCACAATTTCTCATTCTCATAATGTAATGGCCCAAAAGAGGTCAAGAATGTCCAAAGAGGTATAAAATTTCCAAAAGAGATAAAATTTCCATAGAGACATAAAACGAAAGCTCAAGAGACACACAAAACACTCATAGTAGTATGAAAGGCTCAGAAGATAACCAAAATGACCCTAAGAGATCTAAAGTAGCACATAATAAGTCACTAAAAATATGGAAAACCTTAACAAAGAGGGAAGATACAAGAAGTCAAAGAAAAGGCCACACAAAGTAATAATTTTTAAGTTTAAGAAAATGTTTAGATCACTTTCCATGCACCTTACTTTTCAATAGTGTCTATAGGATTCTTCTTGAAAAATTTCAATGCTTGATCACATTTATTAGTCTACATGAATGATGCATCTCTCTTAGGTAGTTCTAGTAATGATCTGGCAATTTTGAAGAGGTTCTCAATGAATTTCATGTAATGCCCCATGTGTCTAAGGAAGGTCCTTACATATTTCATTGTTAGAGATCTCTAAATGATTTCTTGGATCATCGTGATCTTTTCCAAATCCACCTCAATCCCTTTTTCTAACATTCTATGCCCCATGGCTATAGATTTCTAAACCATTAAGGGAATTTTCTATGAATGAATATTCATATGTATCTCAATATAGTGCTTTAGTAGCTATTTAAGCCTATCAAATATCTACTTAAAATTAGATCCGTGGTCAAAAAATCATCCATGAATGCCTCCACCCCATTATCTATCTCAATGAATCTCATGTAATATCCTATATGTCCAAGAAAGGTCTTCACATATCTCATTGTTTCTAATATCTAAGTGATTCCTTGGATCATCATGATTGTCTCTAAATCCACTTCAATCCCTTTTTTTGACATTTTGTGCCCCAAGATTATAGCTTTTTAAGCCATTAAGTGACTATTCTACCAATAAAAATTTATATTTTTCAATATAGTGCTTTAGTACCTATTTAAACCTATCAGCTATCTACTCAAAATTAGATTTGTAGGTGGAAAAATCATCCATGAAGACCTCAATTCCATTTCTTATCTACTTTTAAAAGATACCAAAGACTAAATGTTGAAATGTTGTTAGGACATTACACAACTTAAATATCATCTTCTTTTATGAAAATGTTTCTTAACAACATGTGAATAGATTTTGGATTAATCTTCTTGCAGAATTTTGGATCTAATTATAATCATGACATTCATCTAGAAATCTATAATATTTATGTTTTAAAATGGTATGCAATACTTGGACTAAAAAAGTTAATAGGAAATAATCTATAAACATGATAGAATTCAACAACCTAAATTCAACATAAATTCTTCATTTATTGTATTTCTTAGGAAGAATAATAAGTGGGCTAACCTACTTGCTATTTACCACTTTGTACATAAATCCCACTTTTAGAATCTTTTTAATTTTGTACTTTATTGCATCTTTTAACTTAGAATTAAGTTTACATTGAGGAAATATTCTTTGTTTCACTATTGGATTTATGTATACCCAATGTTGACATATATGAGGATCAAATTTTATGATCTCATCATGGGACCACATGAATGTTACCAACCATTTATTGATCACCTTAAGTAGCTACTTCTATTTTTTTGTCAGTTAAACATTTATGATGATGGAATTTTCATTCTTTAGGTGCATATATTCTTTTGATTTAATAAGTGTTTTGGGTTTAATAGAGTCAAGCACACTTTCTTTTGGAACATTTAACTTTTTATAATTTATATGATCTTTTTGAATGTAGCCTAATTGAAAGAGATTTTGTTTTATCTCTTCGGGCTTGTCCATCTTCTCAATATAGGAATTAATGATCTTTTCATTTGGTTCCATGCAAATGTCTAGTTTATTTTTATTATCATTAACCAATCACTAGACATCTTCATGTTTAGTAGCTACTACATACATAAACTATTACACACACTTCTACTCTTCATATTTTTTGCATGTGAAGATGGTGATGGCTTTGACATTTCAAATTTTCTACATGTAGTTGCACCTTGTATTGATGTATGCAACACAAGATACTAATTTTATATTGATTATGTTACATTTCTTTTCCTTGAAAATATTCAAGGAGAGATCTCTAATATCCAATTTAGCCTCGATTATGCTTATCTAGGGTATTTTCATAGTGATTGGGAATTCTCCCTTGTTGCTTCAACTATGAATAACCAAGCGATTTGCACAAAAGAACCACCCACTAATGATGGTTACAATATTATCAATTTGTTCTATGAGCATTATGATAGATTTATCTAGCAAATATAACTTGATGTTTCTTTTTTTAGTGTGGTAGGTTTTACACCTTTTACATTTCTTAGAGAATGAGATTTACACTTGAACTTAAGCCTAGTAGAGCCTTGCAAAATGGATTTCTTGCAATTTGTAAATAGATGATTGGGTTGTTAAGATCAGTTCTCTTTTATGAAAGAGTGCTTGACAACTTCATCCAATTGAACATTGCATGTGTGATCATGAAAGTCTTAACAATGGTTTCAACATTGATTTGTCCTATTGGCTGAGTTTGATGATCAAGAGAAGGTGCATTAATTAAGTTGTTTGTTTCTAATTTCTACTCTCTAATTGATTGAGATAAGTTGATGAGTCCTACTAAGTTTATTCACAAGCTTAGAGATCATCCATAATAAAGTTCTTTTTGTGGGCTTGTGTTCAAGATCAACGATAGCATAACTCATCTTCATATTAATGACATGGATAGCATTTTTCTGTTAAGGTTTTATTGACAATTTCACCTTGCATTAGAGGTGGTGAAAAAATTTGTAGAAGATGATTTAGCAGGTTGCTATATGAATGAGAAACATAATAGGGAGATTCAAAGCATGGGGTAGGTGGTTGATGATATTTAGAAGGATAATACTTATAAGTAATATGGATAATAGATCTGATAAGAAAAATAAGTTATTATACATAATACCCATAAGGATTCACTTACTATAGAGATACTATTGACTGGGTGGTAGCATTTCCCATGACTATGGATTTTACCACTACTATTAGTACTACTCTAAGGTTTTAGTAAGGTCCCACTTAGATATTATTTTGGTTGATAGAGTTTTCTATACTTTACATGGAGCTATGATAAATTTCTTTGCATGTACTTTTTCATAGACTTTAGATTGGAAACATAGGTACCTTATTCCTACAATGAATTGATCATATCAGACATGACTAGACAAGTCCCTTTTGGATATTAATATTGGTAAAAATCATGGACAATGCATAACACCCTTCTACCTAACCTAAGTAAAAGAGCATTACATTAAGTTAAATTCATAGGAAACACATGATCATGGCAAGGAACTAAAGTTGAATGGTAAAAAGTAGTGAAGTATAATAAGAAAGAATGAAAACTAAGACTAACTAAGATACCAATAGAGCTTGACCATGTAATAATACATCAATATCATACAGGAAAACAACTACATCACATTTTAGCATAATAATTCAACATCCATAATTATGAGAATGCAATATAACAACTATCTAGAATATCCAACATCTAACCATAGGGAAGGAATATGTAAGCCATCCAAAACACAAGTAAAAAAATCAATATCCATCACTATAACTTTATCAAAGTTCCTCTACATAATAGAGGAAAATATAGTAAATCATAATTAGTATCAACAAGCTAAGCTTATGGTCCTCCTCCTTTTCCCAATCCCTCATGACTTAAAAATCAAGATGAATTAGTATAATTGAGTGAGAAACCTTGGCACTTCCTCCTAACCGACCAAGGATAAGTACCATGAGCAAGGGCTAGGCAAGAGCACTTTGACTATCAAGCACATCAAGAATATTATAACATAAGCATCCATACAAGCAAAACGACGTAACATATAAATCATTCATCCTCTCCATCCATTAACTAGACAAGCACATGAAGACTAACACACACCAAACTCAGTGTCATATGTAAGATTGTTGTCATGTATACTAAGCTAATAAGTATATATCAAACTAATATGTACATAAATTTATTAATTAGTCTTAACTAGCCCTAGTTGTATTTGACATTCATTGTCTGTAACTATCAATACTAGAGGTATCAAACATCCCCTCTAATATTTTGGAGGTATAAAGGATCCATAGAAAAGTGAACTCTTCCTCTCTATTGTAAGATGAGACCTACAACAAGAGCCTCAATGATGCATCCAAATGGTGGTTGAAGCAACCATTCTAAGATGTCCATCACCAAACAGCATCACAACTTAGTGCTAGCTCCCATCAAATAACAACCATTTAAGCATCATATCATCACACAAACTAGCATTAATGGTGGAGGGGCAATATAACCATACAATCAAGCCCAAGTGACTAAACCTACTAGTGGGTTCAAAATAGGCATAATGAGAGCCAGGAATGTAATTCTAGCATAGTCTATACTAATTGACAACATAAGTTGAGAATCTAAAACTCATACACTTCATCCATCCATCCACCAGTTTCTATGGTCTCTCTTGGCTTGGAAATGTACGGTCACCTTCTTAATAAGAACTTTAACGAATCGGTGACTGGGTATTTCTAAAACTAAGGAAGGACTCAAGGTTTGAAAAGTGTGTGACTTCAAGGAAACTTGATGCATTTGTGTTGGCCGTTCTCTTGGGTGCTTGGATGTTATCTTCTTGAGTTTTCTTACCGTTCTGATGTTACCCAATTATCGGAAGCTGAGTCAATAAAAATAAGAAGTCTTTGCATGGTGTGGTTCTCATGCATAAAAATACAAAACACAAAAAGCAAAAAAAAAAAAAAAAATACAAGAGAAAAGAAAAGTGAGAATTCAAAGCACACCCCTTAGACGAAATAAAACTTGGGCTACAAGCACTGGTTATGGAACCAAAAGTGTTCCCTCTAACTAAGGCTCTTCTCGCTTTCAATTCTCTCCTTTGTTTCATCGGAATGGTGGTGGCTCTTTGGAGATGCATTCTTGTTATTCAAGAGGATGGTTTGACCAAATGTATTGATGTGAAGTCACTGGATGTGGTTGGTTTGAGGCTGGAGTTTGATCACTCTAGAGATAGAATATTTTCCATGTGCCCGCAGTAGGAGTCCTAAAGTGAACGGATCTTTATTCGAGCAACATTGTACCTAAACACAAGTTGTGTACGACAATAAAGATGAACTTCTTGGATAAACCTTGCAGTGCATGTGATGAGTGGCGAGGTACCCCTACACTCAACCATATGAAACGAGCGTAGCACACACGATCTGGTTGAACTCCGCAGACTAAATGCCTAAACGCCCCATGGAACACTTGGGGTTAATCATTCGTTTTCTTCCCAGACTTACTTGTTGTTGTCACGGTGTATGGTTAAGTAAGTCCGAGGTATATGATTTTTTGGTCTTTTCTGGTTTTATCTCCTACGCTAAAGGGTGAAGGGTTGAGAAACTAACTAACTCTAACTAAGGACCTAAGTATAAATTAACTAGTGTCAGCATCCGTTCCCACTTACCGTACACACCCTGAACTATGCAACTGTGGCTACCAAACGCTAATCGTTACTGGGATCACCACACATAACCCATGTGCTCGAAGTGGTCGTACTAAGGCACCTAACTAGCCTAAGTGTGATGAGCAGCTGATTCCTTGACTAGCCGTACACATTTGTAGATGCTCGTAATCAAGTCATACTCATCCCACGTTCTAGGAGACAAGGGTGAGAGAATCTAATCGCGATGAGTAGCCGATTCCTTGGTTAGCCGTACACATTCGTCAATGCTTGTAACCAAGTCATGCTCATGCCTCGCTAATGCATGTAATAAATGACATGTAGAAATAACAAATAATAAACCTATTCCATGCATTGCAAGGTTTATCCACAAAGCTTGTCTTTATTGTCGTACACAACTTGCGTTCAGGTACAAAGCTGCTCAAATAAAGATCCATTCACTTGGGGACTCCTACTGCGGGCACATGGAAAATATTCTATCTCTGGAGTGACTAAACTAATAGAGCTTCACTACATCTAGCCTAGGATGAGAAATGAGGGGAGTGCTGCCTCTTATTTATAGATTTGGTGGCGGACTGCGATATCGCGTACGCAATATCGTAGGGGACGAAGCGATATTGCGACGGCCGCGATATCGCATCTCATTATACCCCCATGACTGAATGAAAACTCATCCTCGAGTTCCTTACAATAATATTAGGTAGGTATGGAATTATTGAGGGGAATGGAACTAATGGGATGACTTGTGAACGGATCATTATTACAAGACTTGACAAAACTGGTGTTCATGACAACAAGGGTGAACACCTTATTACAATGACATTAGGCCTTTGTTGGCAGCTGAGAAAGAAAGAGAGAAAGAAGTGTTGCTGCTACCAATGCCAAGATTGTGCCTTCGTTGTCCATCTGTAAGCACGCCATTGACCTTGCTCCTTGCATCGCTGCTTCAACGCTGCTCCATTCCAAGTGTTTGCTCCAGATCCAATCCATTGTTGTATGTCCACCATCTGCACACACAACACAATCATATATTAGCAAGGGTAATTGAATCATCATGTAATTGATACCTTGCTTCGGTGTAAACTCATTGGCTAGGTTGTGGTATGGTTGATATGGATCTAGGAATATGTTACTGATGACTACCGAAGGTGTAGGGGTTAGGAAGAAAATCAAAAATTTCGGGGCTAAGAGAAAATTGAAAAAATCAGGCCCCGTACCCCCATGACTAATTGCGAACCTCCGGTAGCGTTAAAATGGAGAAAGAAAAGGAATAAGAAAGATATATGAAAAGGGACAACTATGGCATCAATGAAAGGGATGTCAAGATGGAAATGAACAAAAGAAATTAGATTGAAAAATGTTAAGGGAAAGAAGTTAACTAATGCTCCAAATAGGAATGTCAGTGGGTCCTCCCCAAAGCAGGCTTATGCCCTTAATGCCCTAACAAACCCACATCCAAAGAGTCCGTAGGCCCTGGGAATGTCATATGGAACAAGAGTTAAAGTCTTAACCACAAGAATTTACCAAAAACAAAACAATGCATCAACCAAAATATATACACTAATGATACAACTGGCAATGAGGTGAACAATGGAGAGGAGGATGGAGAGAAGAGAAATGGAATGAAATCCTAGGAACAAGGTGGTGTACAGCCCCTTGTGTGTTTGATGATTAATGTGACTTGGCAAATCTCATTCCAACTCCGGCCTCAAACCAACCACATTCACTGACTTCGCATCAACGCATTTGGTTAAACCATCCACTTGGGAAACAAAAATGCACACTCCAAGGGCCACCACTATTATGATGAAACAAAGAAGAGAATGGAAAGTGAGAAGGGCCTTAGTTAGAGGGAACACTTTTGGTTCCATAACCAGTGCTTGTAGTCCAAGTTTATTCATCTAAGGGGTGTGCTTTGAATTCTCACTTGGTTTTGTTTTTTTTGTGTTGTGTTTTTATGCGTGAGAACCACACCATGCAAAGACTTGATTATTTTTATTGTCTCAGCTTTCGATAGTTGGGTAACATCGGAACAGCAAGAAAACTCAAGAAGAAACATTCAAGCACCTAAGAGAATGACCAACACAAAAGCATCAAGTTCCCTTGAAGTCACACCCTTTTCAATCCTTGAGTCCTTCCTTAGTTTGAGAAACACGCAGTCACCGATTCGTTAAAGTTCTTACTAGAAGGGGACTGTACATTTCCAAGCTGAGAGAAACCATAGAAATTGGTGGATGGATGGATGAAGTGGTCTCATTGCCTACCATATCAAAAGAAACATACCTTAGTATCAACATTGTGACTTAAAGGTAAAAATCAAACATTAGCAACCAATAGAAAAACAGTTCATACCATCATGAAGAACGTTTATTATGGGACAAACTTACAGGGTGGATCACACACACACACACACAAAAATTGAAAAAGTATAACGATGGTGTAAACAAAAACGAGAAAAGTTAAAGAAATTTGTAAAAAAAAAAGTAGAAAAGTTAAAGAAATTTGTAAAACAAAAACATGTAAAACAAAAACTTAAAAGAACTGAGGGCCCCATATGATTAGCATAGGTGGCCATCTCCCCCATGACTGAGTTGTAAGGGAGAGATCTGAAATAATGAGCACCTGTTTGAATTTCTAAGAAGTGCCCAACTTTTCCCAATTGATGATCTTAGATTAAGGGGTGGAAGTTGGTGACGCTCATGTTCCAATGTATATATGCTTTCGTTATGGGCGTGGGTTTCCTCAGTTCGTTCCATGCACATGTTTCTGCTCCTTCTAGCTATCGACCATAGGGTGTCTACTACTGGTTGTGTGGTTGCTACATACATGCATCTTTGTTTCAATGTTTCCTGGGCACACCTTTTACATGGAGGCATATCCTCCATGTCATCACCCGATGAATCACTGTATGTGATGCATGGAACTTTCCTCTTCTTGATCTTTCCACATATGTTTATCTTAGATATTTCCAAGGAAAGATCGCGGATCCTAAGGCATGCATCTACTGTGCTTAGCCATGCCCTTCCCATTATAATTGGGAAGTCCCCTTCGTTGTTGTTCACTTCAATCACCAGAAAATTAGTTGTCTAAGACCAACCACACACAGTGGTAATGATGTCCTCCACCAATCCCAAGGGAATGGTGATAGACTAGTCTGCCAGCTCTAGTTGAATGTTGCTCTTCTTAAGTTGGGGCAGGTTTCAGGCGTGATACATCTCTCGTGAAATTAAGTTGACTCTAGAACCTAAGTTAAGAAGAGCCCTATGTGGTTCATTTCTGGCGATTTGCAAATAAATTAAGGGACTCCCAGGATCAGTTAGCTTCCTAGGAAGGTGGCCCACCTTGATCCAATCAGTTACGGTATGCGTTAACATAACCGTATGCGTTACGCTCTGTTGGATTAAAGGGTTCTCCAAAGTGTTAGATGGTGATGGAGGAGTGTACATGGCCTCAACCACTTGTTGTTGCGAGAGTTTATCTGGGCTTTTGGTTCTGAAGTAAGTTCTTCTCTTTTTATAGTTGTCAGAACCAGCAGCAGGTTGGATATTTACAGCTCTCGCAGCGTGACGTTGCTGCAGTTGAGGAGGAAGTTTCCCTTGCATTGTTGGAGCAGGAGATGTTATGGGAACTACTTGTGGTGGAAGAGCTGCGGATGGATTAGGAGGATGGAACAAATATGAGATGTCTCCCGGAAGAGAAGGAGTCCTTCTAAAGTACTCCTGAACTTGGTAGTGACGGTTGGGGGTTGCGTGACCCATAGAGTCACTTGGAGAAATCGGCTATTGCACATAATAATCATAAGGATCGGACTGCCAGTAAGGATACTATTGTGTTGGCGGTGGCATCCCCCATGACTGTGGGTATTGCCACTACTGATGCTGTCCGATGGGCTATGGTGGAGTTCCACTTGGATAATACGTTAAGGGTTGGTGGAACTACCTTGGGTTACCTTGTGGATAAGGTAACCTTCGGGGTGTTTGCCGTTGGTTGAGTCTTGGATTAAGCACGTACACCTCAGACTCCTGTAGATGTGAGATGATGGGGCAACATCCCTTAGGATGGTCATAATGGCAGATCTCACATCCACCGTCATCGTCTGAATCTGAATCCACAACCACATCAGAGTTAGTGACCTTTCCCTTACCCTTGTTTTGTGCAGGGCTTAAATCTCTCCACTTTTTTTACCTTTATCACTACTTTTTTCTACCTTAGACTCTTCTACAATTTTCAAGACTATTTCAATTCTTAAGTCTAAGGAATCCCACATTTGGTCTACTTTGGCTGATATCTCGGTTGTCAACTTTTGGATCGGCAAAGTTTTTCGATTCACCAACTTTTCGATTGGTGACTCATCCTCTTCATGACAAACTATCACTCCCTTCTTTCGAAGGAAGGGATCACGGTTATACTCTTCCGCACTTTCCCTTTTGCGTAGCTCACCTTCTTCATTTGCTACTTGCTCCAACAAGCTACGTACCTCATGGGCTCTAAGTTGTGAGAGTCTCCCTTGGGCATAAGTTCCAAGGGTTCTTCTAGTTTCATTCCTTAGCCCATCCACGATGTGGTGAAGTTGATCCCGCTGAGCATACCCATGGCCTGGGCAACGATGTAACAATGTGTAATAGCGTGCCATGGCAACATCCAAGGGTTCATATGTACCTTACTTCCAGCCTTGGATCTGCTTACGCAAATTGGACACTTTGGAGTACGTTTGATACATTTCGTTGAACAGTTCTAGCATCGTACTCCACCTCCTAATGGTTTCCGGTTCTAAGGATTGGTACCGGCTCTCTGCTTCTTTGGTGAGTGTCCTTGGAAACAACTTATGTTTTTGCCACTCATTTTCTATATTCTGCAAGGCACAAGCATCATGGAATGCCTGTAAATGATTTTGCGGATCAGCATTATATCCCCCTTCAAATCGTGGGATGTTGTTCATGTCTAATCATTTGATCTTGATATCCTTTAAATGCCTTGTGGGAATCCTAATTGCCTCTGTTATGTCAAGCATACTTCGGGTTGCGAGTAGGGGCTCGTCATGATCATCTCTTTCATGACGCCTGTGATGTCTATGTTGTTCCCTACTCTCCCTACGTCCTTACCCTTGTCCTTTCTCTTGACTTTCCCATCGAGGTCTTTCATCCTTTTTACCTTTCCCCTCACCTTTATGTTCATGGTGGCTACGCCCAGATGTGGAAGGAGAGGATGAGTGATGTGAAGAAGGGGAAGAAGAAGGGGAACCATCACCATGACGATGTTTCTTGCCTTCTCTTCGGCTACTACGGCCCTAATCGTGGTGACGATCTAAGTACCCATCCTTAGCATGAGTGGTTATTCCCTCTGTGAACAGTTGGTGTTCACAGGCATCAGAACCAGGGATATGTATCGTTGATCGTAGGTTCTGATACCCTTCCTCCTCACCATCATTAGGAGGGGGAACATCATTTGTTAAAGTCCCTCATCTCCTATTTCGCTAAGGACGTGTGGGGCTTTGCCCTTCAGAAAAGCATGTTGACTCTCCTGCCTTAAGTCTCTCAAACGTTGGGCATCTGTGGGATAATAATCCCTCATGTCAAAATCTTCCGCAACGTATTCAGCAAATAGTTCTTGCATGCTAATCTANAATCTTCCGCAACGTATTCAGCAAATAGTTCTTGCATGCTAATCTGGGCCAAGGCATGGAAAAGCATGCGAGAGATAGCTTGATCTGGGGGTAACACGATGTTACCTTGCAAATCTCTCCACCGCAGTTACTCATCCTGATGGAAAACAAAAGTAAAATTAGGAATATACTCATCGGGATGAGTATATGTCATCTTATATTGTTTAGGACTTGGCTGATTTTGGTTATGTTTTTTATCTTGTCGACTGTCTCGTGTGTGGTCCTTAGGTGGTGAGTTGCTCTTATGAGAAGAAGGCATTTTTATCAGTGTGCTAAATTCACCGTTATATAAATTTTCTCTTGATTAACCCAAAGGTTTGTTAAGGTTCACAACGATGTGAGTGATATCCCTTATCTTCTATTCGGTGCACAAACACTTAGTCCCTAGCAACGGTGCCAATGATGAGTGGCAAGGTACCCCTACACTCAACCATACAAAACGAGCGTAGCACGTGCGATCCGGTCGAACTCCGTAGACTAAATGCCTAAACACCCCATGGAACACTTGGGGTTAATCATTCATTTTCTTCCTAGACTTACTTGTTGTTGTCACGGTGTATGGTTAAGTAAGTCC
>MNCI01036774.1:432994-472001 GCA_015680685.1 Gnetum montanum | reverse complement strand
ACACCCTGAACTATGCAACTGTGGCTACCAAATGCTAATCGTTACTGGGATCACCACACGTAACGCATGTGCTCGAAGTGGTTGTACTAAGGCACCTAACTAGCCTAAGTGTGATGAGCAGCTGATTCCTTGACTAACCATACACATTCGTAGATGCTCGTAATCAAGTTGTACTCATCCCGTGTTCTAGGAGACAAGGGTGAGAGAATCTAATTGCGATGAGCCGATTCCTTGGTTAGCCGTACACATTTGTCAATGCTCGTAACCAAGTCGTACTCATGCTGCGCTAATGCATGTAATAAATGACATGTAGGAAATGACAAATAATAAACCTATTCCATGCATTACAAGGTTTATCCACAAAGCTTGTCTTTATTGTCGTACACAACTTGTGTTCAGGTACAAAGCTGCTCGAATAAAGATCCGTTCACTTGGGGACTCCTACTGCGGGCACATGGAAAATATTCTATCTCTGGAGTGACTAAACTGGCAGAGCTTCGCTACTTTTAGCCTAGGATGAGAAATGAGGGGAGTGCCGCTTCTTATTTATAGATTTGGTGACGGACCGCGATATCGCAGGGGACGACGCGATATCATGACGGTCGCGATATTGCGTCTCATCAGCATGGAATAGGATTTTATTTATTATTTTCTCTCTCACCCTTAAACTCTTAGAATGCGAAATGAGTATGACTTGATTACGAGCATCTAAGGATGTGTACGGATAGTCAAGGAATCGGCTGCTGATCGCATGCGGTATGAGTATGACTTGATTACGAGCATCTAGTGTGACTACTTGGTAACTTAGTGGCGTATCTAGGATCTACGCTTGGTAATCCCAGTGGTAGTCCCAGATGTGTACGGTTAGTCAAGGAATTGGCTGCTCATCGCACTTAGGCTAGATAGATTCTCTCAACCCTTTCCTCCTAGTTAAATGCCTCAGTATGACCACTTCGAGCACGTGCATTACGCGCAGTGATCCCAGCAACGATTAGCGTTTGGTAGCCACGGTTGCATTAGTTCAGGGTGTGTACGGTAAGTGGGAACGGATGTTGATGCTAGGTAATTTAGACTTAGTCATTAGTTAGAGTTAGTTAGTTTCTCAACCCTTCACCTCGATAGCATAGGAGAAAAACATAAAAGACCATAAAAATCATATACCTCGGACTTACTTAACCATACACCGTGACAATTACAAGTAAGTCTGAGAAGACAACGAATGATTAACCCTAAGTGTTCCATGGGGCGTGTAAGCACTTAGTCTACGGAGTTCGACCGGATCGCGCGTGCTACGCTCGTTTCGTATGGTTGAGTGTAGGGGTACCTTGCCACTCATCAACAATGATCAACTATGAGCCACTAAATTGAGGAGATATGTTAAAATTGAAAGTGAAGGTGTTAGACATTAGTAGTTGAAGAATAAATTGAATGACAATCAAAGTGCCTAAGAATCTAGCCATAAAGGTAAGGAATAATTCACAAATTTAAAGAATCGTTGAGGCACATTTGGGCCATTTAATAGAGCAAGCTTTATGAAATATATTACATCCTTTATTTTATGAATGCTATACGCTATTTTTCAAAGGAAAAGAAGCGAGGAACAATTTTTGTCTGTATGCAGAATTGGTTGGATTATTATGAGAATAGATGTTGAACTGGTTGGATTATTATGAGAATAGATGTTGTATCAATTATGAAAGACACAAGTTGGATATTGTGAAAACCATTTAGAACCTTTTTTGAGACCATGTGGACAAGGTGAAAGATCTATTTTCCTTGCCCTGTATTTAAAAGAAAAAGTAAACCGGTTAAAGGGTTCCTTCATGGTGGCATTTGGAAGTACAATGTAATTTCAATAAAAGAATTATAAAATTATTTGGTAGCAACAGCATGGGACATGATCATGTCTAGTGAAGGACAAGCCTCAAATTTAAAAATACACGGTTGATGTTGTTCGTGATTATGAACATGCACCTAAGGATGATCGAATGAAATTTGTTGGAGAGTATAAACCTAACACTTTAAGGATCCTACTGCTAAGCAGAAAACCATTTTTACAGATTGATAGTCGAATGATGCACTGTTGACATTAAAATACACTCATTTTGCAAGCAAGGATCACTCAATAGCCAGAGCTGAAATCCTCTTTTCGGAAAAGGAATTAATCCTTCTCCATCCATCAACATATCATTGTTTTCTGCAAAAATGGCTCAAAACCAACCTCCTTAAAGCCAAGATAATACGCACATTATTGATCAATTCCAGCAAATTTCACTGTACCCTTATAGAACAAGTTAGTGAGCATATACGCCAAGTTTACATGCCTGCCAGTTACTCAGAAGCTGTTTCAGAGAAAGCATAAAATTGCCTGGACTACAATAATTTCTACATATGCTCGAAATGGATTGTACTCGATGGCACCGAAAACCTTTCATGATACAAAGATGAATGTAATTCAGGCAGGTCAATTCTCATGTTGCAGCGTGATTTTCACTTGTGAATGCTTGAAAGATCTGAAAAGGCTACATTGTCAGGCGATCCTTTGTGGGGTAAGAGTTAGTTCTGTTTTGGGTAACGTGTCTTAAGTAAAATTTTCGAGAAATGGAAGGGCCGGATACAGTGTTCTGGACCATAATTTTGACAGGCTTTGCACAAAATGGGCAGATTGAGGAGGCCACCAATGTATTTGACAAATACCTATGAAAATTTGGGTTCTTGGAATGCCGTGGTTTCAGGATATGTGCGGGAATGAAAGAATGGTACATGCCGAGAAATTGTTTCGAGAGATGCCTGACAAGGATTATCGGTCATGCACAACAATGGTTGCAGGATTTCTCCAGTATTGGCGTATCGAGGCATTGAATTTGTTCATGATTTTGCGCAAGCAGGATATGGTGGACTAAAATGCAATTATCAGCTTGTGTTTAGCTGGGCATTGGTAGGGTTCATGGTAAGACTGTAAGAAGCGGGTTTGATTTTCAGGAATGTGTATGCACTGCATTGTTAAAAATCTATGGAAAACAGGGGAATCTAGCATCTGCATCTGCATCTGCTGTAGATAAATACGAGAAGCAGAAAAAAGATTGTGTCATGCATTACGATCATAGGGTGCAATATCAGGCGTGGTTTTAGGATGGATCTGCAGTGGTAGCAGCAGACGGTCCTGGTGACAGTTGCAGATGGGCGACTGCAGAGATGGTTTACAGCGTGGACGATATATTCACGCTGGAGAACAAGGCTCTGCTCAGGCGCCGTCCATGGCAGCATACCCAGGCACTGTTCCTGAATTCACGCAGACCACGGCCAACACTGGATGCCTGTCAAGCCCATTCCTGGCGCTCTGGTTGTCAACATGGGTGATTCCCTTGAGCTCATAACCAATGGAAGGAACGGAAGCATTCAGCATTGGCTGTAACGAACAAGGATACTTGCAGGCTCTCCATTGCAGCGTTTTGTGTGCCAGGTGTCCAACAAATAATAGGCCCACTACCAGAAATGATCAGCCAACAATGCCTTGTTGCTTACAGCACATTTAACAGGGCGGAGTTTTTGCAGTTCCCATCTTTCAACAGATTTCAAGGGAAGAATTCATAAGACCTACCGATAATGATGAATAGTGGAAGTTTATCATCTGGATTTATTTGCCCTATGAATGTTTATTTTATTGCGTTGCCTTATATTCTAGTTAGTTAATGTGTACAACGGAGCAAAGGTTCCAATGTAGAGTCATCTTTGTTAAAAATAGAAAAAATAAAAAATAAAATAAAAAACTCATGATGGGACACTTGTCAAAAGTCCCATAATCCTGTGAGTTCTTTTCTTCTCATTTTGTCTTTAGTTACTTAGCTAATGGTTTAGATAATATCGTGTTTGCATTTAATTTTGGGATTTTCCTATCACTATTATATAGTCTTGTTTTTTTGTGCAATACTAGACTTCTATTAAGTTTGTCATATAAGAGCTTATGTTATCTTAGAAAAGTATCTTGAGTAATTTAATAGTAATGTCTTATATAAATTGCTTGTTTGAGTTTAGAGTATCTACAAAATCTTTGATACTTTGAGATGATTGAAATAGCTTCATTTTAAAAAAAGTTTATTGACTTAATATTTCAATCTTGAAATTGTCAAATTTTTTTGAAAGCTTTATTGTTTGCAATTATTAACAACTATTAACTAGTTGAATGAAAGCTTGTGCTTTGTTGTTTACAAAGTGTTTTGATAGTTAAATAAGAGTGTCTTTTACGAAGTTGCTTGTTGAACTTAGAGGGTTTGGACAATTCATAATATTTAGATTGAATTGGAATAACTTTATTATGAAGTATTTTATCATGTTAATTTATCTTGCTTAAATGTTTAAGATTTCACACAAATTAACCTTTCTTTTCTTTTCTTTTTCTAAATACATTAAATCTTGCACTATTCCTAGTTTTCTTATGGAACGTTCTCTCTGGGAGGAATTAGGAGTAGATTTTGGCAAATTTGTGCTCAAGCATTTTTGTGAAATTGTATTTGTTTCAAGTAACGTACTATACAGACTATATAGACTAAGTGACCTGACAAAATAGGAATCTTTAATGGCTCACATTGTTTGACAAGTTTAGTTGAAATTTTATTACAATAGCCAATTATAGTTTCATATACAAACCTAACCATTTCAACAATCACAATAGTAAACACACATTTATGCTTAGTTCGCTCTATAACCGCTAAGGTTATTTAGAGGTATTTGGGCCTTGGTGTTACCAAAGACTAGTAAGCACCTAAACTTGGTTCAAAGGAACGCCTTCATTTCCTATGACCCAAGTTACAAGATCAAAGGAAAGCGTTGGTAGTCCCAAACATTCGTCAACACTTACTTGGAGTGATTACAATCAAGATCTAACTTCTTCTTATTACTTGATGTCACTGGAGCAAGATGGCTATGAGGATCTCTTAAGTTTTTCCCATAAACTATTCATTGGAAGTCATAGAGGTGAGAGTGAGCAAGATGAGATTTCTCTATATCGATTTAGATCCTAATGATAACAATGGGTGATATGTCTAAAACTTGAATTTTTTTGATTTAATGATAATAATTCCAATTTATAGAATCTATGTTGAGTGATATCCTAATGAAGATATCAATTGGAATCTATGTGCAACAATATTGGTTGCAACTCAATAAAAAAAATGTTGAAAACAAGCTTAATTTGACGATAAAAAAATCAATTCTTCTTGAAATTTGGTAAAGGGGGTTGCACCTTGATAAACCCCAATAGGACCTAATCCACAACTTCCAAGTAGATTTAGCTTAGAAAATAATAATAACACAATAAAATTGAGAAAATCTCCCTTATATTAAGATAATTCTCAAAATACATAGAAAATACATCAAAGATGAGGAGCCAAGATCAACTCACAACTCCTCTAAGGGTCTTAGAGGCCACACTTATCCTCTCTTAATCTTCAATTACTTACAATGGAGCCTAGCTCAAGATAAGACACTTATAAGAGATTCTTCTAACCTCTCTCAAGTGCTCTCCCTTGCCTCTTAACTTCATTGCACAAGCTCTCCACCTTTGCATAAGCTCTCTTCCCTCAAGAGCTCTCTTCTTGCCCTCTATTGGGATGTTTGGCCTTTAGCATTTGCACTTCGGCCCTTGGCACTTTGGCACTAACAATGGTGAATTACATCAATATTTATAAGTAACTAAAAGGTAAAAACCCTAGAAACCTTTCCTCAACTCAACTTGAGGTTCTCTAGTTCTTTCTCAAGTCTTCTCACCTTCTCCCTAGTTGTTTCCATCTTACTTTGACTGTTTTCCAAATTGGATCAACTGTTTTCAAAAGTCTCCCCATGCATCTGGGTCATCTCTAGCTTCATGTAGACATCTCCTATGAAAACCTTGCTCTTGGAAGAGACGTCTACTATTTTTGGTAGACGTCTTCTATGGACTTGAGACATCTTTACTTCAAGGGAAAGACATCTATCTTTTTAGGGAGACGTCTATCTTAAAGGTGCCAAATATAAAATGCTTGTTTTGATGCTAGAAGCCTCCAGATGCCTCCTAACAAGTCCCCATAGACTTTGGAACCTCCTAAACTCATCAAAATAAGCCAAAAATACCTTCAAACATGCCAACACATCCAAGAATCATCCTCAACAAAATCATCCAAGAAAGACACATAGTATGAAGGGTAGAAGAAGGGGATTGGAAGAGGTGTCCCTACTCCAAAACTTCAACCTTAGGACTAAGAAACACCAGAGATCATAAAAAACATTCTAGATGAGATATGCAATGAGTTTTAAATGAGATTCGACATTAACTCATGACTCTAACTTTTAAGAACATGTGAAAATGAAATTCTTATGAGAAATTAATAACTTAACCCTCAAAGGACTTTAGATTTGCAATTCAAATATCCAAAACTATGTGATAATGCTAAATTTATTAATCTTCAAAGCCAGTTAGACTTACAACATCCAAATGCTTTTGAAATTATCAAAAAAGATGAAGATCATGAAAAATCCAAAAGAAGTTCTCAAAAACCTTTACAAATCAACATGAAGTACTAATTCAAATGTGAAAAACATAAATCCTCTAAGATGCAATGCTTCTAGGGCAAGAAATGGATGAAATCCCATTTAGAATTACTAATTCAAAATATCAAGTACTTCTAACTATGCTTCCAAAACAAAGATTCTTCAAACATAAACATAAACTATCATATGTGATTTAAATGCTTCTGAAAATGAGAGACATAAATTAAGAATTGTGAAATATAATTCTAAGAATATGAGGATTGAGATTAAATTATGAAAACATTTTGAGAATTGGATAAAAGAATTATGAGGATCTTAGCTCATTGTGAAAATATAATGCTATAAGAATGTGAGAATCAAAAGAAAGAAATGTAGATAAAAACTTAGGGGACAACAACACACTCCTTCTCTTATGTTCACCATCAAAATAAAAAAAAAATACTCTCATCAAGTTTATAATGAAGAAGATGACTCCTTCTTATAGATTTTGAGGATGCCTTAATATGATGAGGATTACATGTGGGATTAATGATCCATTATAAAAGTGAAGTGTGCACATGCACTTGCATGAAATAAATATAAAGAGAAACCATTTAGAAAAAGGTAATATTATTGGTCTCCTTTTTTAGCTGTCATCCCGAGGTGCGATAAGCTTATGTCTTGTTGCAGGTGACTGGGGGGTCATCTTGCAACATTTGGCTCTGTTAAGGTTTTGGTTTTAATTTTTCTTCTCCAGCTTGTAGCTCACCTTAACAACCAATCCCTTCTCCCCCCCCCCCCCCCCCCCCCCCCCCCCAACCCCGAAATAAATATAAACTTTAAACTTTGGAAATTTGAAAAATAACTTCTACTTACTTCTTATGGCTCCTAACTTTAAACTAAAAATATTATATGACTCTAAATTGAAACATGATATGAAATATAAAAGTGATAGCAAAATAGATGATCCACACGATGACACACTTCATACTATTTCTAATAGAAGAAGGGTGAAATTCTTAAACCCCAAGAAATTCTTGGAATGGTATAAAACCTCAAGGTAACTTAAAACTTCCATTTTTGCACAAAAACCATGAATAAGAAGACATAGGAAAATCGATGGAAGTACTGTCCATTAATTCCAATCCCACATAATACTAACATTGCAGAAAATAGTATAAAATCCATGTCCTTGACATACATACTTGTATGCATAAATATACCTAAAAGTATAGGCAAGAAGTATAATTAAAAGAAGTTCACCATCATCATAATTGCTAAGATCCAATCGAGCCTAATATATGCACATTATATAGATACCTAGAAATTTCCCTTAAATCACACTGAGGCTTGAAATATATAAAACCTATTAAATTGATAAAAATGATAGAAAGAAAAAAAATTCTCACTTGTCAAATCAATCCATAAAAAACAAGGAAGGTGAATGCAAATACAACCATGCATGAATCTCATGCATACAAACATAATAGCACATGAACCACAAACACACAAGTAGAATTCTACTACCATGAATTTTCAATCCAATAGAGCTTTTGCTTCTAGTTAATGGATGCTAATTGTACCAAAAAAAAATGAAGTGTGAGATTCTTATAAGAAAAACTTCTCAATCTAAATCCTAAGCTAGAAATTCTATTTTTATAATATGTAACATCCTTCTTCCTAGCCTTAAGTTAGGGGGCATTATGTTGGGTATAGAATTTTCAAACAAATCATTGGTTTTGATAAGAAATGACAAAAAGTCTAAGTAATTTAACATAGTATTAAGGAAGTAGAAGGAAAACATGGTGATATCATGATCCAAAAATAAAAGGAAACACATTAATAATAGAATATTATATGTACTACTAGATATTGCAAATATAATAATAACTAAAATTGATAATAGAGCATATGAGTTTGAAAATAATGCATAGCCATGAATATCTTGTACTATCAAATGTGTTCAACAACATAATAAATATTCAAGATTAGAATTCATAATGCATGATGAAGAAATAGACTAATACATATCTAGAAATGTCATTATATGTAAAAGAGATAATAGTCTAAAGTTGAAAAGTAAACATGCATAGTATATCCATAAATCAATAACAAATATCAAGAGATATCCTTGATTCACATAGCCATGATGACCTAAAAATAAAAGAGGAAGTCAATACAAATCAAATGAAACACCATGTCATTTCTTATGATTTAATCCAAGGGCAAGTCTCATGTGGACTAGGTGAAGGTATGATGGTCTAAAAACACATTTCAGTAGAACATGAACACACAAAACTTCATGGATCAAATGTCATACATAGATATATACATCAAATGATCATTAAGAAAACTAAATTGCCCACTTAATCCCATCAACACACAAATAAAGAGGCTAGTAAACATTGTGCTCAATTTCAAATGTATGTATTTTTATCATTAGTAGTTTCCAAACCAAATTTCCAAACAAAATAAATTTCAAACTACCATGTACATGTATTTATTTATAAGTCTTAAACCAAACTATCAGTTTTGAAGGCATTACCAAGGACTCACCTCTAATGTTCTAGAGGTATCAAACAAAGGAACCAATAAGCCTTGGTTCATAATCTCTTGTTGGATAGGACCTATAGCAAAGTCAAATTGATGCATCCTAGTGGGGATTAAATTCCAAACACCTCAAGGAAGTCCATATCCAATTGGTCTATTAACTTGATGCTAGTTCTTGACACATAATAGACATTCAAGCATTCAAATGTGTAAAATCAAATGTTGATGATGAAAGGACACAAAAAAATAGGCCCATAAGTACAAATAGTTGAAACTTCATCATAAACTAATAATTAACTCTAAGATTGAATTCATGAATCCAACATGTTTCAAACAAACCAAGTCCCTAATGATATTGTATATTTACTCATAAAATGAATCAAGGTACTTACCTCTTATCATGTGGAAGTTATCAAATTTAGTCCTTATCTTTAATTTCTTAACTTGCATCACATCACTTGTTGTAACAATCTATATCTTTGGATGCTATGATTAGTATCCCTTTCTTCTTATGCTGTGTTTGGTGATGCTAGTTATTATGCTATGTTTGATTACGCTATTGGTTAGATAGATTTTCTAGCTTTCTATATTCTATGCCTATTTATATTTTAATTTTAATGCTTTATTTTAGTTATGTATCAATTATTATTATTATTATGTATTATTGTTTTCTAGCTAATGTGCACTAACCAAATGGATGAGTTTTGGCTGGTTCTCATAGAGGCTATGGTATGGGCATGACATGACATGTGATGGAAAGATTTATTTTTGTGTGAACATGTATTTTTATTTTGATAATTAATTTTTAGCATTTTTTATTTCTCTATGTTTTAATTTTAAATATGCTTTTATGTTTGGAAGGTTATGTATGTTACAAATATTTTTATGATAGATTTTCTTTGTGAAGTTGAAGTTTTTAGCAATTAGATAGTTATGCTATGATGGATTTTTTAGTGTGTTTTTCCACAAAAATTCCACACTCCTCTTAATTAGTTACCTTGGTATTTGAACTTATTTGATGTGAAATTGTTGCTAGATTTATAGACTATGGTAGCATGTGAAGCTTTGCTAGTTCATGAACATTGGACACTGTGAGTTTGTCACTAAGTTTTGGGTACTATTTAAGGACTTGTGCTTCAATTTTTAGGTGAGTAATCTTGGCTCCTTTTTCTATTCATTTTAGTTCAAAGGTTTTTATGCATTTTTGGTGTGGGTTTGATACTATTTAATTTTTACAAATCTATGTGACTTTTATGGGATATTTTGTACTTTAAATCAGTGTTCTTTAGTTTCTATAATTTTGTGAATATTGGCTAATTTTAGGTTTAAATATTTTATGTGATTATTCCATATATAATATTTTGGGATGAGGGTATTGTTCATATGTCTAATGTCTTGTTGCCAGTAGGTTTATTATAGCATTAGTCCTTTTGGATTTCAGTTATTTCATGAGATTCTAAGTGTTCAAATTTTTGTGAATTTCTTAATGATATTTCTTAGAGTTGGATCTCTTATGTCTTAGCATTGTCTTATGACATTTTTCCCTTATTTTTTGAGTTATTTGTGCTGGTTGAGTCTTGTTCTCCTTGTTCCTAGTATTTGTTGTTGATTGTAGCTTTTTTATTGATCTCTTTCTATCATTTACGACATATTTGTGGATTTAATATGTAACCACATGTCAACCATGGGTTGTGGTAGGATGTTAGCACTAACCATGAGTTGTGGTCAAGTTGTGGTCATTAATCATAAGTCATGGTGGAGTTGTAGTCAACCTTCAACATTTTGTATCTATTTTAGTTTATGTTTTATGAAACCTACAATATCATGAGTTGTGTTGGGATTTTGATTACGTCTTTCTTATCATTCTTTCCATATTACATTGTTTTGTTAGTTTTTTTCTAATCACAAGTTGTGGTAAGATTGTGATATGTTACCAAAATTCATGGTAAGGTCGGTCAATCACCATGGGTCATGGTGAGATTGTGGTACGTCTTTCTTGTCATTTCTACCTTATTGTATTATTTTTGGTCTTTCAAGGCGAGTCATGGTTAGGTCATGATTAAGTTGTGGTTAAGGATTTTTAAGTATTTTAAAAATACAATGAGTCATGGTTAGGTCATGGTCAGCTACCATGGATCGTGGTCAAGTTGTGATACTCCATTTTTGCCATTTCTAGTCATCATTGTTGTTGGTATTTAGTTTGACTTAGTTGATAGCTTCTTATTTTTGTTTGACATATTTTATAATCTAGACTCTATTGCCTTGTTGGTCTTGGTTTGGAATTGATCGTTGGATCTTTTAGTTATTAGAAATTATTTGTGTCCTCCACCATCAATGTTTGGTTTTACTTATTTGAATGTTTGGTTGTATGAAGCTAGCACCAAGTTGTGTCACTAGTTAGAGATGAGCTTCCTAGAGATATTTTGTGTTTGATCCTTATTGGGATGCATCAATATGCCTTTCATTGTAGGTTCTATCCTACATGAGAGGGTGATCCATGGCTCATTGATCCTTTTATTTGATGCCTCTGGAATGTTAGAGGTGAACATTAGGTGACACCTCTAGAAACAATAGTTTAATTTTAGACTAATAATAAATCCATAATCATGCTAGTTTGGATTTTAGTTTAATATTTGTAAATCAAGAAAGCACACATGAAAACATTTGACACATTTAAAATAGAGTGTAGTGTGTGATACCTTCCTTGTTTGCAAGTTAATGGGTGATATTGTCAATTCAGTTTGGTTAGATTTGTTTGATATTTTGAATTGATGTTGATGTGTGATCTTAGATGTTTGGATTTGTTACATATACTAACATGTTTTTTAGGCCATAATTCCTTAACCTAGCCACCATGAGGTCGATTCTTGACTTAGTTAAAGGAGGTGCTAAGATTTTTTACTTAATGTATACTAACTTCCTCTTTTTTTTATAGGTCATAATGGCTAGATGGATCAAGAAGATCTTTCAAAGGTTTCTAATGATTTTGGATTTCATGTTTATGTTGTTTCTTTAAATGTTCATCTAGATGATTGATTATTTGGAGTTAGCATTGAGTTGTATAGCCTACTAAAGATGGGCTTACTAGAGATGATTGATGTTTGATCCCTACTAGGATGCATCAGTGTGAATTTTAGTGTAGATCCCATCTTACATGAGAGGATGATCCATGACTCATTGGTCCCTTTATTCTATGTCTCTTGAATGTTAGGGGTAAGTTATGGGTGATGCCTCTAGCATTGGTAGATTGGTTTAAGATCAATAATAATCCCATTTGCATAGTATTTTGGCTTTTTCTTTGACAATTGGAAATTTTAAAAAATGCACATGACAACATTTGATACATCTAAAGCCAATTGTAGTACGGTGGTCAATTTAGTTTGGTTAGATTTATTTGATATTTTGAATTGATATTGATGTGTGCTCTTGAATGTTTAAATTTTTTATGCATACTAACATTATTCATAGGCTAGAATGTCTTAACCTAGCCACCATCATATCTATTCTTAATTTAGTTGAAGGAGATGCTAAGATTTCTCACTTAGTGTATACTAATCTCCTCTTTTATTTATAGGTCATTAGGGCAAGATGGAGCAAGAAAATATTTTAGTGGTTTTTGCTAATTTTGAATTTCATGTTTATGTTATTTATAGCTTAGACATACATCTTTGGATTTTCATTTGGATGATTAGTTGTTTAAAGCTAGTGCTAAGTTATTTAGAATGGACATTCTAGCGATGGTTGGGGTTTGACCCTGCTAGGATGCATTAGTGTGGCTATCATTGTAGACACCATCCTACATGAGAGGATGATCCATGGTAGATTGGTCCTTTTGTTCAATGCTTCTTGAATGTTAAGATGAGTCCTAGGTGATGCCTCTAGCACTAGTAATTAGGTTTGAGACTAATAATAAATCCATTTACATGGTAGTTTGGCTTTTGGTTTGGCATTTGGAAATTTGGATAGTATACATGACAATATTTGATACCTCTAAAATTAAGCATGGTGCATGCGAGTCTCCTTGTTTGTAGGTTGATGAGTGGAGTGGGTAGTTTAGTTTTGTTATATGTGTTTAATATTTTAGATTAATATTGATATGTGCTCTTTGATTTTTGGATTATTTGCACACACTAACATGCTTTGCAAGCTAGCATGCCTTCATATAGCCACCATGAGATCTGTCCTCTATTTAGCTAGAGAAGGTGCCAAGATTTCTCATTTAGTGTATTCTAACCCCCTCTTTTGTTTACATGTCACAATAGCAATGTAGAGTAAGGAGTTTTTTTAATGGAATTCACTCATTTTTGATTTTATGTTTATGTTGTTTCTAGCTTAGATATATATCTCTGGTATTTATGTAAAAGAACTTTGTTAGACATGTTCAAATGTTTCTCTCTTTATGTTTCATGTATTGGATTGTTGACTATCATGTATGACTCAGAATATTTTATAATGTTGGTTAATCATGAGTACTATTGGATTTTTAGATGGTATTTTTTCTCCTTTAGTTAATTTCAATTTCTAGCTATACATACATACATACATACATACATATGAAATTTATTAATTGTTTATATTTCTTTTCTTCTAATATTTTAGTTTCTTCTCTTTCCTTTTAGTCATGGCTTCACCATAAATTTTCTCTCACTTCCTTATCACTACATTAGTTTAATTTGATTTTTTTTCTTTACCATGATTAATTATTCATTAGAGGTTTTATACCCAATGTAATGCTCTTCAATCTAAGACTAGGAAGGAGGGTATTACAAGCTGGTATTTGGGAGTAGGTTTAATGATTTTCTCATTTCATGTTATTATGTTTAACAATGAAAGATGCTAGAGGTTGATGTGGCCATTGTAGAAGGATGGTTGTTGGATCTAGGAACCTAACTTTGACACCTGATTTCATTCTTGATTAAACAAAGGAGCTAGAGATGGATCTTCAAGTGGAGTATACTTCCACTTCTACTTCTATCCTAAATAAGAAGATCAACCAAGTAGACATCAAACATCATCTATTCTAGTTTCTCTACTAGCATATAGAGAAGAACTTAACTTGTCATCAACACTTATTGCTTTAGCGAGTGGTTTTGATAGTAGATTATTGATGAAGTGTAAACTTATGGAGCATTTCTATAAGCTAGGACCACCTACCTTTCAAGGAGAGGAAAACCCTACTATCAAAGCCAGCTTTGTAAAGGATCAGTGGAAGCCATGGCATTTGAGGATGAGGAAGTTAGGATTGACAAGTTCGATGGGATGGACTTTGGGTTCTAGAAGATGCAAATCAAAGATTATCTGTACTAGAAGAAGTTGCATGAATTGTTGTTAGGGAAGAAGCCTTATCATATGAGCAAAGAGGATTGGGAATTGTTAGATCGCTAGGATCTTGGGGTGATTTGTTTGACATTATCATGGAATGTTGCATTCAATATCATCAATGAAAAGACTACTCAAGGTTTGATGAAGGCCTTATCAGATATGTACGAGAAGCCATCTGCCTTGAACAAGATATATCTAATGCATCGATTATTCAATATAAGGATGTCTGAAGGTGCATCGATTATAGATCACATCAATGAGTTCAATGTGATAATGAGTAAGTTGAGTTCTGTGGAAATCAACTTTGATGATGAGATCAAAGCATTGATCTTATTATCATCACTGCTTGATAACTAGTTTGCAATGGTGACTATAGTTAGTAGTTCATCAAGAGATCAAAAATTGAAGTTGTTTAGAGTTTTAGATTTGATTCTCAATGAGGATATATGCAAAAGGGAGTCAAGTGAATCTTTGGATTTTGCCTTGAGTAATGAAGGCAAAGGTAGAAGTCTTCAATGGGGATAGAATCAAGGCCATGGAAAACTAAAGTCCAAGGGAAGAAGTTGATCCAAGGGTCATAAGAATGCCACCTATTGGAATTGTGATAAAAAATGTCACCTCAAAAAATAGTGCATGACACTAAAGAAAGAAAAGAAAAATCAGCATGATGATTCAGTGAATGCAGCTGCTGAAAAAATTGTCGATGCCCTAGTTTGTTGTGTGGATAGTGGTATTGAATCTTGGATTCTTGATTTAGGTGCATCATTTCACTCTAATCCTTCTAAAGAACTATTTCATAACTATGTTACTAGGAATTCTAGAAAGATTTATCTTATAGATGATGAGCCATTGAACATTGTGAGGAAGGGTGATGTTTATATAAAGTCTGCCCATGGGAGGCAACTAAAGTTACAAAATGTTAAACATGTTCTAGGTTTAAATAAAAGACTTATTTCTATGGGTTAGATAGATGTTGAAGGATACATTACAATATTTGGAGGTGGATCCTAGAAAATAATTAAAGGAAATTATGCACCACTTCAGAAATAAAAGATACAATGTCAATGGTTGATTCAAAATTAATGTCAATGTTGTGGCATCGGAGGTTGGGTCACATAACTAAAAAGGGAATTGATGAATGGTGAAGGTACCCCTATGTCCGACCATATGAATCATGAAGAGTTCATGTGCAATTTGGTTAAATTCCATGGACTCTGTAGTTTTTGATACACTAATCTTCTAGGAAGTGAACCTTGCCCTAATGGTTGTTTGCTATTTTCCCAATTACACTTGTGATGCTCATGGTATGATTAAGTGTAATCGAGGCATATGATTTTTATTATTTTGTGTTTTATGTTCTTTGGTGCTTAAAGTAGAGAGATGAAGTAATTTAACAACTAATTTAGTTTAACTAACTAACTAATCTCTAACTAGTCCTAACATAAGCATACGGTCTCACTTTTCATACACGTCTTGAACCCATGTATCCATTGTTGGGTTACCAAGTGCTATGCTACTAGGTGCACTAAGAAATAATGCTATTGGGATTACTAAGTGAATATGTGTTTACGCTTGAAGTAGTCATACTTATGTACTTAATATATTTAGCTTAATTAATTAAATAATCACTTAAAGTCTTGATTTAGCTTAATTAATTATAGATTTAATGTAAATAATGAATGCATAAATAAATCATTAATCTATTCTAAGTGTTGCAAGGTTTGATCAAAAGGCTTGTCTTTATTGCTGTACACACTGGTGTGGTTTACGTACAACAGTGCTTGAATAAAGATCCGTGCACTTTTTGATTCCTACTATGGGTACTCAAAAAGACAAATGGACAAGCTATAAGAGCTCTGCTACTACTGTGACTTCAAATGGACAAGCTATAAGAGCTCTGCTACTACTGTGACTTCAAACCTCCATAAACATGGCTAGGAGCTTGTATTTATAGCTTTTGCTACAGTACTACATTGATGGGGCCCCATAGATGTAGCAAATGCTATGTCAACACGGCCCCATCAATGGGGCAACACCATGTAAACGGGACCCCATTGATGGGGGCCTATCAATGAGGCTACGTTAATAGGGGCTCGTCAATGAGATGCTTTAATGCTCATTATACCCCCATAATTGAATGAAAACTTGTTCTCAAGTTCCCTTGCAAAATTGGAAGGGTATGGGATTATTAATTGACTTTTAACAAAACAAACTAACTTGAAAAAACTGAGTGCCCAAGTATATGAATTAACAAATTACAAAAAATTGTGGTGTTCATGATACAAAATTGAACACCATGACATGACTACACAAAAATTGGACAACACATCATTTGATGGCATGAAGACGGTGGAGAAAATTAGATAGTCCTGGGGGATGGAGGCTCTTAAGATTCTGAAGGACTTTCATTGGCCCTAGGCATGTGTGGTAGCTAAGGTAGTTGTGGTTGTCTTACTATAGTTGCAACCTCTGGTGGAAGCTGAAAGGCATCTAGTAATGCCTTCATCTTTTCCTCCTTGCTCTAGGGATCATTCATAGTCCACATCACATCACCAATGTGGGCTGGAATGGGGATATTTCATGGATAGGGAATTATTAAAAACATCTCCTTTACATTGACAAACTAGGCAAGAAACTATCTACGTTTGATGTCAAATGTCTTGACTATGTTCTATAGCTTTTGGTAGTCGTTCATCCTGTTGGCTAGGTTCTCGATAGTTGATCGTTGATCAGTGAATCATGCCTTGAGAACTTTGAGTTCACCATTTGCCACCACAAGCTTTTGCTTAGTGTCTTTACAATGCTTGAACTTAGCCTCATACAATGAATATGAGCTAGCCACTTGTTTCTTGAGCTTTGATCGCAATTGTCCGATAGTCAACATGGCTAGATTTGCATAATGAAGATTGGCAAGCTTCATGTACTCCATCATCTTCTTGATTTGTAACTCCTTCATGTAGATTTCTACTTTGTTGTAAGCATCTATCCCATCAACAATGGGTTGTCACACTTCTTTTCCCTGTTGGAGTTGTTGGAGGATTTCATTTACTTTTGCCTTCATCAACTGGATGTGTTTTTTATTTACCTCCTTTTGTAGATTGACTTGTTCTTTGTAATGGTCTTTGACTCTCTCAAATCTGAGAGCCTCTAATTTCTAAGCGGCTACCTCGATTGCAATTTTCTAGCAAAGCACATGGACCTCCTCCATGGAGAACTTTCTATTTTTTGTTGCTAATCTCCTTAATTTTGTGTTTTCTTTGGCTAGTTTCTCTTCTTGTTGATGGATGAAATTAGTAAATTGTTGCTTGTGCTCATCAACATTTCACAGGCAATGATTTTCTATGGTCAATTGGACATTCTCCTAGTAGGTCTGATCTAAGGCCTTTTAAATCTTATGTTGTGTGTCCTCTACTAAGGATCGGTAGAACATTGTCATCTCCATTACATCTCTTATCAGTGCCAGGTTGAGGAATGTGAGGTCAGCAATCTGGGCTCTTAATTTGGAAACTTCTATAGCCAAGAATTTATTTAGCACCTTGGCTATTTTGAGTTGCCCCTCAAAGATGATATTCTTGCCCCTTGCCTCTAGCAACTCTGACTAGGTTACAGTAATATTGTTTGAAAGGTCAAGGACATCTAAAAGTAATTGCTCAATTCCCATTTGTTGGTCTAGCAGATCTTCATGCTGTGCTACATTTATTCTACCACTCGTGGTTCCTAAAGATGTTTGCACATCTTTGAGTGTAGTGATGTTTGATGTAAATGTCGTAGGTGCATTGAGCATTTTGAAAATATGGTTAGCAACCACTTCTATTATAATCTCCTACTTCTTGGTGTTGCATCACCGATACAATTGCCCCTTCATCCTCCTCCAAGTGCACTGAGAAGGTTGCAGTGTTTCCAAAGATTTTTGGGAGTGGTTGTTGTTCTGCGAGAGATACTGTGACCTCTTTGGTACTTGGATTTGACCTTGTAGGTAGCTACATTCTGTGGGCCTAGAAGAGAGATCCACCTCCATCCATCAAGCTGATTGTTCAAGCCACCTCATCGAGGTAACTCATGGCTGGTTTGTACATAGATGGGTCATTACCACTCATGCTTGTTTGTTGCTCTTGTTCACTCAAGAGCCATTCCTAGTACTTGTGCAACTATTGGGCTATTGTAGCGATGTCTAGCACAGTTGCTTATGTGTCAGGTGGAGGTGGTAATTGCTGCTCCTCTTCTTGGATAGTGGTTACAAGTGTCTATCTTTCATTATTTCTACCTAGTTGGCAACTAGAACATGCTTGACCACATCATTGGTGTAATAGACTATTCCTCCCCTTCAACAAAGTTTTTTGATGAGGCATGGGAATGTAAGTGCCTTCCTTCCATGTTCATTTTCTTTAAACCAGTTCTCTATCTCCAAATAGATCAGCAATAGAAGGTTGACAGGGAATTTCCCACTTAGAGTGGTGCATACTTGAGTAGAGAAGGTGGTGATTTTGCTTGGCCTCATTGTGGGATTGAGGTGGAAGGCCGCAATCTTGTAATAGATTCTCTCTACTGGTGTGAGCACATCAAACTCCTTGCAACTGATGCCATAGCACTATTGCATCCATGCTTTCTTGATGCTAGGATTCGCATGCATTGGTATTTTAGCAAGACTTGCCCTATCTCAGGCAACCCAAGCACTTGTGTAATGGTCTACATTGAGTAAGACATTGAGATGTCTTTGATTTTTACTATTGATTTAGCTTGTCTATTATTCCAGAATAGGAATGTCTCTCCCATGTACCACTCCCTAGTGAAAGTGATGATTGGCTACATGGGGGAGGCCTTTAGTTGGTCCTGCACTTCCTTTGGTGCTCGCTCCAAGAAAGAGCCAAAGTTTAATTCTTGGAGTACCATTTTTTTGGACCTCCCATGAGTTGATCTACTTTAGGCAAGCTTCTATCAAGGTCACCTCAAGGTTGGCTTATTGCATTGGTGCATCATCCCAATGGAAGTGTTCTATTGCTATTGTTGGTTCTGGAATTTGTATGATAGATTCCACCTCAACCTCTTCCCTAAGAGGACCTATGGTGTGGGTTTCCAGTGGTTCTTCTTGGGCCTATTCTTGTTCTCTTCCCATTTTAGGTCATTTCTCCCTTGGTTGAGATAGTCTTGCTTCCTACGTGTGCTTTCCTTTTGGTGCCATCTACGGTCACAACACATCCATGGATCAGTAGGTATAATGTGTAACTTTAAATTTTTGAATATCCTTTTCTCACTAGTTAGTTACACTTTGGCTAAGGTTGGACCATGGCAGATTGACTATTTTATTATTATTTTATTAATTATGTATTATAAATGTCATTAGAGCTTGTTAAAAAAATTTAACTCTTTGTAATTTGATGTTTATTAGTTGATTTCTTAGTTAAATATTTGTGGGAGTTAGAAAAATGGTGAAAAATTTTCTATCAAAAATGACACATTTGCGGCCCCCACGATGAAGAGCTTACCTCCAATAGTTGTAGGGTCGAAGAATAGAGTGATTTGAATAAAAAGTATGGAAGTTATGGGCTTTGGAAGGTTTTGGGCTCTAAAAATTTGAAAAACTCCCTTGGTGTTTGTGAGAAATGGTAAAAATTTCTAAGTGGAGTTGAGCCTATATATAGTATTTTTCCCTTACATTGATGAGGCCCCATATTCAAGGCCTCATATATGGGTCTGCTTCGTCGATGGGGCTTGTAGGCAAAATTTTTAACTTTGAATATCTCAAAAAATATAAGAAATCTTCCAATGAAATTAGGGTCCATGGAATCTTAGAAAAGCCAAGAATATGAAAAAATCATTGAAGAGGATCTTTCAATATTTAAAAATTAAAAATTTTAATGGAGAACATGTTTATTGAATAAAATATGTAAAGCAACACATGGTGTGATGTAGAAGATGGGTGTATGAAAGATTCTATTTGTAAGAATGCCCAAGGATAAGATGCTTAATGATCCCAACCAAGGGATATGCAAGTGGATCCTCCCCATAGTAGGCACATGCCTTGTTTGCCCTTGCATAACCTCAACCTAAGGAGTCTGTGATCCCATAGGTGATTAATGGTTAACAAAAGTTAAGCACCAAAACCCAAAAGATTCTACCTAAGAATTCGAATACATTAGACCAAGACATGGAATCAAGAACGTGGACTTCAACAGTGAGGTGAGTTATAGTCAACATAGATGGATAATGGAGAAGATGCAATGGAATTCCGAATTAAGGTCATAAGAAGTCCCTTATGGAGTTTGTGTTTAAAATGAACTAAGAAAATCCATCCTTAGTCTAAACTGAAACCAACCTCTTTGAATGACTTCGCATCACCACTCCAAGATCGATCCACCCCCTTGAGACACAAGAGTGCTCCCATAGAACAACCACCATTCCATAAAGAGAGAGAAAGAGAGGTAGGAAGTAAGAGAGGACCTTAGTTAGAGGAGACCTTTAAGCATGGGTAACATGTCTTTCTAGTCCCATAACTAGTGCTTTAGCTTCTTTATTGTCTAAGGGGTGTGCTATGAATTTTCATCATGTTCTTTTTTGTTTATATTGTTTTTCTTTTTAGATGGGAACCATACCATGCAAAGACATTATTTGACTTCCTTTTATTAGTGGACAAGGAATGGTAAGAAGTCTAGGAAAACACTTAAGAACTCAAGTAAGCAGAAGAGTACAAAGAGTATTGAGTCCTCTTGAAGTCACACCCTACACAAACCTTTGAATCCTTCCCAATTCCAGAAACTACCAAGGTCTTGAATTTATTAAGATTTGATTTAATGAAAGGGACCTCAAATTTCCAAAATAAGAAAAGCCATAGAATTTGTGAATGGGTGGATGTTGTGGCCTCATTGTATGTTCAATGAAAAAGAAATCATGACTTAGCCATTAGTACAAAAATTCAAAAATAGAAACTAGACATTAGCAAACAAAACATTAAGTGCAAACCACCATTAGTAATAACTACAGCACCACTATGTCCTATTGGCACAAAGTATGTTTATTAGCAAAAATTTTAAAAATCACACTCAAACAAAACACAGTAAAATATAGAAGAAAGTGTAAAAATATTCAAGAAAAATTCAAATGTACTAATGATGATGTAAAATAAAAAATGGTATAAAAATGGAAAAATTTTGAAAATAAAAAAGTTGTAAAATAAATAAATTGAAAAATAAAAAGCATGTAAAAAAAACGTAGAAAAATTAAGGAGCCATATGGATGATTAGCATAGATGGCCATCTCCCCAATGACTAAGTTTGAAGAAGGAGATCTAAAAAATTGAGTGTGGCTATCCATCCATTGAGGTATTTGTTTCACTGGCTTGCTTGGGCTCATGGAAAAGCTTTACTTGTTGGATGTTGTTGCTTTTTATTTGGGCTCTTAGGTTTGTATATGGTCATGGCCCTAGAAGGAAAGGTTTCATCAATTATAGAAGGCCCCTCCCACAATGTTTGGAACTTTGCTTTTTGGGGTATATGTGTGGGGTTCTAGTAGAGAACCTTATCTTCCAGTTGAAATTTTACTTTTTGAATTCTCAGGTCATGTCGTTGCTTGTTAAATTCCTTGTGCACTTCATTCAAAGATAGGGTTACTAATTAGTTTTTTTCTAGCACATTGAGGTTGACCAATCTTTCTTTTTCTGCTAGACTTAGATCAAGGTCTAAGTCACAAGCTGTTGAAAGTGTACAAAGCTTGAATTGAATCAGGAGCATCAGAAGTTTCCCGTACACTAACTCATATGGAGAGTAGCCAATAGAGAGTTTCCATGTTGAGTGGTAGGCCCAAAGGACATCATGGAGTTTTATGTTTAAGTCTCTCCTATATTTGTTGATAATTCTTGTTAGAATCTTTGTGATCTCCTTGTTAGTTACCTTTGCTTGACCATTGGCTTGGGGGTGATAGGGTGTTGTTAATTTATGTTCGACCCCTAAGCATTGCATAATTTTTCAAAAAGTGGCACCTATAAAATTTGTTCCATTATCAAAAATTAATGCACATGGCACCCCAAACCTATTTACAATACTTTGTTATACAAATCTAGTAGTAGCGGATAATGTATAGTTGGTGACAGCTATTGCTTTTGCCCATTTGGTGTAGTAGTTAACTACTACAATAATATATGCTTTTCCATTGGACATGGGTGTGATGGGACCCATGAAGTCAATGCCCCATATGTCAAAGGGTTCTAGTGGTTGAATCCACTATTGAAAATCCTCCATTCGTGTGATCATCCCACCATCTCGTTGATAGTGTTCATAAGATCAAATAAATTGGAGGACATCCCTAAAGATTATAGGCCAATAGTATTCTGCTATCACGATTTTTATGGTTGTGTGTCTCTTAGCATGGTGGGCTTTGCAAGGGCCTTTATGAGCATCCTAGAGAATGCATAGTTGATCCACATCAAGGCCACACCAACGAACTAGGCCATCGGCACATACCTTGTAAAGATGTCCATTGATTTCCATGAAGTACTATTCCTAATGAAGAAACTATTATTTCTTCCTAAAGTCTAGATCTTGTGGCATCTCCTAAGTGAGAAGGTAAGTGAGGATGCCATCATACCATTTTTTTTCTGTGGGCACTTGATGATTTATTGCTCCTATAAAGAAGAGTTCATATGGAAATTGATTAGAGAGTGGACTCTCCTATTTTTTATTATTCCATCTTAACTAAGACAAGTGGTTAGTAATCACATTCTTAGTCCCTTTCTAGTCTATCATTGTAAGATCAAATTCCTACAAGATCATGAGCTACCATATGATATGGGGGCTCACCTTTGGCTTGTTCATTAGGAAGCAGATAGCATAATGATTTGTGTGCACAAACACCTTATAGCCAAGCACATAGTGCCTAAACTTTTTAAGAGGATACACCACTACCATTATTTCTTTCTTAATTGTGGTGTAATTCAACTATGCACCCATAATTCTTTGAATTGCATAGTGGATGTAATATGTGCATTTCTTATCATCCAACTACATAAGCACAACTTCCAAGGCATGATTAGATGCATCATTCATTATGTGATATGGTCTAGACTAGTTGGGTGCCCATAGAATTGGAGTTTCTACAAGTTTTTCTATTAATAATTAGAATGCATGTTTGCATTCCTTGGTCTAGATGAATGAAGCATCTTTTTTTGTGAGCTCGACCAATGGCTTTGCGATCCTATAGAAATTCTCTATGAACTACTAGTAGTAGCCAGTGTGTCCAAGGAATGATCATACATCTCTAACTATTTTTGATTGGCGTGTGATTCCTTGGATGACCCTTATCCTTCTAGGATCAACCTTAATCCCTTTTTGCCAAATTCGATGTCCTAGTACTATGCCTTCCTAGACCATTAGGTGGCTTTTTTACTAATTGATCCTAATGTTTGTTTCAACACATCTTTTCAGTACTAGCTCAAGGTAATCCAGGGCTTGCTCAAATGTAGCCCCATAGGTAGAGAAATCATCCATAAAGACTTCTACCTTGCTACTAATTTGCTATTGAAAAATGTTGAGGACTAGGCATTGGAATGTTGCACGGGCATTGCACAAACCAAACAACATCTTGCAATATTTAGAAGTCCCCTAGGGACTCATGAATGTTGTCTTGGATTAATCTTCTAGTGCAATTTGGATATGGTTATAGCTACTATAACCATCCAAGAAGCTATAATAGCAATGCCTAGATATGGTGTCCAACACTTGGTCCACAAATGATAATGGAAAATGATCTTTAAATTTTGTCATATTTAATAGTCTAAAGTTGAGCCAAACCCACCACTTGCCACCTTTCTTTGGCACAATTACGAATGGGCTAACCCACTTACTATCCATGATGGGATAGATGAACCCTACCTTGAGGAGTTGTTTGATTTCCTCCTTGACGATCTGCTTCAATATAGGGTTCAGTTGCCTCTACAACTGCCTTCTTGGCTTCATGGTTGGGTTGATATAGATATAATGCTGGCATATTCATGGATCAATTCTAGTCAGTTTGGGATATGACTAAGCAAAGGTTGTTGGCCATTTTTTAACCACCATCAACAGCTTGTCTTTTTTTTGAGAGCAAGATTTGCATTAATTATAACCAACTTTCCATTGTTTAAAAATGCATACTTCATGCCAAATGGTATAGTTTTTAACTTTAGGGGCTCCTACTTGAAATTATCAGGGATTTCCAACTCTCCCCAATAGTTATCATCATTTTCGTCATCAGAGAGTTGATGATGAACTTACTCTAGTCTATCCATGCTTTTGACATAGGCACATGTCAAGTGCTTAGTAGGTTCCATGCATAGTGTGCTACTATCAAAGTCAGCTGTTAGCCATTGGGTGCCATGTTGTTTTATGGCTACTGCATATAGGCACCTTTGGATATCTATTTTATGTGCACACTGATTACATGCTTTGAGGAATGTACTTTTAATGGACTAGATTTTCTGCACATAATTACACTTGTTATCATTGTACGTGATGCATGGAACATGCTTCTTCTCTAGCCATCCAAATTCATTTTCCTTGGAGATTCCCAAGGATAGGTTCCCTATGCCTATTTGTGCATCAACTATGCTTAATCAAGCCCTTCCCATAATGATGGGGAAGTTTCCTTTGCAATTTTCTAGCTTGATCACCAGAAAATCGGTAGGATAGGACCAGTCACAAAGTGTGGTTACAATGTCCTCCACTAATCCCAAGGGGATAGTGATTGATTGGTCTGCTAATTTCAAACAAATGTTGCTCTTCTTGAGAGGTAGTAGGTTCTAGGCCTTATACATGTCATGGAAGATGAGATTGACACCTAAACCAAAATCAAGAAGAGCCTTGCATGGCTCATGTTCAGTGATCTACAAGTAAATAAGAGGACTTCCTAGGTTACATCTTTTCGTGGGAAGGTTGTCAACCTTGACCCAATCAAAAACAACATGAGTTAACAACATAGTGCAAATCTGAGGTAGCATTTGGTTTGAAGAGCTTTCAAATTTTTTTGATGCAAAGGATGAGGGTGTTAGAGATATAGGGTGACTAGCCACATTAGGTTGTGAGTGTTTGGGAGTATTTTTGGGTTGGAAAAATGGTCATTTCCTGGAGCAATTGTCTAAACCACTCAGCTGGAAGGCTGGTTGTAAATGTATAGCCCTTGTAGCATTTCATTGTAGTAGTTATGGAGGAATTTCACTGTACATGTATGGAGCAAGAGGTAACTGGGTTGAGAGTAGAGCCATGTGTGTAGACAAATGTGGAGGGTGGTAAGGATATGAATGCTTGTCTCAAGTAAATGGTGAATTAGTTTGATGGTATGCTAAAGGATAATAGTGATGTTGGAATGAGGCGTGACCTATTGAGCTTCATGGAGAAATGAGTTGCTGAACATGGTACCTATATGGATTTGGTTGCCTGTAAGGGTACTGCTATCTTGCTAGAGGCATTCCCCATGATTTTGGTTTGTGCCACTATTGATATTGCTCATACAATTTTGGTGAAGCTCCACTTGGATAGTAAGCTTGTTGTTGCTAGTGGAACTGCCTTGGATTGCCCTGAGAATAGCACAACATTCTAGATGATTGCCTTCTTACTAATTGTGGAATTAAAGCATACATCCTAGACTCTTGTAAGTGTGACACGATAAGGCAACATCCCTTAGGATGGTCATATTGGCAAATGTCACACCTACCATCTTCATTTGAGTTTATCACCACAACTTCTTCTACTACAGTAGCTTTTCCCGTACCTCTTTTGTAGGCACATTTAGCTTCCTTCTGCCTCTGCAGTCGTGATCACTATTTCGCTCTTTGGATTCTTGAACAATCTTCATAGAGGTTTGGAATTTCTCATTCAAAGAGTTCCATAGTTTTTCAACCTTTGCCAAAATATTGAAAATAGATTTTTGAATGGGGCTAGGTTTTCCTATTCACCACCTCATCGAGTGGTGACTCCTCCTCATCACAGAATCGGACCTCCCTTTTCTTGATAGAAGGGTCCCTATTATATTCTTCTGCACTTTCCCTTTTTCACAACTCATAGTCTTCTTTTGCTACTACTCTACCAACCTTTGCATTTGATGAGCTCTTAGTTTGGATAGTCTCCCTTGGGCATAAACCCCAAGAGTTCTTCTAGGTTCTGGTTTGAGCCCATCTATGATGTGGCAGAGTTATTCCATTTGAGAATAACCATGGCAAGGGCATCAGTGTAAGAGAGAATAATATATGCCCATGATGGCATCCAAGGGTTCATGTTTTCCCTATTTCCAACTTTGGAATTACCTTCTTAGATTAGACACTTTGAAGTATGTTTGGTATTTATCATTGAATAGCTCAAGAATTGTACTCCATCGATGGATAGATTTTGGCTCCAAGGACTAGTACTAACTCCCTACTTCCTTGATGGGTGTCCTAACAAATAGCTTCAATTTTTGCTAGTCATTTTCGATGTTTTGTAAGGCATAGGCATTATGAAAGGCTTGTATATAGTTTTGCAGATTAGAGTTATATCCCTCTTCAAATCTTAGGATATTGTTCATGTCTAAGTGCTTGATCTGACTATCTTTTACATGTCTGGTTAGGATCTTGACAACCTCTGAAATGTTAAGCATGCTTCAAGTTTCCAACAAAGGTTCATCATCATCGTTGTGTCGATGATGTCAATGATGGCCTATGTTACCCCTTCTTTCTTGGTAGGCTTTACAATCATTGTCGTCTAGTTGATCACCTTTATGACAATTAGTTTTCTAGAAATGTCTTTCAGAACTAGAAGATGAAGAGGAATGTTTAGAATCTGATGAAGAGGATGAAGATGAAGGTGAACCACCACCACCACCATGGTGCCCACCACTACCTCTTCACTTGTCATGACTACAATCCTTAGATTCCTTGTTGTTGTGATGCTTGCTCGAGTCCCTACCTTGACTACCACTTTTTCCTAAACCTGGTTTGTTAATAGTAGACTACAGGTTCAAGGCCACACCTTCATCACCAATAATAGGAGGTGGATATTCTTCATGTTAAGAACCCCTAGAGGAGGGATCCTCATTATCGATTTGGTTTAGTAGGAATGAGGGATTGGTGAAGTGTTTTCCCTTTGCAAACTCATGGTGCTTCTCCTGGTGTCGATCTCTCATATGTTGTGTTTCAGTGGGATGGTAGTCTCGAGTTTCATATCCATTCACAACATATTCCTCTTGAAGATCCTAGATGCCTAACTTTGTAAGGGCTTGAAGTAGCACCTTGGGCACAGATCGATTGGGAGGCATTAAAATGTTGCCTTCTATGTCACGCCATCATAGTTGCTCATCCTGATGTAGGATGAAGGTGAAATCAAGCACATACTCATTTGGATGAGTATATACCACCTTGCATTGTTGTGGGACTAACAGTTTGACATCATCATGCTTGTGAGAAGAAGAAGACATTTTGCAAAATAAATAAAATTAATGATATAATGTATTTTTTGTAATATATAATTGAGAATGACGTTGACCTTCGGGTTCATCCAACAATATTAATGATATTCACTTATCCTCAATAGTGCATGTTTCAACAAACAAGGTCCCCAACAATGATGCCAATGATGAGCTGTGAAGGTACCCCTATGCCCAACCATATGAATCATGAAGCATTCACGCATGATCTGGTCAAATTTTGTAGACTCTGTAGTTTCTGGTACACTAGTCTTCTAGGAAGTAAACCTTGCCCTAATGGTCATTCATTGTCTTCCCAATTACACTCGTAATGCTCATGGTATGGTTAAGTGTAACCGAGGCATATGATTTTTATTATTTGTGTTTTATGTTCTTTGGTGCTTAAAGTAGAGAGATGAAGTAATTTAACAACTAATTTAGTTTAACTAACTAACTAATCTCTAACTAGTCCTAATGTAAGCATTTGGTCCCCTCTCCATACACATCCTAAACCAACGTATCCATTGCTGGGTTACCAAGTGCTACACTATTGCACACACCAAGAAATAATGTTACTGGGATTACCAAGCAAATACGTGTTTATGCTCAAAGTGATCATACTTATGTACTTGATCTATTTATCTTAATTAATTAAATAATGGCTTAAAGTCTTAATTTAGCTAAATTAATTACATATTTAATGAAGATAATGAATGCATAACTAAATCATTAGTCTATTCTAAGTGGTGTGGTACACACTGGTGTGGTTCAAGTACAATAGTGCTTGAATAAAGATCCGTACACTTTCTGACTCCTACTACAAGCACTCAGAAAAAATATTCTAACTTTCAAATGGACAAACTGCAAGAGCTCTGCTACTACTATGACTTCAATCCTTCATAAACATGGCTCGGAGCTTGTATTTATAGCTTTTTCTATAGTACTACGTTGATGGGGCCTCATAGACATAGTAAACGATACATCAATGCGGCCCCATCAATGGGGCAACACCATGTAAATAGGGCCTCATCGATGGGGCCACATCAACAAGGGCTTGTCAATGTGATGCTTTGATGCTCATCAGAAATGAAGTTGCTAGCTTCATAGGGAAGATTATCAAACTTGAAGTCTATTGATGTTGATTTATGTGAAGGATGTGTTTATGGGAAGCAAAAAAGAGTCAGTTTCTTAAAAGTTGGAAGAACATCAAAGACCAAGAAGTTGGAACTAGTATATACAGATGTATGGGGACCAACCCCAGTGAGTTCCCTTGGTGGCTCATGCTATCATGTCACATTCATTGACGATTCCACTAGAAAGGTTTGGGTTTATTTTCTTAAGAATAAATTTGATGTGTTTTCCACATTTAAAAGGTAGAAGGTAGAAGTGGAGAACCAAATTGATTTGGAAGTCAAGTGTTTGAGGTCCAATACTGAAGGGGATTATGATAGTCTAGAGTTTAAGGATTTTTGTTTTAAAAATGGGATTAGAATGATTAAGATGGTTCTTGGAACACTGGAATAGAATGGTGTTGTTGAGAGAATGAACAAGACCTTGAATGAGAGAGCTAGAAGCATGAGGATATCTTTTGAACTACCAAAGATGTTTTGGGTAGATGCAGTTAGCACAACAACCTATCTCATAAATTGAGGACCTTTAGTTCTATTGGACTTTAACATACCTAAGGAGGAATGGTCAGGAAAGGCAATAAACTTCTCACATTTAAAAGTTTTTGATTGTGTATCAAATGTGCACTTAGGTTCTGATGCTTGAGATAAACTTGATCCTAAAGCTAGGAAATGTTATTTTATTGGCTATGGTTTTGATTATTTTGGTTATCATTTTTGGGATGATCAAAATAGAAAAATTATAAGGCACAAGGATGTCACTTTTAATGAACATGTGGTGTACAAGGATAGGTCTGAATTAGAATCTAATAGTGTAGGGAAGCAGGAAAAGAAAAGTCAGAAGGTTGAATTGGAAGAGATATCTAAGAGGGATGTAGTTGGAAGGATTCAAGAAAATCCTAAAAATAGGATAGCTAAATATGAAGTGAAAGTTGAGTCAAAAATAGTTACACTAGAGCCTTAGTTGAGAAGGTCTGCTAGAACACCAAAGCCTAGAAATAGGTAGTCTCCCATGTTACATTATTTACTTTTGGCTAATGCTAGGGAACCATAATGTTTTGATGAAGCAATTCAGGCAACAAATTCTGTCAAGTAGGAGTTAGCTATGAGAGATGAGATGAAGTCACTCTAAAAGAATATGACATGAACACTAACTAAGTTGCCAGAAGGAAAGAGGGCATTGCAAAATAAGTGGGTGTACAGGGTTAAGGAAGAACATTATGGTAGCAAAAAATATAAGGCAAGGCTAGTAGTTAAGGATTTCCAATAGAAAAGAGGAATTGACTACATAGAGATTTTCTCTCTTGTAGTAAAGTTGACTATCATTAGATTAGTGCTCAGTATTGTGGCTACTAATGATTTGCATCTAGAGTAGTTAGATGACAAAACTACTTTCTTGCATGGTGATCCAAATTCTTTTTCTGGTTGTTGTTGTTCCTTTGTATTCCTTAGAAGTTGAAGGGCCATTCCATGAAAGTTAAAGGGTTAGCTGTTCCTTGGAAATTGAAGGTTTGAAAGTTGAAGGATCAATCATTACAAAAGTTGAATGGTCGGAAGTTGAAGAGATGTTGTTTTCTCTCCCTTTTATTTGGAAGTTTGATGTATGCTATGATCTGTACTAGGCCTGACATAGCACATGCAGTGGAAGTTGTTAGCAAGTTCATCTCTAATCTAGAACATGAGCATTGGGAAGCTATAAAGTGGCTCTTGAGATATCTTAAAGGAACTTCAGGTATGACACTTTGTTTTATAAGGAGCAACATTACTCTATAGGGTTTTTCTCATGTAGATTTGGGAGGTGATTGGGATAGCAGGAAGAGTACCACTAGTTATATTTTCACTATGGGTAGTACTACTGTGAGTTGGATGTCTTAACTTCAGAAGAGTGTTGCTCTCTCAACCATAGAAGCAAAATCTATAGCTATATCAAAAGTTGGAAAGGAGATGATTTGGTTAAAGGGTCTTTTAAGAGAGTTGGGTAAGACGTCGGATAGCATCGAGCTTTTCAGTGATAGTTAGAGTGCCATCCATTTAGCTAGAGATCCAATTTTTCATTCCAGATCTAAAAATATTCAATTCGAATATCATCATATATGTGGGTTGATAGATGATGCGACATTACTCTTGAGGAAGATTCCTAGGTCAAAGAACCCTCTAGACATGTTGACAAAGGTGGTCACTACTACTAAGTTGAGGCTCTGCATGACCTTAACAGGCCTCCATGGTTAGTGATGAGGAGGTTCCACACTAGGAGTTGATGGTGTACATGGGAGAAGCAAGGTTGCAAAAGTTTTTTTTCTTAGATCAGTCTCCAAGTGGGAAATTGTTGGAGTCATGTGGCGAATAATCTAGATCATTGGGTCATGGGCCAATTTTAGTTACAGATGATTTTTTGATGCATATTTATGTAATGTTCCGAAACTCTTTTGTAATTGTAATATGAAAAATATATAATGAAATTCTAGTGTGGCCGTGAATTAGAGGCAATCTTGCTGAACCACAAAAATTCTATGCTCTGTGTGTGCTTGTTTTTCCTATTCTTGTGTTTTTTCACTTGATTCATTTTCTAACACTACCATAGAGCAATTAGAGGAGGTCATCTTTCTTCTTCTTCTTATCTTCTTCATTGTTGTAGAATGAGTCAAATCCTAAGGTTTGCTCATTAAATATTACACTCCTTAATACATGTCACTTCTTCTCAACTGGATCAATACATTTATAGCCACTTTTCTCGGAATCATATCCATAAAAGATGTAATTCCTCCTTCTATCATCTAGCTTTACCACAAGATCATTGGGGATCATCACATAGCATACACATTCAAAAACTTTGAGATGGGAGAGATTTGGTATCTTGCCATACAATAATTCATAGGAAGTCTTCTCACCTATGGTGGATGTAATTGGCCTATTAAGAATATAAGTGGCCATGTGAATTACATCATTTTAATTGGAATTAGAAAGGGAGGCATTCTTCAACAAACATCTACACATCTCTTGGATTACATCATTTTTCCTCTCAGCCACTTCATTTATTTATGGTTCATACCTACATGTGGTTTGTTTTGATATGCCATGATTTATACAAAATTTATCAAAATGATAATTTACAAATTTACCTCCTTTATCACTCCTTATGAATTTAATTTTTTAGCCAAGTCTATTCTCCATCAATTTCTTGAATTTTGAAAGACACTAAATATTTCATCTTTGAAATGAAGGATGTAGGTCCATGTGTACCTAGAAAAATCATCAACCACCAAGAAATATTTACCTTCTCTATGAGAAATAGTGGGCATTAAATCCACAACATCTATGTGGATCAACTCCAAAGTTTTTTACTCCTCTCACTTGTATTATAATGTGGAAGTGCCTTTTGCTTACTCTTTTGACATGTGTCACATACCTCTTGAGGGGCTTTTTGAAATTTGACTCCAATGGTTGCTTGATTCTTGATCAACTTAAGGAGGTTGGAGGAGGCATGACCAAGCCTTCAATGTCACAATCTTATCATATCATGCTTTGAGAGCTCTTGACTTGAATTTACATGAGTGGAGTGCATTACTCCAAAACAATAGAGCTAAGTTTCTAACATAGAAACCTTTGATACTAGACCATAACTATTTGAGATGATGCATCCATCATTCTCAAAGGTAACTTTGTTTTATTTTTTTGACATTTGACCAACTAAAAGAAGAGGATTAGATAATTAAGGTACATAATATATCATGAACATGGATGGGATAATCATTATTAAGAATAATTTAACACTTTCGAATACCTTCAATTTTTAGATAAGCCCCATCACCTACTTTGATTGACATAAGACTCTTATCATCCTTATACTCTATGAAACATTCTTTATAAGGAGTCATATGATTGCTACAACCACTAACAATTATCCAAGCACAACTAATTTTCTTAGACATATAGAAAGTAACAAAATTAGAGTTAGAGCTATTACATACTAGCTTACCTTTGTCTTGGGATGATGAAGAATCTTCTTATTGTATTTGACTATTGTCTTTTTCAATGGTAAGGTTTTGAAATCCCATTTTTTACTAACACTTATCTTCCATGTGACCTTTCTTATTACAAGACTTACACCATGGAATTGATGAAGATGGTGCAAATGTGTTGCTCCTTGGTTGGAAGTTGGATTTTCCACCTTCTCTTCTTCCTCTTGGGTTGCTTCCTCTTCTTCTGAAATTTGATGACTGCCTCTTTTGAGATAATGCTTTACTCCTTTGGTAATTTATTTTCCTATTCCTCTTCTTGCTTGGCCTCTACCTCCTCTTGAATTTTGAACTACATAGGCATTATCTTACCTAGATGATAAAGAATTTCTTGAACTCTTGGAGGTATAAGTAAAGAGGTATTTTGTTTAAGCTATGGTTTTAATGACATTGACAAATCTATAGTCATCATATAACATTTCCATGACTTTGTGCACCTTTTGTTGCATGGAGTAATTGTAATTATATTTTTCAAGATTCCTATAACATAGATTGAGCCTTTCAAGGAAATGTTCAAGTGGCTTACCTCTTTGAACTTTCATGTTTTCAAACTCTATCATTACTTTACCTTCTTAATTTTTCTATTGGTCTCATTACCCTTATACTTTTTTTGAAGGGTATCCCAACATGATTTAGAGGTATTTTTAATTATAATTTTAGCATTAATGACCTCAGTACAACTTGTACAAATAATTATCTTAGCAAAAACATCTAACTTAATATCTCTATTGAATTGCCCATTTTGTTTTATAGTTAAAGCATTGACATTAGGAGAAATTATAAGACCATTTTCAACATAAGACCAAACCTTATCAACTTGTAATAGAGACATGACCAAATGATACCAATGAGAGAAATCTTGAGACCCATTAAAAATAACAAAGTACTTGGGAATATCCTTGGAGGCCATTTTTTTTTTACCTTCTCTTTAGCAACTTCTCAACTCTAATACTACTTATCAAAGGTTCATCTTTAAAAGTTGAAGATAAGATGATGTGCTATGGGGCCCCCAAGGTTTTATGGGGCTCCACCTTTGGGGTGTGAAAAAGTATCATTTTATAATCATATATTATAAATTGAAAAATCCCGAACAGTGACAACCCTCCCGAAGGGAGGTGTATGTATATATGTTAATCTTGAATTTTTGGAGGATTGAGTTTTGTATTTTGAGGTGTTGACACCCCGAGTGTCAACCAGTTGACACCTCAATTTTCTACTATTATGTATATAATATGGGGCCCCTAAGGTTTTATGTGTCCCTTTGGGGTGTGAAAAAATATCATTTTATAACCCATATATATGAAAAGAAAAATTCTTGGGTGCAAAAATCCCAGACAATTAAAAGCTCCCTCTCGATTTTCGGTTGGGTGAGGTGTGAAAACACACCCTGGACAAACCTCTCAGAGGGAGTTGGGGTGAGGTGTGAAAACACACCCAAGACAAAACCTCCCAGAGGGTCCCAAGTGTACAATGTAGCTCCCTCCCTATCTTGAGGTGGTGTCACACTCCCATTGCAGCTTTAGGGGTGATGTTGTCATTGTGGCTCTCACTATATGCATGGTGGTCGCACCCCTCTACTAATGCTGCTTTGGGTGATGTCGCAATCGCCCCCTCACACCTACATAGGTAGCACTGTTAGGCAACTGCCTTTGGGGTGATGTAGCTATTGAATGGCTCTCTTAGAACTTGGAGGTAGCACCCTCCCATAGTTGTTTTTGGTGATTTCACGATCACTCCCTCTCACAAACAAGTAGCACCCTGAGAAAGCACAGTAGCTTTTGGGGTGAGGTCGTTGTGGTTGTGTCTCCCTCTTTTGATGGAGGTAGCACCCTCCCACTGTAGTTATGTGTGATGTCACTATGGCTCAATGATGGTCATGTTATGGGGCACCCAAGTGTTTATGGGGCCTTTTTCAATAGGACCAAGGTGAGGTGCACTCATGTTGTGTTAAGATGATTCACCCTCTCTAAGTCAACTTGCTCACCCTAACTTTGGGGTTCATTGTAGAGAGGCCTAGCTATTGGGATCAAATTTCTAGGGAGTTAGCTGTGGTCGACCCTGGGGCATTTAGAATGTCTAACCAATAGGCATAAGATGCCTTACATTCCTGGGAGGCTGTATCTATAGCCTAGCCTAAGAGTGACATAAAAGTAGCCTAAGAGTGACATAAAAGTTGTGGGCATGGGATAAGATAAAAGAGACGTGGGGGTGAGGGGCTTGGGCCCCAAAGTTTTCAGATAAGCTCTATGTCACTCTCTACCGTTCCGTCCAGTGTCTGAAGAGTATTAATATGAATACCTGCTCAATTGTGTATACGTGTCAAGTATTTATCTGTGTTAACAGTCTGCTGGCCGTTTCTGTAGTCTAAAGAGTGGCTCAAAGTCTAAAAACATCAGGGACTCTCCCTGAAAATGACGTGAAGTTCTCAAAGTTCATTAAATTTGTCTCCTACATGCACAAACATAAGTTGAGGACTACATGACGTGTACAGGAATTAACTAGAGTGAATCCACGTGAAATCTATAACCTACATTAATTGGTTAATCCATATTCACGGACAAGCAACGAAATGATGAAAATGATTAATGACTTGTCAATACTGTGAACAGCTTTGACGCATGCAACTTACCAACCACTTAGCCGATAAATTTAGCTCGAGCTTTAACATTGAAAGCTTGAGCCAGGAATTTGTAACAAGCCTATTTGGTTTGGTTTGGTTTGAGTTAAGAAAAACCATAGAGAGTTAAAAGTAAATAAATACACGTATATCATGGTGAAGCACCAGTATCATCATGGTGAGTTGTTGGCAACCCCTTTCAACCTCGGTAAATATGTGAAAATCCAACTCGGAACGAGAATCGCTAAATGGCCACTGTCAGATCATTGTAAATTGTGATAAAACGGTTAACCCATAAGCCCGTAAATTCCAACAATTCCATTAAAAAAGTTATGATTCTCTTGTAGAAATAAGTCACATAAAACACACACAACCTGCCATGAAAAGAATCTTGCCCTAAAACTTTAGTAGAAGCAGACAAGGAAAACAAGTTGCAGACATGCACCAGTGGATATACTATGACAAAACATGTGATAAAAGAAACGTGTCACAACTTACAGGCTTAATTAGACTCTACTGTATAAGCTTGGTTGGCATATACTGGCTGCTTCTGCAAACCCAACTGTGGAGGCCTAAAAAAGTTGCACAATGGGCGGCCTTCTTTGTTTCTTGTGCCTGCCCAACAAAAAATTCAATTATTTTGATTCCCAATTGGGAGCCAAGAAAGAGACATGATTTTGTACGTCTCTTCTTCCCGATTCTTATCTGCTTGAGACCCTGCTTGCAAAAGCAGCACATGATCTGCCGAATACGGACATGAATTCAATGTATCGAACCTAGATTAGTAAGTTGCATGCATGGCTGATTCAGTGATTTCCGTCACAATTAGTGCAATTTTTCATGACTGACCACAGATTCCTCTTAATCAGCAACCGTTGATCATGCATCTTCTTCACTGCCTAAGGCCAAGAACTATTACTGTTAACACCCATGTAGAATGTCCGTTTATGCAAAACCAGAATATGTTGTATAATGGCATATGCCAAACTAGGCTCATTACTGTTTCTTACACACTTTTCTAAGCGCACACCAGATCAGTAATTTGGTTTTGCTCTTTCTGATCCCAGATTCCTAGTTAAACCTGCAGTAGGTTTTTGCTTTGCTTTCCTCGCTACCCATGCATTTCGGTTTCTGAATTCTGATCCCAGCTTGCTAAACCCACAGCAACAGATCATTAGTTTTAATTTTCTTGCATTTCATTTGTTTTAAGTTGGGAAGTTGGGATTTGATCGGAGCTTAATTAATTAAGAAAATGGGAGCATGCAGTAGCAGAGATGCTCTCGGCAGAACAGTGCTATCTCCTGCTCAGTCTCCCGCAAGAGGAGAACTACCTTTACATGGTGCCTCTGCTTTCCACCGCTCTAACAAGTCTTCACTGGCTACTACTCTTTCACTCCATGCTCAACATGAACATCAACATCTTCAATGCAAGGATAGCTCCACCAATCCCCATGTGAGTAATACTCTTACTTTTCGCTGCTCTTTGTTAATTAATTTCCTTCCATAGATTGATGTTTTCAAAAACCTTTCTTCGAATGCTCGGTTGCTTTCCAGTCTCCCCTATCTGTGCTATGTTTCAAATTGCCTTATTAAGAATTCTCCTTTCTGTTTTCTGCATTCCATATATGTCTGATCTGATTATATATTGGTTTTGAATGCAAGACCTCCTTTCACAACGGTTGTAGCACGCTAGCACTAACGGTAGATAAGCGAAAATTTAAGCTTCCTTCTTATATAGGATATTTTTCAGATTCATCGCTATTTATTTTATTCTTTTATTGTAGGGTATATTTATTTCAATTTGGCTACCGCCACAAATGTTTTATTGTCTCCTCAGGTCATAAAATTTTCTTTCCCAATATTAATGCGAACGATGATACCACCCTTAAGTTACATAATGAAATGAAGAGTCGTCCTAACATTTTTGCCATAGTGACGCATTTTCATACCGTAATACAACCTATTTATGGTAGAGAAATAATGTCACTAGATAATATCTTAGAAGGGTGTTCGATCATCACGATAACAACTGAAATGGCCGTAGCATTTTGTACCCTTCATGGGAAAGAAAGTACGGCATGCTCTTGCAACAATCAAGGTCTTACACTTGAATGACGGTAGAGTTCATTAATTATTTAGGATCAATTTTAAACATTTCATTATATTATATTTTATATAAATAGTGTGTAGGATTTTTAAATTTAAGTTGAATAATTTTTCAAATTTTTAATTAAAATTTAATTAGCTTAGTTATATATTTAAAATATATATTTATAATTTAGCTAGAGAATTTTACAAAAATGCATTGAATTTTAGTTCATCTATTGTATCGGAAATTATTCAATTCACTATTTTAGTAGATTCAATGCATTCCATAGCACTTTTAGTCACATCATTGTGATTGCATGATGAGAAGTATAATTGACTTTAAGTTTTGAGATAAATCTTGTGTTGCAAAATATATCTGAATTTTTATGGATAATAAATATTGTATTGCGAAATATTTTTGAATTCTCATGGATTGTTGTTTTCTATGCATGCTCCTTGGCTCTTTAAAATCTCCTTATGCATTCCAATACAAAGTTGCAAACATAGAAGTTACCAATTTGCTTGGAGCAAATATGTTAGATTTATGGATAAAATATTATTTAACTTTGCATATAAGTTCTCCTCAACTGTTATGAATAGATACTTTTTTTTTTTTTTGGTATTACTGATAGGCTCCCTAAGCATCATGGACAGAATATGATTTAGCTTTACTGCTCTATGATTAGTAGTTGGCCTCTTGGCCCAAATAAACAATTTCATTTTAGCATTACAGATATGGTTCCCCTACCTTTATCGCCTAAATATAATTTAGTGTTACCCATTTACAATTAGCATGTGGCTTCTCTAAAAAAAAAGCAATTTCATTGAAGCAAATAAATCTAGTGTTTCACTTTCTTAAGCTACATTGGTAATATATCTAATGAGATGAAAGTTGATGAGTGGCGAGGTACCCCTACACTCAACCATACGAAACGAGCGTCGCACGCGCGATCCGGTCGAACTCCGCAGATGGACTAGTTGTAGCATCTAGATAGTTAGCCTTAGGTCGCAGTTCGCTGTCTTCCCACCTTGACTAGTTTTGCATATGTCATGTATGGTTTAGTCTAGATGAGGTGTATGATGTGTTCTAATTCTAACACTACTCCTGATGGCAATGGAAAATAATATTTAACTAAATCTAAGCTAAGAGGAAAAGAGTAAGAAATCTAATCTAGCCTAAGTGCGACGAGCAACCGATTCCTTGATCAACCGTACACATCTTGGACCTCGTGCACGACTGCCATTGGGACTACCAAGCATAGGCCTAGGTACACCACTGGGATTACCAAGCGTAGATCCCAAATACGCCACTGGGTTACCAAGCGTAGATCCCCCTAGCTACACTACTGGGCTACCAAGCAGTCACACTTAAATGCTCGTAATCA
>MNCI01036774.1:335510-428704 GCA_015680685.1 Gnetum montanum | reverse complement strand
TTCTAAGGCCATGTCCAAGGGTTCATGTTTTGCTTGTTTCCATCCTTGGATTTGTTTCCTCAAGGCTGACACTCTTGCGTAGGTTTGATATTTTTCGTTAAAGACCTCTACCATTGTTGACCAGTGTCATATCGAATTTGGTTTTAACGATCTATACCATACTTTAGCTTGGTCAATGAGTGTCATAGGAAAGAGCTTCAATTTTTGCCAACTGTTATCAATGTTATTCCATGTGCAGGCATCGTAGAAGGCTAGTAAATGTTGATACGGATCTAAGTCATAGCCTCCTGAAAATTTAGGAAAGTTGTTTAAATCGAGCCTGGGTAGGCGGCTCTCTTTACGATGCCTACGTGAGATTCGAACAGCCTCTTGTATTTGCGTGAAGCTTGTAGTGGCCAGTGGGGGTTCATCGTCATCAGATAAGTTAGGCTTTCATGCGTTGTGATGACATTATTTGTGTTCATGCTTATAAGAAACTCCCACTTCAGGTTGTATACTCCAACTTTCATTGTCATATAGCTCATTCGTTCTCCAATGAATTTCCTCACTAAGTGTGGCGTTATTATCATCTTGTAGGAGAGGCATTATTGTGTGTGAATTTATGTGACTTTTTATAATTTCATCTTTTTAAGAGATATATCATTAAGTTCTTTATAGCGACCTTGTATGATATAACTAATCTAGATAACTAGCACCATCCCCGGCAACGGCGCCAATGATGAGTGGCGAGGTATCCCTACACTCAACCATACGAAACGAGCGTTGCATGCACGATCCGATCGAACTCCGCAGATGGACTAGTTGTAGCACCTAGACAGTTAGCCTTAGGTCGCAGCTCGTTGTCTTCCCACCTAGACTAGTTTTGCATATGTCACGTATGGTTTAGTCTAGATGAGGTGTATGATGTGTTCTAATTCTAACGCTACTCCTGATGGCAATGGAAAATAATATTTAACTAAATCTAAGCTAAGAGGAAAAGGGTAAGAAAATCTAATCTAGCCTAAGTGCGACGAGCAACCGATTCCTTGATCAACCGTACACATCTTGGACTTCGTGCACGACTGCCACTGGGACTACCAAGCATAGGCCTAGGTACGCCACTGGGATTACCAAGCGCAGACCCCAAATACGCCACTGGGTTACCAAGCGTAGATCCCCCTAGCTACACCACTGGGCTACCAAGCAGTCACACTTAAATGCTCGTAATCAAGTCGTACTCGTTCCGCTTCTAGGAGTTTAAGGGTGAGAAACTAATCGCGATGAGCAACCGATTCCTTAACTAGCCGTACACACCCGTAGATGCTCGTAGTCAAGTCGTACTTACACCGCGCTATGAAAGCAATAAATAACATGAAATAAATAACAATAAATAAACTAAGTGAATGCTGCAATGATGAAGTAATCTCGATCTTTATTGCCGGTCATGTGCGTGTCCAAGTACGGCACACTCGAATAAAGACACCGTACAATCACATTCACCACACTGCGGGTAGACACGGGAAAAATTCTAACTCTGGAGGGATCAAACTGCCAGAGCTTCGCTACACTAAAACTGGGATCCGCAACAAGGGAGAGCCACCTCTTATTTATAGACATGGCGGCGGACTGCGATATCACGTACGCGATATCGTAGGGAAGGACGCGATATCGTGTACACGATATCGCGGGGGATGCGATATTGTGGCCTATGCGATATCGCGACTCTGATACAACAGGGTGGTGATATCACGGCAACTGATACAACAGGGTGGTGATATCACAGCGACTGATACAACAGGGCTGTGATATCACGACTATCAGCACTATGAGCAATTCAGGTCTCATCAAAAGTCCTTTTACCACCTCCATGAAATTAATGGGTTTTGCAAGCAGTCATAAATGGTGAAGATCCATCACAAAAAATGTTGAAGTGCCTTATTGATAGGACTACACTACATAAACTTTGTTCAAATTTTTTAAAGAAATTTTAGGGTCCTATTTTGTTTAGTTCCATGAATGTATGTACTTCCATAGATTCATGAATCCCATAAGAGTACATCTCCTAACCAAGAGAAGAGTGATTCAACCACTAAGCTACACCCTTAGCTACATAAAACAAGTTCTTTAAAAAAAATAGATTTAGGATGAATTCTAACTTAATTTTACTTCTTTTTGTGAGAGCTACATCTAGTTTTTAAAATTTTGTATCTCTAGTTTTTAGTTTGAATTTTTTTTCATCTAATTTTTTTAAAATTTGTTTCATCGAATTATTATTTTACTTCTAAGTTTTTTCTTTCAAAACTACCTCCAATGTTTCCAAGATTTTCTTTTGCAAAAGCATAAAATTTCTCACAATTATGCAATTTTCTTTTGCAACCTTCAAAAGTAAAATGGCATAGTAGTTTTCTCTGGACAACTTTCAAAAGTCAAAGGAGATCACTTTAGAGAAAGCAGGTACTTTTTGGGGAATATATTGTGGCACTAGGTGTGACTTGAACTAGCCCATTAATGGTGAAACCCTTTTGAAAGAGGGGTTGTTGGAACTTAAAATATTTTTTTGAACAATATTTACCCCTAAGATATAATCAAATTAGAACTTTATAATTCAATATTACCCACCAAAATTGAATCTATAACTCGGAGTTACCAAATTAAAAGTCTTCCCATTATGGGGTAACAACTCATTGTTGAGAAACCTCTGAAAGGATTTTAATATCTAATCCTATCTGAGAATTTAACTAATAGAACATTTATAAATTAATTTACATGAATAAATTTTGTATTTTTCATTTTTATATTATGATGATTGTAGATATTTGGTATTAAAAAAATACCTTAATAATTAGGTTGTTGAAACCAAAACTAAATGACTATATGTATGCGACACTTGAGACATCATTATATTTTTCTATAATATAAAATATCTTGTTGGCTGTTGAGGAGTGCCTATACTTAAATTATTTCAATTTCGAATCCTTTTCTCCCCATTTGTTTGTTTTTTTTTTATCACATTTTTCCTCCATGAACCTAGATGATCTTTGTGAGAGACCATACATGATGAAAATTGATATGGAAAAAGCAATAGACTATTTATAAATTAATTTACATGAATATATCTTTTCTTTTTTCTTTTTATGTTATGGTGATTGTCGATATTTGGAATTAAAAAATCAAGGTTGTCGAAACCAAAACTAAATGACTATATGTACTCAACATTTAAGACATCAAACAATGAGGTGTTAGCCTAGTGGTAAGACATTTGAGGCATCATTATATTCATCTATAATTCTTCTAAATAATCATGTTGACTCAGGCGGAACCTATGATCAAATGATTTGAGTTTCAACAATCCCATCCTCTTTTTTTTTTTGGATCTTTTCTTCATTTGTTTTGTTTGTCACATTTTTCCTCCATGAACATAGATGATCTTTGTGAGTGACCATCATCATCATTCTAGCTTTGTCCCAACAAAATGGGATGACTAAGTGAGTTTTCTTTCATCTTTCAACACTACAAAGAGCTAGATCTTTATTTATTTACAATTTCTTCAAATCATTTAAACCATTTGTTTTCTTATATCTTTTTTGGTCTTCCTTGACTTTCTTAGAATAGTGATGTAGAAACCTTTTTAATGGGCTCATTATCATAGCTTCTTTGTGCATGCCCAAACCATTTTAGACATCATTCCTAAAGCTTATCTAATATAGAAGCAACTCCAAGTATTCTTCTAAGGTTTGTGTTGTGTGATTTATCTCTTCTTATAATATCCAACATTCATCTAAGTATTTGCATTTCAAACATGGCATTCCTAAAGCCTAATGATTATCCTATAAAATTTTCTCTTTAGTTTTATTAGGATCTTTTTATCACATAGAATACTACTACCCTATCTCCATTTTGACCATCATGCCTTAGTCTTTGTGAGTGATCATAAATAATGAAAATCCATCATGGAAAAAGCATAAGCCCCATAAATTCAAAGAATATACTTGAAAGGATTTTAATGGGGGTTGAAACTCAAACTCTTTTTTAACTAGTATTTACCCCTAAGACTTTGAACTTTCTAACTCAACATTAACCACCAAATTGAGTTCATAACTTGGAGCTTCTAAGTCAAGAGTTTTACCTACAGCCTAACACTTCATCATCTAAAAGAATTTTAATGTCTAATGCTATCCTAAAATTAGAAAGCATACTTAAAATATTTTACCCACAAAATATTTATGAATTGGATGCTTTGTGTGTAACTTATGAAAGAATTATTAGTTTTGTAATAGTATTGGAAATTTATTTCTTTAAAATTTACCTCCATATTCCTTTTTATTTTGCAATTGATTTTGACAACATTTAATGCTTGCTTACCTATCGTAACTTTATAGAAATGAAAATTGAAAGAAAACAAAGCACACCTACCCATTGTCTTCAAACTTATTTTAAAACCTTAAAAAATGATGAAAGCTTCATTCTTTCACTTTTCAAGACTATATTGTAGGAAGCTTCTTTTAAAAGTCCACTTCACTTCAAAACAAAAGTGTCACTTATTTGAAATCATGCAATGCCAAATAAAGAATAAAGTTTTTAAAATCTTACCAGATTCCTTAAAACTATCTAGTTATTGTGAAACTTTTCTCTAAATTAAATGGAAAGCATTAAGGGATAATCAAATCTTAATAATATTGAAATAAAGTGACATTAATTTTATCCCATTAGGTCAAAGGACAAAACAAAAACAAATGGAATAGAGTTAAGCTTTGTGCAAGAAGGTAACTAAAGAGGATTCTAAGTAATCAAACAAGTTTCCTTTGATCTTTGGCATTTGGTAATAATATCTTTTCATTATTAACAAAAAAAACACAAAAGAAAAATAGTAATTGTTTGGATTCCATGGTAATTTTAAGTGTAATCTTTTATAGTATTTTAAACTCAAAAATTTGTAGAAATGTACTATGTCAATATTAATATCTTCTATGTAGAATTTCTATTCCTTATTTCCTATTATGCATATCAAATCATATTCTTTGTTTTGTTTATTAATTATCATTGTTGCAAACTCCATTTACTTCATGTAACATATCTTGTCATCCCTCACTTAATGCAAAGACAAATTAATTGCAATTGGTTGAAGATTCACGTATACTTATTTTCAACACACATAGTCCTTACCTAGAAATTGCATTCATTTCTATAATTCAAGCATAAATATTCCAAATGGTGGAAGTGAGAATAATCCATCTTTCTTTTCATCAATTGGACTTTTAAATTTAAAAGTTCTCTAGTACTTTTATTTGGAGTTCTATCATAACTTTATTAAACAATAGTTGTATCACACTAAGTTACCAGTATATCCTTGATGCATTAATGCTTGTTGATTGTCATATAGGTTCCTTCTAATCCTCAAGTCATAAGCCTATGTTAATTGAAACAATCAATTGTTCAAAAATATGGAGGATGTTGGAACTCAAAATAATTCAAACATACGTACACCCTAAGATATATAGATGTTTATAACTTAGTACTATCAAGTAGAATTGAACTTTTGACTTGAGGTTACCAAACCAAGACCTGTACTACTAGGCTAACACCTCAATTGCTAAGAAATATGACAAAATCTCTCTTTTTAAAAAATGCTTAAATACGAATTTTCAATTTATTTAATTCATTTTCTAAATTTCTTTTCAAGGATGATACTCAAAGACTTGAAAATTACATCAATAAACTTGAAAGATGTTATCAATTACATCAATAAACTTGAAAATTTGGAGATGCTTTTGATTACTTTTTCAAAAGAGCATCACCACATTGCTAAGAAATGTGACAAAATATTTTTCATAAAAAATGACTAAGTATTATTTTTCAATCCATTTTCTAAATTTCTTTTCAAGGATGATAGCCAAAAACTTTGGAAAGATGTTAATTACAACAAACTAGTAAGTGCTTAGGTGCTTTTTATTACCTCTTTTTACAAACATTACTACATTGCTTATTTATTAGTATTTGTTCTATTTCTTTTTTAAACATTTATTTAACCATTTGAACAATTTCCATGGTTATCGTCAAATTAATGAATCATTATATCCAAGTAGCTTTGTGCCATCTTTTACAATCTAGGGCATTTAATCTAATCAATTCTTTTTAGAACTTCTACTCTTCTATGTGTAAACTTAATTTTTTATTATCAACAAAGTTTTTAAAATCCAGTTATCCCAAAAAGACAATATACCATGTCGCAATAGCTTGTTATTGTAGGCATGGTTAGGGATGTCAACATATGAAAAGTTAAATAAGCAAAACAGAATTGAGTCATCAACCTTATACTTGTTATTCTAAGTACTTAACACTATTCCATCTACCTCATTGAAACTATTAATCTTTTATTTATTTATTTATTTAAATAAGTGTTCCTAGGTCTCACCCTTAACTACCAATAAGCTTAGGTCCACTGGTAGGAAGGGATTGGAGTCAAGGAGACATAAACATGAGTAGATGTATGCATGCCCAACATGCATATTCACATGCTTATAATAATAAATTATTGCTACTAGCCCTAAGTTATCTTCCCTCTAAAAAATAACAAGTTATTACAATGTGGTTTATGATGCTCCATTATCCCACTATCCCAACAACCAAAATATATGACATTTTCTTACATTAGTCTTCCAACACATATTTTAACATCATCAAATTCATATAGATCAAAGTATATCTTAATATCTCACATATCGAATCAAAAACAAATAAATTTGTATAGACTATCTTTGATTTATTTGTTAAAAATCTTTATGGAGCTTCAAGTTATGAGCCCTTTGGGCTTCAATCCCACTAGAGTTACTATGCACAGAATACTAGATCATAAACTTCTAGTTGTGAACACTTCGTAAAATATAGCTAATACTATTCCTATGAATTTGAGTGTCATAAATTCTGCATTAGCTTACAAACTCATTGTATATAACTAGAGTTAGTGATATTATTATTCTACTATTGTAGACTAGTACTAATTGTACAACATTATACATTGAGCATAACTACTACTAGTTCTAGCTCTATCTCATCATAAAGCTTCATTCTCGAAGTTGCTTGTATGCTAGACTTCCTTCTCAAATCTCACACCTTTTAGCGATTATAGTATCCTTGAACAACACTACAACTTTTACATTGATTTAGAGTTCATCATCATAGGTTCTTTAACTCCCTTACAATGCATCTAGGAATTTTCCAATTGCTTAATCTTCCATGGATGAGGCTCCTACAAGCTCCTATAACACTCCACAACTAGGCTGGTATAATTATCTCACTTTTTCACTCAAAGATCTCTTACTTCGCAAACTTCTCTTTATCATGTGATTTCTCTTTTAACTTGGTTCACAAACTCAATGTGGTTCCTTTTGGATGTTGAGCATTTCCTAGGACTCATAGTTCAAGAACATTTATCCTAAAACTATGTTTTACAAAACTTACTCCTTCATTAGTCCTTACAACTTGGATCAATGCCTTCAATAAATTTGACTCAAGGTTTTGTGCACATTAATTGAGTATTCTTCGTAGAGCTCACCAATGATAGTGCTCCTTCCTTTTTATCATATTTATGGCCTATTGAGCCTAGACCATATTCAATCTTACCATGGATCTCTTTTCTTCATTACTTACAAGTTTTTCTTCCAATGATCCATGGTTCATGTATCTTTTTACAAAGCACGACTTACAACTTGTGTTCTTATACAATTATAACTCTTTTACAAGTCACCATAACTTCACCATATGCTTGATTCATGTTTTAAAACTAATGATTGTATATTAACTACTAATACTCTCTAATATCTCAAAGTATTAAAGTTTCTATTCTTAGTAATTTCCAAAAAAAATGTAAGACCATTGTTAACCATTTTGTCCACTTCACTTATTTCTTAGTAGTTTAAACCACTTTATTTACTCATCATCATCATCATCGTCATCATCATAGCCTTGTCAAAACAAAATGAGATGAACTAAAACCACTTTATTTACTACAAGCAATAAAACACGGGCAACATTATTTCCCTCTTTAAAAAATCCCACTATTTTTGCATTTTAAATTCAAATACGCTATGCAACTTTATTATCACATTTGAAGTTATTTATTGTTATTCCTTAAGAGACTTAAATTTAAGCCTTTCAAATTTTTTAGAAGACAATTTAAAACTAAACTTGAAAAATTTCCTTATGTCCTCCAAGATCCCTTGGATCTATTGGACCAGTTAGGAATGTCAAGTGGAATTGAACCTATGACGTGGGGTTACTAAACCACAACTCTATAAAAATCTATTTATACCATTAAGCTCTAAGAAATCCCAAAACTATCACTCCTCTATTAATTGCTAGCTCACATTTTTGGTAGCAATATTTGAAGAGAATCTAGAATATTTGTTTTTATTACTAAAGATATTTATTCATCAAACATTTATTATTTTGTACATGATACCTTTTCTGAAACAAAGGCTTTAATGAAAAGGATGGATTTATTTAAAAGAATGAATTTAATTATAATAATGTTGTTCTTAAACTCTAAAATTTGAAATGAAATTGGAATATATCTAGAATTGATACAATCCTAAATGTTATTCACCCATTAGAACAAATCAAATCTCGTGAAAGATCCCTTAGATGTTAGCCTAGTGGTAAGGCTCTTGATCTCAAAGCTCAAAGTCATACATTCAATTTTGTTTGAGGAAAGGGGATGGTGTTGGGGGTTGTTGGTGGGCGACAATATTGAGTTATAAAGTTCTAATTGGACTTGTATATCTTGGGGCATCCCTATATTACAATTATTTTGGGTTCCAAACCCCTTGAATGATTTCTTAGTTCATAACATAGCTTAATAAACAAATCATAGTGGTTTTTAAAATAAGAAATTTTTTTAAAATAAATTAAATTTTAGACAATGACACTAAAATTTTCAAACTTGGTAATGATTTTACTTGTTGAAAAGTCCATTTTTAAATATTTAGTCATGTCTTCCTAAATTCTTACTTCTTAATACATTTGAAAATATATCTTTCATTTGTCTAATTAATGGACAATTAATCTAAATTTTAAGAATTTTTGTTTTTTAAGATTTGAAACCACAACATAAAAAATTAAGACATTTTTTCATTACCCTCATTTGTAATCCTTATCATATAAATTTGATGAAATCCAAAGACAACTTCTAAATTATTCCTTTAGTTAATTGCATTCATTTTTTCTTCTAGCAATTTCGCTAAAATGTAAAACAAATTTACTTATCTTTAATTTCATTTTACTCTTAGTTAATCTAAATTTGACTTATAATATAAATAAAATTTGCTAATTCTTTGACTCAATTTAACTAATAATAATTTAGTCTAGATAGCAACAAATTTCAATATTCTACACCTCAATATTTCAATTTCAATATTGGTGAGATCAATGTTACTTAGGCCATAAGAAAACTCATTGTAAGTGCATATATTAGCTTAACACCCCCAACTAACTTCCTATAGTATTAAGGCTTTCATCAACCAATGCAAAGATAAGAAAATGCTTTCCTAACGTTTTCTATCAACTTCTTTTCTAAAATACATGCTCGTTCTTAAATTTTTAATGGTTTTGCATTTCACTTTAACATAATGAAGCCTCAAATCAACTAAAACATGCCTTCGGAACTATGCCTTACTTTATATTTCTTCACTTTTCTGAAATGATTAATTCATTGTAATTCAATTGACACCATCATCATCCTAGTACCTTTATCCCATCAATATGGGTTAACATGTGAGGTATGTAAATAATTTGATGATGATTTTTGATGGCACACATCTTACCATGCCCCATTAGGATACAAGTTATTAGAAAATTTGATTTGTGTTATAAACAATATTGAGGCCTCTTATTGTCATCATTTTAGCCTTATCCCACCAAAACAAAATAAGGTACATCAAAGCTCTTCACCATTGGTGTCTATGAAGAGCAAGATCTTTATTTATTTGTAATTTCTTCATATCATCTTTAATTGTTTTCTCTCATCTGTTTTTTGTCTTTCTTTCAGTAGCTTTCTTAAAACAGTAATATAGCAACTTTTTTAAATGGGCTCATTCTCCAATCTTATTTGCACATGCCAATACATAAAAAAGATCATTCCTATAGCTTATCTAAAACAAATGCCCCTCCAAACCTTCGTTTAATGTAACCTTCCTTTAATGTTTGTATTATACAATTTATCAATACATAAAAAAGATCATTCCTATAGCTTATCTAAAACAAACGCCCCTCCAAACCTTCGTTTAATGTAGCCTTCCTTTAATGTTTGTATTATACAATTTATCTTTTCATGTAATATACAACATCCATATAAACATTTGCATTTTTTCCACACTAGCTTGTTTTTCATATCTCTTTTGTATTACTTACCATTTAGCACCGACTAACAAAACCTAGGAAACTGAATTAAAGTACAAATTTAAGTCACAAAAGGAATAATTATGATTGCTTTGAACATACTTAAGTATTATTATATTTAGCCATTAAAACATAAATGAAGTGTTCAAACCATAAATTCAGGTAAACAATGAGTAATTTTGAACTATCAAACAAGCATAAACACGATACATCCTGCTAATCTTAATTCATCTGCTAGTCAGAATACGAAGTGAATTAATATCCTATATATTCTCACTGTAGTTTCTGTCATTTTCACTAACTCAGTTCCTTCAGAAGATTTTGGAAAAGATACAGCGCATAATTTCAAAATAGACATTGCTAACCATAATCCTATGGGTTTTGTATAGCTTCGTAAATATCCAACTTCCAGACTCTAATTTGCGTCAACTTCTGTGAACGCGTTCGGTTTATCCTATTCTTCAAAACCAAATAGATAACACATTTTTACCTCGCACACAGTAAATACATAGATACCGTGACATCTGATATTCATTTCCAGAACAAAGGTATTCATTCAATGAAAAGAGTAACGTATCGTGATCCTAGTGTTTTCTGTCTTTCACCAGAATGGGGTCTTTTACCAAAATGAGAGTGTTGGAATCTGAAATAATTGAAACATGGGTATTATAACTCAACGTTATCTAATAGAATCAAACTTGTTACCTGGGGTTACCAAGACACATACCACTAAGCTAACACCTCATTGTTGGTGAACGAAAATTAAACACCAATTTGTTTTGCTAAAAGTTTTGAACTTCAATTATCCTAAAGCTGCTATCATCAACTCGAATCATTTTCTGGTTCATCTAACACGAGCATGGAGATAAGTTGATTTATTTACTACTGTAGTCAGAGTTACCTAGTGAAAAATAATATGTAGGAAACAATCGTTACATGTACTCACTGATGGTGGTCTCAGAACCTCTTTTTGCTTAGAGAGGACTGCCGAAAAATATTGTGAAAACTTATCTGGTTCTGTTTCATTCACCAAACGAATTATATTCCCTCAGCTCTCAGCTGACTAAAGATTATATGATACACTTTCAAATGTTATAATCTCAGGATGCGGAAGATGCAGAGATTGATTCATTCAAGGCAGAAGAGCTACAAGAAAACAATTCAGTGAGCAGGGACAGAACACACACAACTTCCAAAGCATTCCCATCTTCTGAAGATCAAGTCCAAAGTCAGTCATACTCATCTGATGGAGACAGTATCAAACAAGAAAAGATATCCACAGAGTCTCATCAGGATAAACAGTTTATGGACGACAATGCATATGATAAAGACATAATGGAACTGCACGATATGGTATACATGGATCCAACTATAGAAAGATTAAAAATGCTTGAGAAGGTAAAAGAAAAAGGAAAAATGATAGATGGACCAAATGCCACAAGAAAATATAAATCCTCTCTCTTAGATTTGTTTGAAAAAGACGACAACTTTGAAATGGAAACATATTCTGGTTCTGAATCTACTTATATTATTCCAGAAAACAAGAAGCGCTCATGGGGTGTAAATGCTCGAGGAGTTTCTTGTGTTAAAAAGAACACAGCAGAGTTGGACACAATGCAGCATCAAGAATTTTATTCCACAGAAACACATCTAGAGAATGCTGATTCATCTACATACAAGCATCATGATGAAGAAACTGTAGGTTCAGCTGATAGGCTCTATATAATAGCAGAAAAGTCAGAAACAGGCGCATTACCTGCATTACAGTTGACAAGAAGTTCAAAGACCAGTGCAGTCCAGCAAGAGGCAAAGGTGCATGACAGCAAGCATGCAAGCGTTGTGCGTAGAGATACAAGATCAAGGCTTACTGAAGAAACAGGAGAGCAGATATATGATAAAAGCTGTATTATAGTGGATACAACAGCATGTGAAAAATCTAATGGAATTGACACTGCCCAAGACAGAAACATTGATCACTTTAAAAACAGAACATCTTCCATGCCTACAGTAGAGCAAAGGATGTTTTTGTCTGCACCGGCTATAAAAACACAAACAGGAGAACAGATAGTTTCAAACTTTTCAGATGATAAGAGAAAACCAGGTAAAATCCAATGTAAAAATGACAATAGTACAGAGACTGAAGTCACACCGCTGGACAAAGCAATGAGTTCAGCGCAAACTTTTGAAGAAAAACACGAAGGGTTGGGTAAATGCCAACATTTTGGTACAACCATCCATGACTATAAAACAAATAACAACTGCTTTGCTGCAAAGGATGGGCCAGTGAATGCTTTGGAATTCATGGCAGATAACCATCATGCCATACTAAACGCAAATTCAGAGGTAGGCACAACAGAACCTCTTCATGATCAGCAGCCTGTACATGCACAGCAAACGACAATAGATGATTTATCATCTATCTCAAGTGATTTTGTATCTAATGCAGCTGAACAGACAGAACCACAATCTGGCAAACCTTCAGTCTCCATATCCACAGATCAACATCTATTGTCAGATGGCAGGAATCAGATCTACTATGCTGCAGAGAACAATGTGGTGAACTTCATGGGATCTACACCAGAAAGGTCTCATGATGAATCAGATGAAAATTCAAGAGTAGAATACAGCGAATCAGCATTGATGAGAGAAGACAATACAAGTCAGTTTGAGAACATCAAAGGTGCAGCAACTGAATCATCACCAGTATCAAATGCCCTGGTGACTAACGCAACAGGGAAAGAGGCAACAGCTAAGCAAGGCATGTGTTCTACTGAAGAAAGAGCAGATCCTGAGACAGCAAAATTCGATGCAGATGCAAACGCATATTCATCCAGGGGAATCAAGGATGCTGCAGAGCAAATGGAAGACACAACAGAACTGAATGAACAAGGGTTTGTCATGATTGGTAAAAAAACAAATAGAGATTCTGATGTAATCAGTTTGGTTGACAGTGAAGAACATGGCAGTGAAGGAAATGATCAAGTTAATCAAGAGTCCTACTCCAAGAAAGGAGAACAAAATGATTATTTATCTGAAACTCCTCCTGCTAGAACAGAAACAGATGCCCTATGCAGCTTGGCTCGTTTGAAAACATTGAAAGAAATTTCAGAAATCCAAACAAATGATACTGAAAGTGTAAATCATGCAAGCTATTTAGATGAAAAAACAGTTAGCTTACGTGGCATGTCAACAAAAAACAGTGAAGAATTTGCTATAACTCCAGCTTTTCCTTCAAAAACAGAGGATCATGAGAGGTACGAGGTCAAAGACCATAATAAGAAAAGTGAAGATTCAGAAATGTTCAATCACTCGGGAGAAAGAACAGGAGAATCAGAAATTGCTGAGACAGAGCAACAATGCATGAAAAGTGAAATATCCTCTGTGACAAGTGCCTTGGACAATGACTCAGTCCGAGAGGAGGGTAATCCTCAGCGTAGCAAGATTTCTATTTCTGCACCAGAGAAATGGCATGATCAAGAAAGTGATGCCTTGTGTAGTGTATTAAAAGACCAAAAAGAATTCACAACCTTCAATTCTGAAGACAAACACAATCTAGCTGCTATCCATGATCAATATGTTGAACATTCAGAGTTACAAAACATGACAACGAGTGCAAAGCAAAGCAGTTCACAATTACTTATGGAGGAGTACCATACAGCTCCAGATGGAATCCACGGTACCACAAGCAGAGCAGAAATGCTGGAAGAGCAACCAAATGCACAAGAGATCGCAACAGAAGCATTCAAAGATAAATGTTCCAGTTTAATTGGAGTAGGGGAAACCAAAGAAAATGGATACCAGGAATCATGCCCAAGTGACGCATGCACAGACGGTAATTACCATTTGAAGATGGTAGAAAATGAAATAGCTGCAAATATTATAGTTGAAAAAATAGCTAGCACACAACAAATAGCCATGGATACAGCAGCAGGAAATAACCAGATGAATGAATTGTGTTTTTGTGCAGACGGCAAGGAGTTGAATGCTTTCGACTTGTCAGAACAAAAGAATGTTAAATGTGTTGCAGAATCAACAGTAAAATTGTCTGATTCAAGCAAAACAACAGAGACTTCCGAAAAACAGACGGAGTGCAAAAGCACAGCACTAGCGTCAACCACCCTATTACTTGATGCACCACACCAAGGTACAGAGGTACCAAATCAAAAAAATGTCTCAACAGTGCTCAAGGACCAGAACAGCAAAGATACGGGGACAATTCAGGATTCTGGTACAGATAAGGAAGATCATGATACATCAAAATTAAATGACACTGCAAACATGGATTCATCTCCCATAACTATTAGTCTTGTACAGGAAATCCAAGCAATCAAAGAACTGAACCGACAAGGCTGTAATCTGGTAGATGAATCGATAAATAAAATGCCTGATCCAATTGACAGAACTCTGCAAGAAGATAATGAAAAAATAAGTGACGAACTAAGCATCCCACCGATAAAGGAGAATTTTACTGAAGAGAAGACCCCAACTCCCAGAGAAGAAACAAAAGCAGCATCCGCTAAAATATATTCAGGCAATTTGTTGCAACTATCTGAAACCCAAATCAATGTTGCTGAAACTGAAATGCCAGAAAGCATAAAAGGTGATGAAAAAACACAAGACTCAAATACATTGATTATAAAATCAGTAGAAAGACCAGCCGGATCAGAAAACGCACAGAAAGAACTCAAAGGTGTAACAGTTTCTTTAGCCATTGAATTGGATCATGCAGAAGAAGAGGCACCGATTAGAGAGAAATCAAATTTACTATTGACAGAAAATCAACACGGACAATTGGATAGTCTATCCTCATTCAATTTTGAAGACCTCACTCCAGAAGAACAAATCCAAGACAGAGATGCTGAAAATCCAGATTCAGAACACACAAAAATGAATGCAGAGGTAATAGAAGGTGCAGAATATCAACAGAATGAACAAAATTTCATTATAACAAACAAAGTCACACATACAGGTTCAACAGCAACGGAATGTGTACCAGAAAAGTCCAATCAGCAGATTAACAAGGAATCATCTTCTATATCTTCAGAACATGGTATTTTCAAATTTGAACATTCAGCTACAAAAGATAAGATGTATATGGTTGTCACTTCTAAATGCTCGACTGATGCTAGCACTGTACCTGAAATCCATGTATTTGGTCACAAGAAAGAGGTACAGATCCAAGAACAAGACCAGAAAACAAAATCAGCTGTTTTAGAGCTAGACCAAATGACAGAAGAACAACTGGATGGGTCTACAGAAGAAGGTTCCAATGCATGTTGGGTAATTCAGGAAGAATCTGGTGAAACGGGTGAGAAGAAATCAGGTAATGTACTTTTAAAACAAAGTATTCCTTCAGATGACTCTCTAGCAAATTCAAATATTTCATGCACAGAACCTGAAATTGAAATAAAAAATGCTGCAGATGTAGCTCTTGGAAGTTTCATGGTTGATAGAACAACCGGCTTGCTACATGTACCAGAAGATCCTGAGCAAAATATTGCAGATTCACGTCTGAATTTGACATCAGCATTGGAACAAGAGTACAGAAAAGATCAACATGAAGAACTTAAAGAAATAAAGAGCAGCTCATTAGCAATGCCATGTGCCCTAGCAAGCAGTTCAGTAGAGGAAGATGCTAAAGTGCAAAACCAAGAAGATTTTTCACTTGTCTGTCTTGAAGAAACCTGTGAAGCATTTGAGACCAAGTGTTCTGTTATACATAAAGAGGATAACAAAAAAATATTACATGCTCATGGAAACACGCATTCATCTGCACCGATCATAAATCATATGGAGCTAGTGAAAGATATAAAAGAACTGAATGAACTCAATCCCAATGAAATAAATTCACTTGAAAAGAAGACTAGAAACCAGCTTAACGAAGAAGAATGCTCAATGCTAACAGAACAAAATGTTACTATACCGGATTCTCCAACTATCAAAACAGAGTCAAAAATATCTACGTCAATGTGTTCAAGTTGCCCAAGTAAAAATTCTGAAACACAAACAAGTGATGCCGGACATCTAATGCACAATGGCATGATAGCTAACACAAAAGTGAATCTTCCTGAGGATGTCCATGCAAAAGGGAATGAAATGAATGCCTTGGAATTAGCAAAACAGCAGAATCATGATGAAAGCAATAAAAATACAGGTGAAGACCGAGAAATCCAATTGGCGGCAGCGATAAGAGAAGGATCTGAAGATATTCAAGAAGGAGAATGTGCACTGACTATTTTGTCAAATGTGACAAGTGCCTTGAGGATTGACTCAGCCCAGCAAGTGCCGAAGGTGTTCATCAGCAATATTTCAGATTCCATGTACACAGAAATTGAGCATGGACCGTCCAGTAATGACTCAGGTAACCTTTCAAGTGATGGAAGCTACTTGCAATTTTCCAATACTGTAGATATTCCAAAAGAAGTAGAAGTCGAGCCTATACAACACCGAGAGACTGAAAATGTCGCTTTAGAAGTATGTGAAAGCATGCAAATATTGCCTCTGGAAAAAAGCCGTGAAGCAGTCAAACCAAATGAACTTTTCACTATTAATAACAAAGAATGTGATGTACATGAGTCAATTTTTAATTCAAATAATTCATGTTTGTTAGCCAAGATTGCACCGACAATGATTGAACAGTCAAATGAACAAGGATCCATCTTAATGCATGCACGAAGAAGTAGTTGGTCTGATACAATTGAACCACAACATGTGAAAACAGATGATTGTCATAGCATAGAAACATCTTTCATGCATGGAGATGAAAGAAGTGGTCCTTCATGTACAGACCCTACTGTCATGGCAGGAATAGAGGAATTCACTGCATCAGCAGATTTGCAGGATTTGCCAGCCAAGTTTGAAAACAAATTTGAAATCCCAGCTGACAATGATAAAAACACTAGGTTTGAAAGCAAGATAACTGAAACGCCTGCCATAAAGATTGACACAGCCCATGAAGAGGAAGAGGCACAGATTAAGCAGACCTTAGATTCAGTTACCACAGAGAATAAACAAGAACAACTGGATATCATCTTAAACTGTCTTCCAGAAAATGAAAAGGATTCCCCATGTTATGATATTACGGACCAAGGCAAAGGTGTTGAAGATCCATTGTTGGAACAGATAAAAATGGACAAAGAGTTCATTGAAGGAAGAGACTATCAAGATTACATGATATCACACATTTCCAAAGGTGCAGTTTTTGAAGAAACGGAATCGCTGGAATGTCTTCATGAAAAAATCAGTGAGCAGGTCAAGATGCAAACATTCTCCACCTCTATAGAACAATGTGCCTTTTTGGATGAATATTTATCTCCCAGGGAAAAAATGGAGAATGTTATTACAACTACAGATCTGAATGGCATTCATGCTGAATCTCAAATCCATGCATCCTTGCAAGTGGAAAAGATAGAGATCCAAGAAGAAGACCTAAGAACATATTCCTCTGATGTAACTGTTGATAATCTAGAGCTAACTGCAGAGATAGAAGAGCCACTGCAGCAAGAAGCCTGTCTATTGATGGGTGGATCTACAAATGGATCTTCTCAAGCAATCGGCACAGTTCAAACAGAATCCAGTGAACAGCGTAAAAATGAACCAAGTGATGTACTTTTAGAACAATGTGTTCGTTCAGATGAATTGCTAGATGCTTGTTCAAATGATCAAATTGAAATAAACAATGATGCAGATACAGAGCTTGAGGAAACCACAGTGAATGGAGCAGCCGCCTCATTAAATGCCTCAGAAGGGAACCAAGAGCACTTGGAAACAACTTATTCTTTTGTTATGATGGAAGCTAATAATGAAACAAATGAAGTATGCATTGCTGCAAAGGATGAAAGGGTGAAAAATTTAGTCTTCTCATCAGAAGCTGGTACTTATCAAGCACATGCAGAATACACAGATATGCCTCAGATTGAGGAGATCATAGATTCAGCATCAACAGAGATTAAACACGAACAACTGGACACTATCTTGAATAGTCTTCAAGAAAATAAGAAAGACCTGAGAACGGATTCCTCGGCCATACCTGTAAAGAATCTAGAGATAACTGCAGAGATAGAAGAACCTAATCAGGAAACCTGTCTACTAAGTGGATCTAATACAGAAGCTTCTCGTGCAATTGGTACAGTTCAAAAAGAAACCAGTGAACGGAGTAACAATGTATCTAATGATGCACTTTTAATACAAAGTGGTCATCCAGATGAATCTCTAGCGGCTTGTTCATATGATCAAATTGAAATAAACAATGATGCATATCCAGTAACTGAGAATGCCAAGATTACAGCCGTAATCAGTTCATTAAATGCATCAGAAGAGAACAAAGGGCACTTGGTAACAACTTGTGCCTATAACATAATGGAAGTTAATTATGAATCAAATGAAGTATGTCTTGCTGCAGATGACAAAGGAGTAAATAATTCGATCTTCTCACCAAAAACTAAAACCAATCGAACAAATACAGAATGTACACAATATAAACATGAGAAATTCAAAGGACCAGGAAAGCACACATTATCAGTGACTAGCACTCTGGTGAAGGATCAAGGAGAGGAAGAGGGACCAATGCAGAATAATGAAAATCAATCCTTTGTCATTTCACGAGAAGTCAGTGAAGCATTTGAAACATGCAACTGCCATGATTATAAAGAAGATTGCAAGATAGGAAAATTGGATATTGATGAAAACAAGAATTCATCTGATCTGATCATTGATGATGCAAAACTGATAATAGAGGCAAAAGAACCAACTAAAAAGAATTCCATCCTCCTTAATGAAAATGATGATTCTGAAGGAATCAATGTAGTTGAAAAGGAAGCTACTGACAAGATTAGTAAAGAAGCAACAGTAATCCTGATAGAACAAGATGGTCGTTTGCATGAATCTCTAATTAGCGTAACTGAATCAGAAGTGTCTGCTCCCGTCTGTTCAACACATTCAAGAAGAGCCTCTGAAATGCAAACAGGTGATGTAGAGCATGCCATGGATGAAAACATTGCACTTGAAAATATCCTGACAGCCGGCAAAGAACAGAATCTTTTGCACTCGTTAAAACAGAAGGATCTTGGTGAAGAATATGAAACTTCAGTTGAAAATTTACGCATCCCAGGAGCAGGGGAAAGAAGAAGAGAATCAGAGAATATAAAAATACAAGAATATGCAGCAGCTGGGATAAGTATCTTGAGGATTGACTCATCCCAGCAAGAACTAGAGGTGCAGGCTCACAAGATGTCAGACGCCACCTCTGCAGAAAGTCAGCATGAACTGCCTGATGATACATCAGACGGTCTATCAAATTTGCTAGCTTCTAATTCAGTAGACAACCAAAAGGAAATCCAGGACAACTGTGTGCAACAGCCAGAGAAAGCATTCAGAGAATTGAATGCATGTGAAAATTTTTCACAAAATCTTTGGGAGAATAGCCATAAGATTGACAATGCAAATGCAGCTTCATCTGCTAGCAAAAAAACAGGTGAATTCACTGAATCCGTCATTTATGCAACCTCAGATTCATGCTTGTTCGTTAGGAACGACACCAAGATGCAGGAACAGAGGGAGCATTCAACCGAACATGTATGCATCTTACCAGATGCACCAACAGGCAACAATTCTGGTTCCCTTGAAGAAGAACAGGCAAAAGTTGATGATCAACTTAGCAACCAATCATCTTCCATATCTATGAAAGATATGAACATTTATTCCAACAATGACTCTTCTGCTTCAATGGAAGGCCAAGATATTATTAACTCAACTCTTTCAGGAAATGTAATGAAATATTCCGAAATCCAAGTTCAGAAGGCTGAGAACACAGTGATGGAAACCATGTATATTAATACAACCAACTTACTCCAAACTCTGGAACAAGAGGACAGTGATGCACAGGTCTTTGGTAATACAGAACACAGAGCACATGAGACATGCAATGATGAGAATCATGGAGAGTGGAATGTTCTGGGGTCAACAAAAAAAGAGGAGCCAATGGGATCAGTTTCTAAAGATGCAGACAAAGAGAATGATATCAAAGGATGTCAGGCCAAAAGCCAGGCCGAAGAAAGCATCATAATTGGTAAGACACCTAGCTCATTTCATAGGTTTAAGGAAGAGTACAGGGCCACAGGAACTCAAATATTTCATGGAACAGAACATAAGGCAACCAATGAAATCTGCCCACATGCACTGACTGAAAAAGTGAATGTATTGGACTCTGATGTGGCAAAAATATTAGAAGAGTCAGAACATGAGCAGGTAAATCATGATGGCAATTCAAAAAATTTTACGACTGCAAATGATGTCCATGTGAAAGATGCCCTCAAGCAAGTGGTAGAGATGGGCCTTCAAGAAACACTCGAGGTAAAGGATCCCAATATTTTAATTGTAAATTCTCTGGAGCTAGTTGAAAGAATGGAAGAAAAAGGTTATGAGGAAAACCCAAATCAGGAAGCCAGAATAGCAACAGATGTGTCTACAGATAAACAACCTGATGCAATTGACATTCTCCAGGAAGAAGCCATTAAACGATGCAACAAGGAAGACACTGCAGACAAGATTTCTCCTTCATCTCAATATGCAGTTCCTAGAACAGAAGTTGTGACAGAAACTGAGAATGCAGGAAATACGATGCTTGAAAGTTTCATAGTAGATCAATCAAATAGTGTGTTCCATGATTCAGAAGCCAACAAAATCCAGTTGGAGACAGTTCCTGCTCTGAAATTAACAAAAGGACAAAATGAAACAAATCAAATGTGCCATAGTCCAAAGGAAAAAGGGGCTAGTATTCCGGAATTTGCACCACATCAGGATTGTTATACATCAGATGTAGATTCAACTATTGAGATCACTAAGTTGGCAGGGATAGAAGAATGTAAACAGGATCAGCATGAACCTGGAGTTAAAAAAGAACCTACACAAGAACAGAATGAATTACTTGAAGGCAAAGAACAGAGCTCATTGACAACACCAGATGCATTGGTGATTGATGTAGCAAAGGGCAATGCAGTAGGGCAGCATGATGAAATGTTTTCACTTTGTGCCTCGCAAGAATGCTGTGAAGCACCTGAGCTTTCTACTGAATACACAGAATATTATGAAACAAAAGAATTGCAGGCTCATGAAAACAGAGATTCATCTACAGTGATGATGATTAATGCAGAGAATATGGAGGAGATTACAGAACTGAACAAACAAAATTCCATGAAGCTGAAAATACTCACAAATGAAGAGTCTATTGCAACCAATGTAGTTCAAGTGGTAGGTAAAGACCAAACTGGCCAAGAAGCATGCATGGTAAGCAGCCAAACAGCTCCCTTCATGCATGGTTTAGAAGACTATAAGCACACACTGTCAGAAAACAAGGCAAAAAGTGAAACAAGTCTTGATGCACAAAATGGTGGGATGAAGGTGTCAGACACAGTAAAAGAGAAATACCATGAAAAAACTGACCAAGATTCCTCTGTATGGTTGCTAGATTCAAAAGAACTATCAGGAGAGTCAGAATATCTGCAAATGAAAATTGAAAAAATATCAATAAAATCAAAACCAGCAACTCATGAAGCACTGGTTGAGACATCCTCAGAAGACCAGCACAAACCAAGAGATGAAGATTCTAATTCTGGACAAGAAGGAGATCTTCCTAATCTTGAACCAGAGAATAGCCCAAACCAACATGAAGAAAATGCAGATACAGTAAACAGGAGAATTGATAATGAAGACGTCCCATTTGATCCACTGGAGGAAACATCTCAAAGAACCCCAAAGATTGAGTCATCTTTTATTAAAAACATACCAACATGTGTAACGTCTACACATGCACATGTACCTGTGGAATTCAAAAATCCTGAAATGCCAGTAGAAGAGAAAGAACAAAAGAATAAAAAATTCACCATTGTAGAAACCGCACTGACAAATAAAGGTTCTTTTTCTCATGAAACAAGCATCACATCTGAAGAAGAAACATTAGGCTCAATAGCTGCAAACGAAAAGAAAGAACAACCAGTTTGCAAATCAGCAACCATCCCTGAGGTTTGTGAAGACGAAGCATCCATGGCTGCAAAATATGCACTAAGCCTGAACAGGGTACAAGCGAGAGATGGTGCAGGTACAGGCATTAAAAGCATAGTTACTGATGACTATATCAGCTCATCACTATTAATTGACCCAACTCAGGCAAATCACCCATCTATTGAAAGTGTTGAGACAGAGGATACATGCCAGCCAAAAATCAGACAGGTAAGCACTTTGGATTCAACTTTCAGATTAACAAATGAGTCAGAATTGAAAGAAGATGCCAAAGAACAATATATGGAACAGGGATGCATAATTAGTCAATCACCAATGAAGTTGCATATGCTTGCAGCTGATGAGGAATATCAAGAGAGTAGTGCACAATGTAGCACAATACTGAAACTTGAATCTCCAGCAACTCAGAAAGAACTGTCAGATGAAAACCCAGTTACCCAAGCAGAAAGTCATGAAGATAATTCATTTATTTTTCTGACAATGCCAGTAGAACATCTCCAAGTTGAGAGTGGCCCAGATGCAGAAAACATAAACATATCGGTCTATATCCAAGAAGAAGCTCCGGCACCGGATGTTAAGTGTCAAAATATAGCTGAGCCCTATGTAGCAACAGAGGAGGCCTCTGAAAGTAATAAGTGCCAAAAGGAATGCAGCAGCAACACCATTAATGGTACATCAGATGAGATTCCAGCAATCAAGCAAGAAACAACAAAAAATGCTGCAACGCCTCCACATTCAAGAGATACATCTGAACATGAAGTTGAAAAAAGCAGAAAATTGATGTTGCAGGAAGTTGAGAGAATGCCTGCCTCTATAGTTTCTGCAGTTAAACATAAGATGAAGGCACAGAATAGCAGAAAGCCTTGCTTGTTAAGCAAAGAAGACAAATATAAAACTTTGATAGAAGAACCACTACCTGCTATAGAACAAAAATATAATACAGCAGAATTCCAAGGAATAGAAAGTAAAGAACCAGTGCTACAAAATGCGATTGTTGATACAAAAGAACATGTTGCATCCATAAATTGTGAAGATGAGAGCAAAGTTAAGGCTCCTGATATGATTTTAAGGAATTCAGAAGCCCATGAGAAGCTGACAGAAAAAACAAACATTTTATATTTAGAAGTTCCAGACATAATTAATGCAGACTCAACTGTTAATACTACAGAGCTGATTGCAGCAGTCAATGGACTGGATAGTGCAAATTTGTCAAGAAGCATAAGTTCTTCTATGATTGAAGTAGAACAGGATGCAATATGTTGTCTACTACGTACGACCACAGACTCAAATATCAAATATCAAGCTGATTTGTCAGATGATGCACAAGGTATGGCACTTTGCAGAAGTGTAGGTGATCCTGCTAGTCCAAAAGTTGAATATCAATTTGAAGAAATTGAAGATGCCAACTGCAAATTTGAAGAGCTGAAAAGAAGAATGGTGAAGCAGATACCCTGCAACTTCTCAGATTTTATAGAAGAAAAAGATAGCAAAATGAAAGTGGATAAAGCCATGGAAAACCAGGAAGTAATTGATGCCTGTGTCAACAGAACTTTGGATCTATCAGAAAGACAAGATATTCAATATTCAGATTCCGAAATGCCAACTCAAATGAAATATTCTTCAGCAAATGCAGGCAATGCAGAAAACCGGAGCAATGCACTTGAGAGGCGTCTTATTGCAACAATAAAAGACTCTCACTTTGTTGCTGCAGCACAAAATGCCACCAGTAATCAAGTCACAGAAAATGCTAAATCAATATCTACAGAGGAAGGATTTGTGCATGCTGGAAAGATACCATCTCCCAGTTCAGATACAGAATATGATAAAAATTCTGAACCAGAAAGCAAACCAGTAGAAACCAGAATCTTATTAGAGCCTCAGCGGCCAAGGTGCAAGCAAGCTGATAAATGTCAAATTCCTACAGTGATTGCAGAAATATACCTTGATTCAATCCAAAAGGACATGAATTCCTTGAGGACCAAAGCTCATCACAAAGTGAATGAAGATGAGCCTAAGAAATTTAGTGAGGCACCAACTGACAACCAGTGCCAGATAACTGATGATGCTGTGTCAGTTGCTTTGGAAGGCAGCCTGATAGCAAATACAATTATATCATGTAAGCCTAACGAAATGCCTAGCGACACAGAATATGATAAACTGGAAGCAGAAGATACAACAGTTCAGACTCATAAAATAAGATATGCAAATCTAGCTACTGAAGGAACCAGTGATGATGGTGTGAAACACTGAAAGAAGTTGCACACTGAAACAGAGGCAATCAAGAACATGGACATGATCACGAGACTTCACATTAAATGTGCTGCTTCAAACACTGTTCAGAGATCAAGAAAATGGTAGCATAAATAAATCAAGTCTAATAATAGAGCAGTATAAGACAGGATACAATGAACAAGTGTTTTGGCGCAAATTTAGTTTTTGTGTCACTGGATCCATTCATTTTCCAATCGAGGTATTTTTGTTCATAAATGTGAAGTTAGAAAGAATGTTGCTGCTTATCACTGGTGGAAAATACAAGGCTGAGCATGGAAATGTCTAGTCAGATGAAACATATAAACGTTCATCCAGATTGCCCTCTGCAGTCAGGTATGATTGAGCTTATTGCATTGTATGCTATATACTATTGCATAAAGTTAGGATGCATATATGTAGGGTGCTGTTTACACTTCAGAGTTGATGAATCATATTGTGCTGTACTATGTCATTAAGATGGATATCGTAAAAGATCACTGGTGTTTACAAATTGGAATATAGGTTGTAGGATCCATATAATTAGGGTGTTGTTTACACTTTAAAGTGGATGAATTACGTTGTGCCGTACCATGTCATTATGAAAAATGTTATATGATCATTGGTATGTACAGATTTGAATGTAGATTGTGGGATGCATATGATAAGGTATTGTTTAAAGTTGATGACTTACTTTTTGATGTACTATGCTATTATGATGAATATGTTACAAGATCAATGGTATGTACAAACTGGAATGTAGTTTGTATACAATGTTTGTGCGCAACTCCTTTCTACCATCTTCCTTTTGATCTACATAATTAATTCTCGTTAAACCATGTCAAGCCAGTTCGGAGGATCGTATTAGGATCACGGCAAAACATTATCACAATGTCGTGGGAAGCACCATACATATCACTAAGTTAGCATCATAGAAGGAGACGATTTATTCTTGAAGAGAGGGAACATAAACATTTAAACTACAAACCATACTTTGTCCTAAATAATAAGAAGGAAGTATCTCTTTAAACCAAATTGCATTTGAAAGGAAACAGTTTTCTATCACCTGCTCCTCTGTATTCTCTGCAAATGTATGATCAGACTGTGCTCACATATACAATAATTTGTAGGCTGAGTTTAGCCATCCACTTTTATCCTTACTCTGCTCCTGTGAGATGAGCGCCACAAATATGTCCAGACTGAGTTCTGGACTTTGCTTTTAAAATTACCACTTCAAAGCTGTACATATTCTCAATGCTAATAACTTAGGTTTTTGCCGTTAAAGTACTGAAGGAGATGTGTGCAGCTTTGGCCATTAAAATTACTGATCCAAAGCTGTGCACATCTCCTTCAATACTTTTGCCAAGGATACAAACAATACCAGAGTAACAAGTTAAAGAAACACCTCTGGTGCAGAAGATGCTACCGAAGTCTTTGGATCATTACCTGGAGCCTCAATGCTCACCCTGCCAAACAGAGTCCTGGAGGGTCAGTAGATGAGCAAAAGCCTAACCTTTTCAAATAGCTGCACCCAGGCTCAAACCCATGTCTTCCAACTTGAGCAATAAGTACCTTACCATCACTCCAAATGATGGTCACTATCTTGCTGAAGGCTTGTGAAAAATTGTTATGGAACAGGCTATGCCAAAATTAAAGTTTCACAACCATATCCCTATTCATAACACATGCTGTAGTTTGACACGCAATGTGGTATTACTGCACTCTCTCGAGATGCAAAGGTGTGTCTCTAAGCCTCATGGACTCAACAGACTTATCTGTGGGTGATGATGATGAAGAGGAAGGCACCATCAGTCATGAATGGCATAGCTAGGGCCTTCAAAATGACTGATAAAGCACAGTCAATATCTTAATCAGGGTTCTTTTCAACCAAAAATAAAAATAAAAATTAAAAAATTTCTTAACCAGGGTTCTCTTGCATACCTTTTTAAACATCTTGAATTGCCTACTAGAACCATTTTCAGAATGCATAATTATTACAGTAATGACAGTAATTTAATGCGAGTCTATCACCCTCAATTGATACCCCATGAAGAACCTTTGCTACGTTACTTCACCGATTCAATTTGATTAAATGAGTTGCCTATGATTCTGCATAATTCTTCAACTGATATCTTCTTGGACTGATCCTGAAATATTACAATAGTTCCTGAATTGATTTCTTATTTTGTTCTTAAAGATTAAAAAATTGTAAAAACTTGAGAAGGAAAATCCCACAAAATGAAACAATGGTCGCTGGAAGTATTTTATGAACAATACAAGCATGATAAGTCAGGTTTAAAAAAAAAACTCTTACAGTTACTTAGAACACTGCAAAGGCCACAAAGCAGAGGCAGAGAGCAAAAGATTGAACAGACACTGCAACAGCATTAATAACACCATTCTGGAGGAGAGACAATGTGATAGTTTATATATTTCTATCTTATGTATATAGACATTCCCCTATGTGAAAAAAGAGCGGGTGTTAATAACTGGTTGTACCAAGAGCAATGGTTAGCTAACCTTCCAAAAAGTGCTTGCACCCGATCAATTAAACTTCATTGGACGATATAAGAAGCCAACTTTAATATAGCTTTTGGTTCACATGAAATAGGTTGCTTTTCAAACAGAAGTGGATTGGAGCCTCAGGTCTGGAACTTTGATCTTTTTAATTTGGAATCATGGACAGCAATACAACAGGGCTTCACATGGCACTCAAACTAGCTTTGATTAGGTTAAACTACCCTCATTTTCCTGCTATAGTGCGAATTCTGTTTGCGTGTTAGTCCTGTGCCACTTTCAAACTCAGAAATCCTTTTCTTTTATCCTCTGAGGAAATGACAGCATTTTTATTTTTGTTTTTATTTTTATTTGGGCAAACATGTACGGTTTGCATGCCCCGTATGCGTAGAGCAGCTTCAGCAGCAAACTCCACCGGGACCGAGTGGGGGGTAGTGTGGGGTAGTGGGGTATACTTGATTATTCATGAATTTTACTGAAAAGTGGACCAGAATAGACATCCACCTGTCACCATTGCTCTATTCATGTAGGGACGCATGTAAAAGAGGCCAACAGAAGGCCTTGAGCAAGCGATGAATAATAACTAGTAGACCAGTAAATGCACTCTAACATGTTTACCTAAATATACTTAACTATATAAAGCCTATAGAGTTTGCTGGTAGATTATTTGGTGAGCATTAAAGAGGAAGGATATTCTTATTAGATACATAAAAGATATTTAAGACATGTATGATGGAGCCACCACTCAAAAGTTTGCACCATTTGTAGAAAGACCACAGACTTCCTTGTGAAGGTAGTGCTACACCAAAGATCTATTCTACGCCCTTATTTATTTGCCATTATTATGACCGAGTTGACTGAAGAAATTCAAGATGATATCCCTTGGTTTATGTTCTTTGCAGATGATATTATATCAGTGAATAAATAGAAGGAAGCCCTAGCTATGAAAATAAAGACTTAGAGAAGTAACCTAGAATCTAATGGATTGAGGATTAGTACAAGTGAAATAGAATACAGAGAGTGCATTTTTAGTGAAATATCAAGTAATAAAAATATGAAGATTAGAATTCAAAACCAAGAAATTACTCAATGTAAGCAATTGGATACTTGGGATCCATTGTTCAGATGGATGGTGAGATTAACAATAATGTGACAAACAGAATTATAGCATAATGGATAAAACAGAGAAAAGCTAGTTGTGTGTTTTGTGATAAAAAAAAATCCCGACTAAGTTGAAGGAAAGTTCTACAAAAGTACTATCAGACTAGCAATCTTGTATAGTGTGGAATACTAGCCTATCAAAAAGCACAAGCTCAACATGTGCATGTAGCAAGCATGCAAATCCTTGGGTGGATAATGAATCTAACTAGGAAAGATCATATCAACAACTCTCTTATTAGGGAAAGTTTGAGGGTAGCACACTTAAATGACAAGACTAAAGAGAGTTATATTGGATGATTTTGTCATGCGCTGACAATATTAGAGTATGCATATACTAGAAAATGTTGCTTTATTAAAGTTGATGGGAAATAACAAAGAGACAAACCTAAACATACTTGGAGTGCAAGCATAAAGAAGGATATCCAAGATTTGGGTGTTAATGCATATTTGGCTCTTAATAGAAGCACATCGAGGAAAAGAATTCATATAGTCAACCTCATATAGTTGGGATAAGGTTAGGATGATGATGATATTTAACTACATGAAAGAGAGAACAAGAGAATGATTTATTTATATCTGAAAACAGCATGTTACACCCTCCAAGCAAAGCAAACTGTCCAGAAATCATTAGAAAACTTACTCCAAGAAACATGGATGTAGAAAATTTCTACATCTCCAACCACGTATTGAAGCCAGGGCCTGAACCCTGAATGGCCCCAAAACGAGGACACCCCACACACCCAGTGCTTCCTCTGTACATCCTATATCAACAATAGGCTATATTAGCCTAAAACAAAAAATTACCATCCATGAGGGAATTTTACCTGAAAATGAATTCATCATTAGTATAAGAACACAAAATTTTGCCAATGCACCAATGCCAAAAGTGTAATGGCACTGCCCTTGGTGCATTTCCTTTATACTCTAACCTGCAAAGTGGTGCCTACTGGGCTAGCTTTTACCAGCACTTCTTGCACCAATTTGTTGGCTACATTGCATTGAGATTTATACTCTTTATAATTTAATGTCTGGATAAATAATCAACTGTGATGGAAGTAAATAAAAATTCCTCCTTTTGCACACCGTTGGATTACTAGAGGTGTTTTTAATAGGCACTTGATTTCATATTGTATGTTTTTTTTTTAATATTTTTGTTAATATAAGTGTTCATTTATTGCAAAAATATTTGAAATCTTTGCTTGAAATTGTTGCTTACTTATAGGATTCCATGCAATTCCAGTTGTGATTCCAAGTGATCCGCAATTTAGAATCTTTTCCTTGAAGAGGTGACCCACCACCTGATCTGCATTGTTAATCTATGGTGCTAGTTGGCACTACCAAGAGTCCCTACAACAAGTTGGCAAACTCCAAGTAGACCGTGTGTGCAGTGGAAACCTCTCTTTTCCTCACAATGATGTAAATGAATAGGATAGATCCATTGTTTAAGCATTTCAAGTACTTATGAGTACACCCACAGCACACTTCCCCAAGGATTTGGGCTCCCTAGTCATCCTTGGCATCTACCTAGTTGCTTATTAGTGAATATTGGCTATCAACAGAAATGCTCTCTAGCTAGTGTTCGCATTTGCACTCAAGGATGACAGCATTGATTTCCCACTATTTTGAAGCAAGTCCATCCTTGGAGCCACAGTTCAATACAACATGTTCTGTATTTCAAGAACTCCAAGGTCTCCCAATTATCATTTGACCCGAAGAATTCTACCAATAATTCAAAAATTTCCCCCAAAAATCCCCCACATGTTCTAAAATTTTTAACATAGTTGATACGATTCCCTTGTGATCATTCAATAATCGGAGGTCCTCTAGAGATTGTCATACTAGGGCCCATGGGATCCATGACCAGTAGTTTCAACATGCTAAGATGAAAGACTAAATATACATATCATGTGACTTGGAAGCTTAAGTTTATAACTAGTTGGGTTAATGTCTACCACCACTTGACAGGGTCTATTTTACCTTCATAATAATTGCTGGTGAGCCCCACGACCAAGATGAAATTGTTTACCATAATCCATCTCTAAAAATTTTCAATCACCTACTTGAAAGTCTGCTATGGCTTTCATCAAGTAGAACTATGCCATGTGAGAGATCTGTCCAAACCTTCAGAAACTCATCTGTTGATACATTTCTCCATATGAATAAGTGCTCAATAATTAAAGAGTTGGTTGTCTCAATGCAAGTTCCATGATTGTATAGCCTGTGCTGGGAGATTTTTGCGTATTATAAATAAACCATATATTTTCCATAAGATCCAATCATTCCTTTTTATAATACATGATGTCTAATATACTACTGAAAAATCATGTTTGAGGATGATACTCAAGAACATTTTCATTCATGTACCCAACATGTAAAAATGTGTCTTTCACAATGCATCAACGAAGCAAGAATCTTTGTCCAAAACAATCCTAGTTGGCAGTCACAGCACCACATTTTTTAAGAAGAGCTCCATCATGATCTCTGCCAAACAAGGAATGTACATATCATACTTGAAAACTCATCCATCACCATTAAAACGCTAGAGAAATCATTTGCTAATGGCAAGCTCATTATGAAGTCCATGAAAATAGCAACCTAGGGAAGGTCAACCATTTTCAACAGTTAAAGAAGCCCTCCTAGTTTCTCATTTGAACCTTTATCCCACTAGCAAACAAGACATCCATGCAAATAGTCATCATCGAGCTTCCTCTTAGACCAAAAGCAGTCCTACTCCATCAATGCTAAAAAGCCTACTTCTATACTAAAGATTATGCATAAAGCATATCGTGACACTCCTTGATAATGTTGAACTAAATATTGTCTCACTTGAAAACATATGTTCATCCCCAGGCCAACATAACTAAGCCCTCTTGAATGGTATAATGAGGAAAGCAACCTTTATGAACAAGCTTTAAGAGCTCTTAAGCTTGCTCATCATGCTTCAATCAAATATGAATTCTTTCTTTGATGCTTTCATTTGAAACAACTTTCAACATTATCAACACATAACAATGAAGGCATCTTCTACAACATTGTCCTTTCCCAACCATTACACCAACTAAAGATCAGTCTCCTGAAGCCTAACCACCTTACCCACTTGTAAAGTAACTTACATTGTATTAGCAAGTAACATATGGTAATGTTGTCTGTCTTTGGCTAACATACCAACACAAGACCGAACTCCTTAAGAAAGCATAACCACCTTACCTAGTTGGTACGTATTGCTTAGATTATGTTAACAAGTAGCTTGTAGCAATGTTGTCCATCTTCATCATCACTAACAATGGACAACGTTGCTACCAGTTACTTGACCTCTAAGAAGATAGCCCAAACACATCCTTAACAAAAATGAATAATAACAAACTTTTCTCTCATAAACTAGTCACAATCATTAATCATTCTACTCAAGTCAACTTCCTTAATTCACATGCTACCAAATCAACCAACCATATGAGAACTCCAACCACTTCCAAGGAATTTATTTGATATTTAAAAGGTGTCAGAAACCTCAGAAGCACTAAAACTAGTTTTGTTGTGAATGCCCCTGCAATCTCATCAAAATGCTTAATGACACCTTTCATCCCACCTTCATGGAACGTCCTTTTTTTGTAAATTGATTTAAGGATGTGGAGATTCTTGAGAAGTTTCTCACAAACTGCCAATAGAAACTTGCCAACCCCATGACCTATTTGACCTAATGAACAACTTTGGGTTTGGTCAACACTACATTGCCGCCTCCTTCATAGCATCTAGCTTTACTACCTACCAAGTAACAACAAAAAAAATTTCAATTCAATAAACCCAAATTCACACTTCTCATTGTTCACATAAAAAGCTTATTTTCTCTTAAATTATGAAAGGCCATCTTCAAATATTGAACACGCTTGACCAATGACTCAAATACACCTAGATAGCATGAAGTTGTCCCACCACCATCTTAGCGAGGAGCAATAGATGCACCTCACAAATCAAGATACAAAAGGTAGCCAATGCATCATGCAGGGCGAGTGATATCATGGTTCATTCATAATACCCCTAAGGCATGCTATATATCATCTTCTTCCCATCCCCTTCTGTGGTGCAAATAGATGGTAGCCTTTATAAAGATTCAATCTTCAACTTAGCATTTACTAGCTCATTGAACAAATCCCAAGACAAAGGACACTAGTTACCTATTATTGATGGTGTACTTACCAAGAAGCTTGTAGTCATAGCACATGCAAAGGTTCTCATCCTCCACTGTGAATAAAACTAAAGCCCTAAATGAAAAGTTAAATAGTCAATGATAGTCTTCTAAACAAGGATCTATAGCTGCTTCTTCTATTCCACCCACTCTAACTTAGGCAACCAGTACAAAAATTATCTAAAACAGCAATCCCTAGAATATACTGTGATCCAATACCCATCTTTCCAAAAGAACTTCAGGAAGCTTCAAGAGCATAATGCCTAGAAACTTCTCCAAAGGATTGCCCATTTAAGAGCTTACCTTCTTCACTGCTAGTTCACTTCTACTTTGCCATTAAGGACTATTAAATACCTTTATTAAGTAGGATATTATGCTAATCTTTTCATCACCAAAAAAAAAAACATTCGCTTCCAACTTCATGAAGAGGGTACATTTGACCACCTATGAGGGAAACTCATCCAAGATGTTAATCACATTCAAGTAAGGGGTCCTCACCATCTTTGCCACTTCGATGAACTCCTAGCCAAAAATAACCCAAGAAGAATCCATGTCAAAAACTGAAAAATATAGAATGCTTGTAAAGCACAGATTTGTTGGTGGATCAAAGCCTACAAAAGCAGCATTACACTTGGTATTCTGGGACTAGAAAGTATTCTGGCAACCTTTAAAATGTTAAGTTTTGATTAAAAATAAGATGGGGACTAGAGATCACCAGCACGAACACCCACCCAAGGCAAAATAGATGGATAATCAAGTTCTAGGAGAAATGTCATTCAGTTGGAGTTTCAACAGCTAGAAAGCAAATAATCAAGATTATTGAGACTCTCACCAAACCAATGAACAAACCTGATCCATGAAGTCGTGAAAACAATCAAGCATCCACTTCTTAATTCAAAATTGGGAAAAAAAATAAGGTTGAACATTGTAACTACCACGTTTTCCTTCTTGAAAGGCACACTGGAATGTTTCTCTGAAATGTATGATGAGCCTCATGATACAAGAAAGAAAAACTACAAATCTGTAATTCCTAAGAAATTAACTTATTATTTGCCAGTAATTATAGTTGGAATACCCTTATTGCTCAAAGGGTTTCAAGTGGCATGTGAGCTCTATTTGCTCTAAAAAATAATTGTAGTAGGAAACAAATTTTGGCATGGGAGATCAAAAAGAAACTTTTTCAAGGTCTTGTCCAACTTGTATTATTATATGGGGGTGTTACTTGCGGACCTTCTCTTTCCACACATAATTGGAAAAAATTAGAGCATATTCAAAAACAATTTCTTGTATGTCAATTTCAAGAGAAAATGCAAACTTCTTATGATATCTTACTTTTAGAACTAGATTTGTTTCCTCTTGAGGTTGAAGCCCTTTGTCAATTTATTGTTTACTCTCAAAAGTTAAATCACATGGTATGCTAAGGAGATAATGAATGCTACACAAGAAAATGGATGGTTGCATCAAACTTCAGTCATGGAATATTGTAATAAAGGATATTCCTTGAACAAAAGGCTCTTCCAAAAAACTATAAAAGAAAAAGTATTGACTAAAGTTTGGTTGCACACATCAAGGATAAAGCATTTTCATTTACATTCTATTAAAAGGAGTTTTGTTATCTAGTATCCTATTCATTTAAGGAATCAAACTACTAGAGCAACAATGAACTCCCATCATCTCCTTATTGAGACAAGTCGTTGGATCAATTTACCAAGAGAAGAGCATTGGCAGATTTTGCAAACAAAGCATAGAAGATGAAAAAACATATTTTTTTTTATTTTGCCCATCCTTTGCTCAAATTTGATTGAATTATACTATTAATTGTAATTTGTTTGCTTTCTTTCAAATTGACCCTATCTGCTTGGGGCATTACATTAGTGATGTTTTCAACTTTCTTCAAAAATATGTTGATGCTTTGTAACCGTCCAACAAATCCTTTGCAATTTCTTGGATGTAATAAAAATTTCCAATTTCCAGTTTCGATTATTTTCACTAAGGCAAAAACATACAACTAAGTAGAATCCCTACAACCATCTCCAATGGGCCAAGAAACCAAGGCAACCTTATGGTAGAGATCAAGATAATAAGAAGATTAAAGCTTTCCTTCATAAAGGATAGAAGTTTGAGGAGACTCATGGATACCTAGCAAATGAAGGCACAAGAGTTTGGTAAGAATTGTAATACCCTGCAAACAAAGCAAATTCATGTATGGGTATCTATTAACTCTCCACAAACTCCTATATATCATGAAGGAAAGTAATTTGTTATCATTATACTATCAACTGAAAGTTCTTGGCTCCTTTACCTTGTACTTTGCCACTGAGGATGGTTGTTGTGGTTCCATCTAACTTTCTATCAATGCATTGGCAAAAAGCACAAATTAAACTAAAACAGAAATTTTATGTACGTCCACCAAGACCTTTTTGAGTACATTCGAATTGGTTCTTAAGTTCCTCCATAACATCTTTACTTCAAGTCTAACAACTACATTGTGCAACTTTTCTTTATCTCCTATTGCTACTTGTTGTCTAGCATTGTATTACTTCTACTTTTCTAAGAAATATTTCAACCTACCTACCTTTCAACAAGGCAACCTAAGCAACTGCAAAGTTCAGAACCCAGTTTTGAATCAGGGAACAAAATCCTTCAATAAGCTTGGATCTCTTCAAACCAAATGGCTGAAAGACCTATCAATTTCACCTATATGCTTTAATAGCCATCAAAACTCCATTCTAGCTTGACAAAAATCCATTTCATCCTTCTCAAAAATTTGGTCGTTTACCCATTGCTATCTAAGTGGATCTTCATGTCACAAAATTGATCCCTGACCCTTTAATCTTTCACTAATGAAACTCATCGTCCCAAAGGTCTCGAAGCACAAACTACTAGTACACTTCTCTGAGATCTTGGACACAAACATAGCCTTCCTATGATACCAAATGTACAATGTTTCCCTTGGCACCACTTAGCATCAAGAAGAATTTCTAAAACAAGTTGGTGGACTTCAAGTGGATTATAGCTCAAAACCTACTAACCTACATCCAGAAGACATTAGAAGAACACAACCATTAGAAAGTTTGTACAAACTTAGCAAACCAAAAGTATGCATAAAAGATTAACACACACATAACATAACTAATCATGCATACTAGCTATGAAACTAAAACTAATATTTTATTATTTCTGTGTAGACCCAAAGGATCTATCAAACAAATGAACCTGTACAAAATACATCAATAGCAATAAATCCAGAGTAGGGTATATGTGTCCAATATTTATATAACTTCAACACTTCTTCTATAAAATTCCCTAGAACTAACATTAATAGTTTGAATAGCTCATACAAAAACTAACTAGAGATCTGTCATTTTCTTTTCAAGAAATATGTTCTGCAACATTCTAATACTAGTTTAGCTATATATTATGATATATATCTATTATTTGGCCAAGAAAATCTTTTTATTTTAAAATTAATAAAATCCCAAAATTGATTCATTGAGAAATGATTTTAATGGTGAAAAAAATCAAACCCAAAATAATTCTTGCCAAGGTAGTTGTTTAGCTTAAGTTTTGTGTTGCTAAAATGCCTAACAACAGGAAAAAGTTCATTTACTGGCCTAATGTTATGATGATAATAATTATTTATTTTCCGTGACAAAGTCCAACCAACTAGTAGTTAGCCTCTCAGCCCAAATAATTCCAACAAAAAAATTCTATCTCTTGGCCCAGCATTATGACGATAATTATTTATTTTCTATGACAACAAAGTAAATAAGTGTTTTATCGTATTTGACCTACTTGTCAATGCAACATCTAAGAGTAACTAAATGATCCCTTGTAAAAAAAATTTTAAAATCCTGTTTGTAAAATTGCAAATAAATTATTTCCTTCTGCCCAAGATCCCAATTTTTTCTCTAAAATGGTATGTAACAATTTTGCAAATAAGTTATTGATCATGATCAAATTGTAATTATTTAAATTTAATTTTTCTCTTTTTTAAAAAAGCATAACAACTCTACTAATCATCCATTGTCTAGTAATACCATTTTGAAGCCCTTCATTAAGCATTTTTTAGTTCTCTCTCTAGACTAACTCTCCACCACATTTTAATAATTTAGCATATAATCTTTTTGCATCTACAACTTTTCCAAAAGCTAACTTTTCAATTCCCTACACTAAATCATGCATAAGCTATAAACCATCTAGGAGCATGCAACTAGTTTTGTTATTTGTCTTGGCGAAACAGATTTTTGTAGAACCATTTTAGTTATGCAAATGGAATATAATTGCTTGGAGAAACACTATTTCTAAAAAGTTTTCAAAGCAAATTGTAATTATTTACCATACTTTATCATTCCTACCATACTTTTTTGGTGTTCTTTTAGAGATTTTCTTTTTCTCTCAAAGCAATTTCATATAGACTTTATTCAAAGTTTCCTTATTGCAGGAATTTTTGATAACCAACCTTGCTTGTAAACATTCTTCATCAAACCACTTCTTATTCTTACCAATAAACTTTGTTGCATAGTAACATTTTTGGCAGCCTCTAGCAAAGTGTCTTCTAACTGACCTTCAATGTTTTTTTATTTTCAACAATTTTTGTACCTATTCCTGAAAAAGATTCTATATTTGCAACTATAATACGTTTTCTTATTTTATGGCATTGCACATTGTTAAAATACCTTCTTTCAATGAAAAACCATAGAAAATGGTGTAGAGACTATTAATTTACAGTCAACCTAAAAGATTCTTGGTACATTTTAAAGGGTGGTTAGCAGTAAATTAATACATGAACATCTTGCTTCTATTTCAAAAATAAATCTTAAGCGTAATGGAGACTTTTAAATCTCATTTAAAATAATAAGATCAAAGCCCTATCCCAATTCTAACATGGGTTTTTTGTTTGATTTATTTGTGTCCTCTAATGTTCTTTCCTATCCATTTCTAATTTGACCATAATCTTCTGTATCTAGCCATCCTTGATTATTTTGCCACTCTAGAATATCAATCTTCAACCAAATGTATTATTTATACTCATCAATCTTTTCCACCTTAATTACCTTTTGAAGCCTTTCTTTCAAAAATACAAGATAATCCTCCTAACAGTCTTCCCCATTTGTGAAATCTAACCCTTGCCACTTTTATTGTACTAAAACCAGGCAACTCAAAATTTGTAGAATCCTCTTTTTCTCAAGTTTCAACCACTCCAAAAACATCAAACTTCTTTAAATAACCAATATTATAAAATGCAATCATTTTAGTGGCAATATCACCATCTATATCCACAAATCCACAATGCAAAGTGTTCACATATTTTTGAAAATGCCAAATCATTGATTACTACAATATAATGTGCATTTAGAAAAGCTACCCTACCCTCTACTCGTGTTCCTTTTACTTTTTTCTATTCTTTTGTTTTATTTGCAAGCTCTTCTTTCGTGAGATTTTCATTTACCCAAATTTTTATGTCTTTCCAGGCGCCATGATTGTCACAAACTTTTCCTCAAGTAGTTAAATCACTAAACTTCATAATAGTATGACGTGGTTTATTGCCTTTGAATCTTGGGCAATAAATATTCAAGATTGTATCATGCAAGTATCTTTTATAATAACCTAAACAAATTTTACTAAATTTGCTTTTAGACCTTTAAAACCCCTAACAAATTGGAGATTTTTGTTTCCTTTTTTCTTTGTATTCCTTTACCAATTCACATAAAGCTTCATCACATTGAGGAATTACTTCAGCTATTTTCTACCTTGCAATCATATCACATATACTTTCTTGCTTTGATTCAAAGTTCAAAGTTTTACCCATTGCTTTTTTTTACTCTACAAACCATTTTAATATCATTTGTTGTGTCATCATAACTACTAGTTGATCAAACATAGTCTCTTGCTTTGCAACTATGACATTCATAATACAAACAAGATTTTCAAAGTCACTATTATGTTGATCCATCATTATTGTCTATTCTTTATTAAAATTTTTTGCCTCTCCAGCATTTCTTTCTATTCCTACATCCAATTAGAGATCATTTCCAAATTTTGAATAAGCATTTGTTATCTATCTTTTATAGCTTTTTGCCACTCACATAAGGTTGTTAGTTGAATGGCAATCTCCTGCAGTTCAAAGTTAGCAACTAGAGCCATATCTTCAATAATGTCACGTAGCAAAACCCTCAGTGAAGTAGCAAACACACTATGCTAATTCTCGATGAAGAAGCCAAACCCTCCTAAAAAACCCTACATAAAGCCTTAACAAACCCTCTATAAAGCCTTGGAAAAATCCTTTGAAAAGCCTCAAAAAGTCCTCTGCAAAGCTATGTGTCTAAGATAAAAATACTATCCTAAACACACAAATATAAATAATAAAATGTTGTCAATACATTATACATGCATGACAACATGGGAACCACTCCCTTCTTGAATTCCCAAATGTTAGTGTGAACATAACATAACCAATCATGCAAAAAAGCATGGTGTCTACAACAAAAATATTACCCTAACCACACTAACTACTAGATCTAACACATCAAACATAAATGATATAATGCATACAACATGCCTAAAGTTATATAACCTACTCCCCAATTCCCAACGAACTAGTACATAGGAGGGGTGTTGGAACCCTAAAATAACTGAAATATAGCTACACCCCGAGATCTATATAGTCCAATTAGAATTAGAATTAAATTCATGACTTAACAATGATGTGTTCGCCTAGTGGTACAAATAGTAACCTCAAGTCACAGGTTGAATTCTACTAGGTAACACTAAGTTATAAACTTCTATAAATCTTGCAGTGTACCTATGTTTCACTTATTTCGGGTTCCAACACCCTCTAAACTTAAATCCATGGCTTGTTGCATTGAAATCAAGAGTCTTGCCACTAGGCTAACACCTCATTGTTTATGAACTAATAATACATAGAAGCACTTTGGCTCAAACAAGTACACAACTCTTAGTGAACTTTAAATAAAATCTTACCAATAAATCCTTAGAGTAGAGTATTACCACACTATCCCTCACCTAGTTCTACTATACAGGATAAATGTTTTGCATATATCGACTGCTCTTAGGTCGTTAGAGTTCAATATGATGCCCCTTGTGAATAGCCATGCTCGCCTAGTTGGTAAACCAGCTGAGGTAGCCCTCAATGCACCAACAAAACCATCGTTTATACAAAGCGATGAAGCCTATTAGGTGAAATTTTCTACACAAAGGCATGAGCTCTACCTTATCAGATCTTACAAAAGGTTTCGGTTATCGTTTTAATTAATGAACTCGGGCAAAATAACCATCAGTGACATTGCAATGTTAAAAATGCAAACATGGTAGAGATTTTTTAACACCCATCTCAGAAGCAAAACAGTAGATGGAAGAGAGAAACAAAAAGGAAAACTTTTACAATTTTACACTAAACAGAAATTTCACTCGAACCAACAGGAAAACTATGCTCACCGCATGGTTTAGCTTGGCACATTGATCCAGAACGTTAGTATTTCGCGGAAGAAGGAGACTCTGCATTCAATGAAAGGGGAGCAGAGCAATCTGAAAAGCGCTTGACTGAAAGCTAAATACAGTGAAATCACACGCTCAACAACATCGTGCCGAGTAGATGAAGATACAGGAAATAAAGGCATGGATAGAAATCCCAAAATCTCCCTTCCTCGCTATGCAGAAGCTATCTACAAGGCTATATAAAAGTTCGCCAAAAAGGAACTATTACTTTTCGAAGGGCACGTGACCATGACGAATTTTCTCGGTGGTGTGTTGATATTGAGGGTTCTTCGCGAAGGTTTTGGAACCGAATTTTTTTGGCGAGCAATGATTTGAAATGAAAATGGAAAATATTAATGTGTCACACTATAAATACTATCAAGAATTTTGAAGCTTTCAATTTTGTTTTATTTTATGATTTATATGAATTCGTAGATATAAGAGTTCATAGTACATATTTCTACATATTATTAGATTTATTCACCAAGGGTTTTATGTCAATGATTCAAGCAATCCTTGAATGCTATGAAATTAATGTTTTACATGGTCATTATTTTTCTTAATCTTTTTTGGTTATACAACTAATAAATTCTAAAATGGTTGAGAAATTATTAGATCTTATAGTTTTTATAGGTTAACATAATACTATGAAATTAATGTTTTACATGCTTGTTATTTTTCTTAATTTTTTTTGCTTGTCCAACTAGCAAATTTTGAAATGGTTGAGAAATTATTAGATCTTAAAGTTTTTATAGGTTAACATAATACTTTTATTACTTGGGAATGGACAAGGGATTTTGATTTGCATTTTTTTAATTATTCTAAAACTCCTTATTGGATTGAATTAAAAAATCTTCCTTTTATTTTTTAAAATGTTGAAAGTGAAATTGTTGACAACATTGGCACAATCCTAACAAAGTGGAAAGCATTACTAGGTGGTCTGCAATGCACACATTATTTTGTAAAGATTAATTTACAACAACAAAAGATAGAATTAAAACTCAAGGCCAATAATTAGTGTTTTCCCAAAAAATTTCATTTTACAATCTACAAGGATGTTGCAACCATAAGGCCATTTTATTAAAATCTATCCTATTCTAAATAAAAAAATGATTTGTAAGGAAAAGAAACAACAATTTTCCAAAAAGGCAAATAATGTTAGTTTTTAGTGGGCACAAATAAAATCTTCTTCAACAAGTTTTCAACCTTTTACTTATCATCAACATCATCCTAGCCTTGTCCAAATAAAATGGGGTCAACTACATGAGTTTTTTTTTTTGTCATTCACTTCTACAAAGAGCTAGATCTTTGTTTACTTATAGTTTCTTCAAATCGGATTGTTTTTTCCCATGTCTTTTTTGGTCTTCCTTTCGATGGCTTTCCTAGAACAGTGATGTAGCAACCTTTGCTTATAGGCTCATTATCTTATCATCTTTCCGCATGTCCAAACCATCTAGGTCATCATTCTTGTAGCTTATCTAAAATAGAAGTCATTCCAAGTCTTCTTCTAATGTCTGTATTATGCAATTTATCTCTTCTAATGTCTGTATTATGCAATTGTTCATGCCTTCTTTGCATTGTCCAACATTCAACACTATATCAGGTAGCAAGCCTAATTATTGTCATGTAAAAGTTTCTCTTTAATTTTATTAGTATCCTTTTATCACATAAACACCACTAGCCTATCTTTATTTTGACCATCCTACCTCAATTCTATTTTTAATATCTTTATTAATTTCACCATTTGATTGGAGGATTGATCCTAGGTATCAAAACTATTTGTAGACTTTTTTGCCTTGAATAGTCACTTCTATTTCACAATTATTTATATTGTCATTAAAATTGCATTCCATATATTCTATCTTACTTTTTCTAATTTTTAAGCCTTTTGCATGTCTCCACTTCTCTCTTTTAGCAACAATATTTTCTTAACATGTATCCACCAACACAATATCATCTTCAAATAACATACATTAAGAGATTTCATCTTATAGTTCCATTGTTAATTTATCCAAAATAGTAGCTCCTTATTGTGATTGGAAAATCAAATGTTATTCCATAAGCTATTCTAATTTTAGTGGTAGCTCCTTCATACATATCTTGAATCACTTTAATATATTTATGATTGATGTTTTTCCTTCACAAAACCTACCAAATAATATCTCTAGGCACTCTGTCATATGCTTTTTCCAAATCAATGAACATCATATGTAGATTTTTGCTATGTTTTCTAAATTTCTTCATTAGTTGTTGTATAAAAAAATGATTTTTTGAGACTATTGATTCAAGTATAAGATGTTGCTTTATGACTCTCTTACAAAGTTTCATAGTATGACTTATTAACTTGATTCTTCTATAGGTTGCACAATTTTGTACATCTCCTTTATTTTTGTAAATAGGAACAACAAAGCTTTTTCTCCAATTATTGGGTACTTCTACATCTTCAAATTTTTTTTAAATAATTGTGTTAGCCAAGAGACTCCTATATCTCACAATGCTTTCCAAGCTTTTATAGGAATATTATCTAATCTAACAACCATTTCATTTTTCATCTTTGATAAGGCTATTTGCACCTTAGAGAAAGAAAGTTTATTATCTAAACCAAAATTTGGTTTTTCTCCTTGGATGTCTTCTTTTAGAAATTATTCATTTAATAATTTTTGAAAATAAATTTTCCACCTATTCAAAATATCATTATCTTTTACCAAAATTATTTCATTTGCTTCCTTGATGCATTTGACATGATCAATTTTCTTACATTTCTTGTTTATGATTTTTGTCAATTTATAAATAGATTTTTCTCCCTTTGTTCCTAATTTCTTATAAAAGCTATCCAAGACCTTATGTTTGGCTTTGGCTACTACTATAGTTACCTCCTTCTTTGTCATTTTGTATATCAACCTATTTTCTTGTTTACTGCTTTGATATCATTCCTTAAAAAAAAATTTCTTATTTTAGATAGCATGTTGCACTTTATCACTCCATACCATATCTCCTTTGGGATGCATTTTTTGCCTTTTTTTTCATCCCAAATGTTCTTTTCAATTTTCTAAATACAACTTTCCATCTAGCCTCAAATTAAATTTGTAAAGCAATCCCAATTCCATGTGCCTTCATGAAGTAATTATTCTTTGAGTAAGTTAATGTTCTCTTCTTTCAAATTCCACCATTTTATGTATTTAGTCCCTTTTCTCATACTTCATTAAAGCTATGTATAACTAAATCCATGACCATTGGTTAATGCTAAGTTACAAGGTAGTCTCTAGGTATGACCTTGTAATCTCTACACATGGCATAGTCTTTTTTATGCAGCAACAAATAATTAATTTGTGTTTTATCCATACCACTCTTGTATGTAATTAAATATTCCACCCTCTTCTTGAAATAAGTATTTGCAATTGCAAGATTATATACATTTGCAAATTACAGTAGTGAAGCTTCTATATCATTGAGCTCTCCAAATCCTTATCTTCCATGAATCCTATTATATCCCATTTTCAAAGATCTAACATGACCATTAAAATCCCCTCTAATGAATATGCTTTCTTGCTAGGGAATTTCTTGAAGCACTTGATATATAGAATCCTAAAAAGCCTTAATCAAATTTTCTAGGCCAATTTGTGGAGCATGTACATTCGTGACATTGATGATCTCATTTCCAAGTACAAGTTTGATGTCCATAATTTAATCACCTTGGTGATATACTTGTACCACTTTATCTTTGATAAATTAATCAATGATAATGCCCACTCCATTTTAGTGATTTTCTTTTCTTGAGTAGAAGAGTTTGTAACTTTGGCCTAAATCTTTAGCTTTTTCCCCTTTCCATCTTATTTCTTTAGATGCAAGCATGCAAATTCTTTGTCTTTTCATGGCATCAATAATTTCATAGGCCTTTCTTATTGAAAGTGCCAATGTTCCAAGTTGTCATTCAAAATTTTTATTGCTAGACTTAATTCTTTACTCATACCCATCCTTGATATGGGAATCCTTATCTACTTTTCACAACATCTGGGTGAAAATGTTATGCGTCATTTCTAGAGGATGTCATAGCAAGCCCTTGCCCATTTTTCATAGCAACCAAGCCCTATGATTGTTGCTCATCACTTATGAGGAATGCCTTAGCATCTACAAAATCTAAAAAAGAACTCATCCATGAGATTTGGCTAGGTGATGAGTGGCAAGGTACCCCTACACTCAACCATACGAATATGAGAATTCATGCATAATCTGGTTGAACTCCGCAAATGGACTAGTTGTGGTATCTAGATAGTTACATGTTGATCGCAGTTCGCTGTCTTCCCACCTAAACTAGTATTTGCTTGGTCACGTATGGTTTAGTCCAAAGTGAGGCGAATGATGTGGTCCTAAACTAGTGCTACTCCTAGGGATAATGGAAGATAAGCTTGATTAAACTAATAAGTAGTAGGAAATGAAGTCTAAGCTAGCCTAAGTATGATAAGCATCTGTCCTTAATCATCCATACGCATCTTAGACCTCATGTACTACTTTTGGGATTACCAAGCACACATTACTTAAGCACTCCAAGATACACTACTGGGATACCAAGTAGTCACACTTAAATGCACATCATTAAGTGGTACTCATTCCACGTTTAATAACAAGGATAGTAGATGAAGGTAAGGAAATATTAATTAAGAACACAATAAATAACAATAACAATTAAGCAATTAAAACTAAGTGAATGTTGCAATGATGAAGCAAGCTCAATCTTTATTGCCGATCATGTGCGTATCCAAGTACATCACACTCGAATAAAGGTTCCATACAATTACAATCATCACACTTTGGGCATGCACTGATGGAAGAATTGAAATGAATTAAAAATGAACAAAAAGACTCTACTCTAACTCTATCTCACTTCCCCCTTTCTGTGTGCCCGAATGTGTATTTATAGGCTTACACAGGAATCATGATATCGTGTATCCGATATCGTTTTCCAGGCCGCAATATCACGATGTGTATTTCAAGGGTTCGATATCAAGGGTTTGATATCAAGGGTATAATATCAATGGTCCGATATTAAGGGTTTGATATTAGCACCTGACAAACCATGATTCATCACTAGGTTTTACAACTGGCTGCCAACTTGATGCTAATCCTTCTTCTTTTGCTAGTCATTTTAATTCTAAATGCGTCAATAAACTCTTGATATCTATGAAGAATTTCTCTTTGGAAAAGAAATACCCTAGCTATGACAATTAATAGAGATAATGTTTAGCTGATCCTTTTAAGAAATAGACTTATGCAAGGAAAACCTAAGAATGATAAGAGTTGGTCTTCTAATAACTTTCTTCATTGTCTTTTTTTCTTTAGGTCTTTTGTATTCCTAGGGCTCTAATTGTTAAACAAATTTGGAATACATTATGCAAACTTTGTAAATATTAGAATTACAATCATATTGCAATTTTGGAAGATATACTTAAGCAAATTAGCATATCCTAGAAACATTTCTTCATGGAGTAAGAACCTCCATTGGCTATTGTCTTTCTAAAAAAAAGGATCCATTGTGATAAACTTGGAATTTTTTTTGTAATAATTATAATCCAACATTTGATGCACTTCATGGCAACCCCTCTTCTCTTCTCTTTTTTTTTTTTTTTTTGAGAAGGATACTTTTACCATGTTATTCAACATTCTACAGTAGATTTAGACAACATTTCTATTGACACTTGGAATTTCAAGACATTTAAGTATCATCATGTTTATGTTGAATATTTAGATACAAGTAGTTGTTATTGTCATGTGACACAAGGTTAATAATCAATGTGAGCTAGATTGAGTAAGAGAAATGTTTGTAATGGAAAGTTTGATAACCAATAATGTGGTCATGATTATTGTTAGAAAAGGAGATAAGGAAGGGGAAAAGAGGAAAAGGAAACTCTAATCAACATGGTCAAACAATCTAGTAGAGTAAGATATGTTGAAGTTACAAGGCAACTTGGTAGTTCGATGAATAGCGTCTTTACAACACATTTTGGAATAACCTATCAATAAAACTAGGAAGAAACCAAGTACCCACTTCAAAAAGATATTCACATGTAGAGATGTAAAGAGATAAAAGTATAGAATGAGTAATGTTCATGTTCAAAACATGTACTTAAGGATGATAACATAGGCATAAGCAACAAAGTAATCTTCAAAGCTTTGTAGGCATGCATGCTTAATAGAGTTAACAATGTTTATAGTATCTTTCAATCATTTTGGAAGAGAATAAAGAGTAGAGAGGGTATTGATAGAGATGCATTCCCTCACTTGTTCATGGCTGAATAATGAGATGTAGTCATTTCATTCATACCTAGCCTAACCTATTAACAAAAACATAAATGAAAACTAAATTAATAAGGTTAGTGTTGATATAATATGACTTTAGATACGAGTGGTTGATTAGGTTCAACAACTTACATTTCTCTTCATATTAGTAATTTTGAATGCATCATTGTTAAAGTCCTTAGTGACTAGAAATGGCCCCTCCCAATTTAGCTTGAACTAGTCAGCAAGTTCATGAAAAACTTTTAGAACTAGGTTACCTTCCTTAATGCTAAGCTAATTTGAGTTGAAGTGATGTCATTGCCTTTACTTTTATTAGTACTGTTCAATGTCAATGAGTGCTTGCAAGCGATGTTCCTTCGTTGAGTCGAGGTTGATCATGCGCTATACATTATTTTAATTTTCGTTGATGTGGTCAGACAAGGCTCAAAGATGTGATTTGTAATTTAAGAGGCAAGATGGCGTTAAAATCATATACAAGCTATAAGACGTAGTACTAGTTGCTATTATGAAAGTTGTCCTATAGGTCCATAATGCATATAATAGTTATTCATGCCACTTGTGATTGCTACGTTGATGGGGCCTTATCAATGCAGCCCTAGCGCAAAAACTATAAATATGAGCTCCCAACCATGTTTATAGGCATATCAAATTCATAGTAGTAGCAAAGCTCTTGTAGTTTGTCTAATTAAAAGTTACCAAGTGCTTACAGCAAGAGTCATTGAGTGTACGAATCTTTATTTGAGCATTATTGTACCTAAACACAACAATGTGTATGACAATAACGACGAGCTTCTTAATAAACCTTGCAGCATTATAGATAGCTTAAATGTTTTATTTATGCCTTCATTGTTTTTATTAAATAATCAATTAATTAATCTAAACTAAGCTAAATTAGACTTTATTCAATTAAGCTAAATAAATTAAGTGTATAAGTACAATCGCTTTGAGTGTAAACACATATTCGCTTGGTAATCCCAATAGTGTTATTGCTTGATGCACCTAGTAACATAGCAGTTGGTAACTCAGCAGTGGATACGTGGGTTTCGGATGTGTACAGAAAGTGGGACTAGATGCTTATGTTAGGGATTGGATGCTTATGTTAGGGCTTATGTTAGGACTAGTTAGAGATTAGTTATTTAGTTAAATTTAAGTAGTCATTCAATTACTTCATCTCTCTCTTTAAGCACTAAAACCATAAAACACAAAATGATAAAAATCATATGCCTTAATTGCACTTAACCATACCATTATGCTTCACAAGTGTAATCCGGAAGACAATGAATCACTTATAGGGCAAGATTCACTTCCTAGGAGACTCGTGCACTGGAAACTAGAGAGTTCACGGAATTTGATCAAATCATGCATGAGCGCTTTGTGATTCATATGGTTGGGCATAAGGGTACCCTTCACCACTCATCATTGGTGCCATTTTTGGGGACTTTGTTTGTTGAAATGTGCACTATCTAGGTTTAGTGGATATTATTAATATCATTGGACAAACCCCAAGGTCAACATCATTCCCAAATAACATAACTACAAAAGCACACTGATATTTTATTGTTTGCAAAATGTCTTCATCTCATAGGTGAAATGATACAAAACCACTGGTTCCACAAGTGTGCAAAGTGATATATACTCATCTAAATGAGTATGTGTTGGACTTCACCTTCATCCTACATTAGGATGAGCAACTATGATGGTGCGATATGGAGGGCGACATCGCAATGCCCCTCGATTGATCTGTGCCCATGATGCTGCTTAAAACTCTTAATAAGTTAGGCATTCATGATCTTCAAGAAGAATATGTTGTGTAAGACTACAACTACCAAGACTACCATCCCATTGAAACACAACATAGGTGAGATTGACATCAGGAGAGGCATCATGAGGATGCTAAGGGGAAATGGTTCGCTAATCCTTTATTCCTACTAAACCAAGATGATAATGAGAACTGTGCCTCTAAGGACTCTTAGCATGTTACCAGTGATGAGGGTGTAACGTTGAATTTGTAGTCTACAATCCACAATTCAAGTTCAAGAAAAGATGGTAGTCAAAGCAAGGAATCAAATAAACATCAAAATGATAGGAAACTTGATGAACATGGCTTTGATAGCCAATGGGGAATTGGTAGATTTCATGATGGAGGTAGTTCTCCTCCCTCTTCCCCCTCTTCCTCTTTATATATGTCTACTTCTTCTTCCTCTTTTGATTTTTAAAGACACCATAGAAGGAATAGTCGTGATGGAGGTGAGCATCGAGTCAATAAAACTAATCGCCATGTGCATAATAATCAAAGGGGTAATCAAGAACATCATTAATGATAATGAAATCATGATGATGATGAGCCTTTGTTAGCAACTCAAAGCATGCTTAACATTGTAGAGGCAGTTGATGAATCGTGATATCGCATCCACAATATCGTGTCTGCGATATTGGATCGACCATGCAATATCGGACACCCGATATCGCAGCCTACCTCCTTGTTTATAAATAAGATGTGGCACCCTTGGTTTCCATAGTTAGAAGTTAGTCCCTTAGCCAAACTCTTGCCATTTTCTTCCTCCAGAGTTAGAATTATTTCTGCGTGCCCACAGTAGGAGTCATAGAGTGAATGGATCTTTATTTGAGCATTGTGTACCTGAGCACACTTTGTGTACGACAATAAAGACGAACTTTATGATAAACCTTGTAGCATACAGAATAGATTAATTAGTGTTAATTATTATTTAATGCCTTTGTAGTTAATTAATGACTTCTCTCACCCTACAACTCTCTTAGTTAAATACATTCAGCACGATTGCTTCGAGCATGCGTGTAGTGCTTGGTAATCCAGTAACGATTAGCGTTTGGTAATCCCAGCAGCGTTGCATTGGTTCAGGATGTGTACGGCAAGTGGGAATGGATACTGCTATTAAGAGTACTTAAAAATTAGTTAATGAATAGTTAAATTAGATTAGTTACTTAGTTCTCTCTCTCTTCCCTCCTTATTAGCACAGGATATAAAACACATAAAAGCCAGCTTACTTAACCATACAACCGTGACATACAAGTAAGTTTGGGAAGACAAAGATTAATTAACTTGTTATTGTTCCACATAGGCACATAGGCACTTAGTCCTTGGAATTCAACTAGATCACACGTGAAATGCTCGTATTCGTATGGTTGAGCGTAGGGGTACCTTGCTACTCATCATTGGCACCATTGCCGAGGACTTAGTTGTTTGTGTGCTAAGTAGAACTTAGGAAATCATTCACATCATTGGAATGAACCCTTAGGGTTGGTTAAGAAAAAGATAATAGTACTTTGCACACTGAACAAGACAAGATGTCTTCTTCTTTGTAAAAAAGCACTTCACCACCTAAGACTAACACAAGAAGCAATCGACGGCAAGTTACACATGATGTTGACCTACCAGTTCCTCAACAGTTTTGTGTGGTATATGTTCATCCTAATGAATATGTATCGGACTTCACCTTTATTCTCCACCAAGATGAACATTTACATTGGTGTGACTTGGAAGGTAACATAGTGTTACCTCTCGACCGTTCAGTCCCAAGTATGCTTCTTCGTGCTCTCACACAAATAAGCATGCAACACTTACACGCAGAGTACATTGCACAGGACTATGATTTGAGAGACTATCATCCCACTGAAGTGCAACATCAAAGGGACTTGCAACAGGAGAGACACCATAAGTCCTTAAAGGGAAAATGGTCTAAGGATGCCCCACATGTTTTAAATGAAATTGAGGGTGATGAACCTGCCTCAGGTAGTTACCCACATAATGATGTTCCTCCCCTTGACTTTGGCCAAGGGGTTGTGTATCAGAACCTTCATTCTACTATTCACAACCAGGTGCTGATACCAATAGACACAAAGAGTTTGAAAAAGGAACAAGGGCACATGACAAAGGTGGGCATTCTGATCATAATCGCGATCGAGGGAGAGACCACCGAAGAGAAGGTAGTAGACATTGTCGTGATGGCGGTTCTCCTTCTTCTTCACCTCCATTGTCTCCTTCACCCTCTCCTTCCGTGTTTGGACGTAGCCATAGAGAAACAGATCATGAGGATAAGGGCAAACAAAGTGGAAGTCACAGAAGAGACAACCAAGACAAAGGATGAGGAAACTCTAGGGAATCATGCCATAGAAGAAGGGAGAGTAGGGAATCACGTAGACACCATAGACGCTACAAACGAGATGATCATGATGAACCCCTACTCACCACACGAAGCATGCTAGATATAATTGAGGCCGTGAGAGTTCCAATAAGGCACCAAAAAGATAGTAGGATCAAGAGGCTAGACATGAATAACATCCCATGACTTGAAGGGGGATATAACGCTGATCCTCAAAATCACTTACAAGAATTTCATGATGCATGTGCCTTGCAAAACATAGAAAATGAGTGGCAAAAGCTTAAGTTGTTTCCATGAACACTAATAAAAGAAGCTGAAAGTTGGTATCGGTCCTTAGAACCAGAATCCATTCGTAGGTGAAGTACGATGTTAGAACTGTTCAACGGTAAGTACCAAACGTACTCCCAAGTATCTAACCTATGAAAGCAAATCCAAGGATGCAAACAAGGAAATCATGAACCCTTGGATGCTACCATGGGCCGCTATTATGCACTCTTACATCATTGTCCTAGCCATGGTTATTCGTAGTGGGATCAACTATGCCATCTCGTAGATGGGCTTAGGCATGAAACAAGAAGGACCCTTGGGACTTATGCCCAAGGAAGGTTATCTGAGCTTAGGTCCCATCAAACTCACAGACTATTGGAGCAAGTAGCTAAGGAAGAAGGTGAGTTACAAAAAAGAGAGTGTGGGGAAGAATACAACTGAGATCCTTCCCTCCAAAAGAAGGAAGTAAGATTTTGTGAGGATGAGAAAGAGTCACCACTCGAAGAGATGGTGAATAGGAAAACCTTGCCTATTCAAAAGTTAGCATCTAAAGTATCGAAAAAGGTAGATGAAATGTGGGACTCCCTAAATAGTAGGTTTCAAACTATGCTCAACGTAGTAGAGGAGTCTAGGGAGCGAGGTAGTAACCGTGACAAAAGGAAAAAGAGAGAAGTAGAAAATGCACGTAACAAGGGTAAAGGTAAAGTTGCTATCATTAAAGAGGTTGTGGACTCAGACATGGATGGTGATAGTGGATGTGAGATCTATCAATATGATCATCGTAAGGGATGTTGCCCTATAATCTCACAATTATAGGAGTCTGGGGTGTATGCACTTAATCCACGTTTAAACAAACGGCAAACATCCTGACGGTTACCTTATCCCCAAGGTAACCCAAGGTAATTCCACCAACCCTTAACATATTATCCAAGTGGAACTCCACCACAACCAATCAAACAACATCAACAGTGGCAACACCCACAATCTTGGGGAATGCCACCACCAAGGCAACAATATCCTTACCAGCAACCTGACCCAGATGGATACTACGTGCAGCATCCAATCTCTCCACATGACTCTATTGGTCATGTTACTCCCCAACATCACTACCAAGCTCATGAGTACTATAGGTCTTCCTCTCCTAGGGGTGACATTCCACAAGTATACCATCCTTCCAATCCGGCAACATCTCTCCCACCAATAGCTCCGTTACCACCTGCTTCAGCAATGCATGGTGAACTCCTTGCTTAGCCACAGTAACGCAATTCCACAAGGGCTATTAATCCTTAACCTATCATTGGTTCTGATAATCATATGAAAAAAAGATCTTTCTTCAGAACCAACAGTCCAACCAAGCCTTTGCAACCTCAAGTGGCTGAGTCTTTGGACGTCTCCGTGTCAACTAAAGCTTCAGAACCCCCTTTGAACTTAACGCTGCATTCAACGCATATGGTCATGTCAACACATGCCATTACTGATTGAATCAAAGCTAACCACCTTCCTAGGAAATTCTCCGACCTTAGGAATCCCCTAATCTATCTACAAATTGCTGAGAATGAGCCGTGCAAAGTTCTTTTGGATTCAGGTTCTAGTGTCAACCTAATATCCCAAAAAATGTATAAGGCCTGCAACCTGCCCCTATTGAAAAAGAGCAATGTTCGTTTAGAGTTAGTTGACCAATCCATCACCGTCCCCTTGGGATTAGTGGAGGACATTTATACCATTGTTTGTGTATGGTTGTATCTAGCTGACTTCCTGGTGATCCAAGTGAATAACAATAAGGGGGACTTCTCAATCATAATGGGAAGGGCATGGCTAAGCACTATCGATGTGTGCCTAGGTATCCATGATCTTTCCCTAGAAATATCTAAGGAAAACACTTTTGAAAAGATCAAGAAGAAGAAGGTTCCATGCATCGCATGTAGTGACACAAGGTGTAATTGCGTGCAGAGATCATGGGTTGTGTAAAGTTTAGCAGTGCTTGCATGCAATCAGTGTGCACAAATGATCAACATACAAAGGTGCCTGTATGCATCAGCCACAAAACAAGAAGACACCTAGTGGCTAATAGCTGATCAAGAAAGCAGCTCACTTCTATGCATGGAACTAACTGAGGGTTTGACTTGCGCTTATATAGAAAGCATTGATGCATTAGAGTAAGTCCATCACCAACATACCAGTCTTAACTTAGAAAAATCCCTATAGGCTACTCTCCCTATAGGCTACTCTCCCTACAAATTAGTGTATGAAAAACTTACAACGTTCCCTATCCAAACTGAGCTTTGTACACTAGCCACGGCATGTGACCTCAACCTTGACCTCGATCTAGCACAAAAACAAAGGTTGATGACTTTGAACTTGCTAGACAAGAACCGATTAGCTGCCCTATCTTATAATGAGTTGCACAAGGCATTTAATAAATAATGTCATGACCTAAAAATCAAGAAAGTTAAGTATCAACCTAGAGATAAGGTTCTCTACTAGAATCCCACACATGTGTCACAACGGACCAAATTTCAAACATTGTGGGAAGGACCTTACATTATCTATGCAACTTTTCCTTCAGGAGCAATGACCATATACAAACCTAAGAGCCTAGATAAGAGACTGTTAGTCAATGTGCAACAAACAAAACCTTTCCATGAGTTTAGGATAGCCAGAACATATGCTACCTCTATAGGTGGGCAACCGTGCTCATTATTTCGGATCTCCTCCTTCCAACTCAGTCATGGGGGAGATGGCCACCCTTGCTAATCATTAAAGGCCTCAGTTCTTTCTAATTTTTTTTTGTTTTCCACATTTTTGTTTTACACCATCGTTCATATTTTTACCATTTCTTTGTGTGATTATTTTATTTTGTTCGTCACCTAATAAGTGTTCATGATGGTGGTATGAATAATATCATATTGATTGCTAATGTTTGGATTTTACCTTTGAATTATGATGTCGATACTAAGGTATGGTTCTTTTGATTAACAGGCAATGAGTCCACGTCGTTCATACATCCATAAAATTCTATGGTCTCCCTTGGCTTGAAACTGTATAGTCCCTTTCTTTAATAAAATTGTTAACAAATTGGTGATTGGGTATTTCTTAGACTAAGGAATAACTCAAAGGATGAAAAGGGTGTGATTTCAAAGGGATTCTATGCATTTGTGCTGGCTATTCTCTTGAGTGCTTGGATGCCTTTTCTTTGGGTTTTCTGCCATTCTAACCATTCATCAAATCACCAGAAGCTAAGTTCATAAAAATAAGTCTTTGCATGGTGTAGTTCTCATGTGAAAAAACCCAAAAAAAATAATGAGAATTCAAAGCACACCCCTTAGACACAATAATGATCTTGGGCTACATGTGCTGGTTATGGCACTGGAAAGACATGTTATCCATGCTTGAAGGTTCCCTCTAACTAAGGCCCCTTCTCACTTCCTGGTTCTCCATCTCGCTCTTTTCGGAATGGTGGTGACTTTTTGTAGAGGCATTCTTGTTACTTCAAGGGGATGGGTTGGCCACATTTGTTGATGCAAGGTCACTGAATGTGGTTGGTTTGAGTTCGGATTTGGAATGTGTTCTACTAAGTCACATTAACCATGAAACACACAAGGGATTTTACACAACCTTGTTCTTGGGTTTCCACTCCTTTCTCTACTCTCCACCTTTCTTTTCCATTTCTCACTTGATTGCTGGTTTTATCATTAGTCTGTATCTTGGTTGATGCTTTGTTCTTCCTTGGTAATTTCTTATGGGTAAGTTTTTAACTCTTGTTTCCAATTGACATTCCTATAGCCTATAGACTCTTTGGTTTGTGGGTCTGTCAGGGCACTAAAGGCATGAGCTTGCTTTAGGGAGGACCCACTGGAATTCCTTTTTGGGGCATTTGTTAACTTCTTTCCCTTAAACATTTCCTGTAATCAACAACTTTTTGTTTCATCCCCATCCATGGCATCCATTTTATTGGTGTTGCCATTGTTACTTTTTCTCCACCTTTCTTATTCCTTATCTTTCTCCGCCCTTTCACTACCGGAGGTTTGCTCTTAGTCATGGGGGCTTGGGCACAAAATTTTTCAGTTTTTCCTAACCCCTACACCTTAGGTAGTTACCAATGTTAAAAATTCAGAACTAGTATCCACCATAACCACAACTCAGCCAGTGCACTTCACATCGAGGCAAGGTATCAACTACATTGTGAGTTATCTACCCTCATTCATTTGTGACTGTGTTGTATGTGTAGATGACAATCATACAACAATGGATTGGGCTTGGAGGATGCACTTAGGATGGACCGAAATTGGAACGTTTATGAAAGGAGCAAGATTGGTGGTGTGGTTATGGATGAACAACGACAAGTGCAATATTGGGATCGGTAGCAACACATCTCATTCTTTTCTCTCTTTCCCCTTCTTCTTCTTTTTTAGTTGCCAAATAAGGTTGGATGTCATTTATGTATAGTGTTCACTTTTGTGGTTATAAACACTAATGTTATCATATATTATATTGTTGGTCCATTCACTGGGCATGTTGAGTCAGTCACCCCGTTTTGCTATCAATAGTCATTCAGTTAATAATCCCATACCTTCCCAATATTTTGTAAGGAACTCAAGGATGAGTTTTCATTTAGTCATGGGGGTATGATGAACCACGATATCGGATTGACCATGCGATATCGGACACCTGATATTGCGGCTTGCCTCCTTGTCTATAAATAAGAGGCAGTGCCCTTGGCTTCCATAGTTAGAAGTTAGTCTTTTAGCCAAACTCTTGCCATTTTCTCCCTCCAGAGTTAGAATTATTTCTGCGTGCCTGCAGTAGGAGTCATAGAGTGAACGGATCTTTATTCGAGCATTGTGTACTTGAGCACACTTTGTGTATGGCAATAAAGATGAACTTTATGATAAACCTTGCAACATACAGAATAGATTAATTAGTGTTAATTGTTATTTAATGCCTTCATAGTTAATTGATAATTTCTCTCACCCTACAACTCTCTTAGTTAAATACACTTAGTACGACCACTTCGAGCATGTGTGTAGTGCTTGGTAATCTAGTAACGATTAGCATTTGGTAATCCTAGTAGTGTCGCACTGTTTCAGGATGTGTACGACAAGTGGGAACAGATATAGGTGTTAGGAGTACTTAGAAATTAGTTAATGAATAGTTAAATTAGATTAGTTACTTAGTTCTCTCTCTCTTTCCTCCTTATTAGCGTAGGATATAAAACACATAAAAGCCTTAAAAATCAGATGCCTCAAGCTTACTTAACCATACAACGATGACATACAAGTAAGTTTAGGAAGATAATAATTAATCAACTCATTATTGTTCCACACAGGTGCATAGGCACTTAGTCCTTGGAATTCGATAGGATCATGCGTGAAATGCTTGTATTCGTATGGTTGAGTGTAGGGGTACCTTGCCGCTCATTAGCAGTTAAGATCCCAACTAGACATGTGAAGGATAGTCAGATCAAGCACTTAGAAATGAATAATATTCCAAGATTTGAGAGGGGATAAAACTCTAATCCACAGACACATCTACAAACTTTCCATGATGCCTGTGTCTTATAGAACATTGAAAATGATTAGCAAAAACTCAAGCTATTTCCCTGGACACTCATTAAAGAAGTTGAAAGCTAGTACTAGTCCTTGGAGCTAGAATCTATCCATTGATGGAGTACAATGCTTGAGCTATTTAATGACAAATACTAAACGTACTCTAGAGTGTCTAATTTAAGAAGGAAAATCCAAGGCTAGAGATAGGGAATACATGAACCCTTGGATGCCACCATGGGTAGATACTATTCTGTTTTACATCTATGCCTTGGCCATGGTTATTCTCAAAGGGAGCAACTCTACCACATCATAGATGGGCTCAGAGCAGAAACTAGAAGAACTCTTGGTGTTTATGTCCAAGGGAGATTGTTTGAACTAAGAGCTCATCAAATACAAAGGCAAATAGAGCAGGTAGCAAAAGAAGAAGGTGAGTTATGAAAAGAGAAAGTGCAGAAGAATATAATAGAAACCCTTCCATTAGAAAAATAGAGGTTCGATTTTGTGACAAGGAGTCATCACTCGACGAAGTGGTGAACAGGAAAACCTTGCCCATCCAAAAATTTGTTTTTGATATTTTAACAAAGGTTGACAAATTATGGGACTCTTTGGATGAGAAATTCCAAACTACTATGAAGATTGGTAAGGAATCCAAAGAGCAAAATAGTGATCATAATCGTAGGAGGTGAAAAGAAGCTGAACCTACCTACTAGAGAGGCAAGGGTAAAGCTATTACAGTAGAAGAAGTTGTGGAGATAGACTCTAATGATGATGTTGGTTGTGACATTTGTCAGTATAAACATCCTAAAGGATGTTGCCTTGTGGTGTCACATTTACAAGAGTTTGGGATGTACACATTGAATCCTCAACTAGCATGGAGGTAAGCACCTTAATGATTGCCTTATCCTCAAGGTAATCTAAGATAGTTCCACCAATAATAATAATCTTACTACCCAAGTGGAGCTCCATCACAACCATATGAACAATATCAATAGTGGCACCAACCACAATCATGGGGAATGCCATTGCTAAGATAACAGTATCCTTATAGGCAACCAGATCCATATAGGCACTATGTTTAGTAACTTGTCTTTCCAAGGAGTTTTTCTAGCCACACCTCATTTCAAAATCACTATTTCCCTCTAGAGTATCATTAAACTCATTTACCATATACTCAAGGAGAGAACCCATATCCATACCATCCTCCGCATTCGTTTGCACACATCCCTCTACCCTCAACCTAGTTACCTCTTGTTCCATCCATGCAAGGTGAAATTCCTTCACAACCATAGCAACAAAATGTTATGAGGGTTGTACATTCATAACTAGCTTTCTAGTAGAGTGGTTCAAATAATTAATCTAGGAAATGCCCATTTTTTCCACCCAACAGTCCTCTAAAACCCTCACAACCTAATCTGGTTAGTCACCCTGTATCTCCAACATTGGAGTACCCTTCAAATTGAGTGCCACCTTAGTTCCACACTGTAATGCTAACTCATGCTGTTTCTAATGAGAATAAGGCTTGTAATCTTCCCACAAAAAGATTTGACCCAAGAAGTCCTCTTATTTACTTGCAAATTGCTGGACATGAGCCATGCAAGGCTCTTCTTAATTTTAGTCTTCGTCTCAATCTCATCTTCCGTGACATGTACCAGGCTTGAAACCTATTGCACCTCAAGAAGAATAACATTTATTTAAAATTAATAGATCAATCAATAAATGTCCCCTTGGGATTAGTGGAGGACATTGTGATGACAGTTTGCGGGTGGTCCTATCTTATCGATTTTTTGGTGATCAAGGTGGAAAATTGTAATGGTGACTTCCCCATCATTATGGGAAGGGCATGGTTAAGCATAGCAGATACACATATGGGCATAAGTAACCTCTCCTTGGAAATCTCCAAGGAAAATGAATTTGGATGTTTAGAGAAGAAGCGTGTTCCATGCATTGCATATGGTGATAATGGGTGCAATTGTGTGCAAAAGATCTGGTTCATCAAGAGTACATTCATTACAACATGCAATCAATGTGCACAAGAAACAGATATCCAAAGGTGTAAGTACACAACAACCATAAAACAAGACGGCACCTAGTGGTTGACAACTAACTCTAACAGTAGCACATCATGCATGGAACCTACTGAGCACCTAACATGTGCCTATGTCGAAAACATGGATGAACTTGAGCGAGTTCATTACCAACTCTTCAATAATGAAGATACCTATTGCAGAGAGTTGGAAATTCTTGATAATTTCAAGCAAGAGCCCCTAGAGTTAATAACTCTATCAACTGACATAGAATATGCATTTTTAAATAATGGTAAGTCGATCATAATCAATGCAAATCTTGCTCCAAAACAAAAAGACAAGCTATTGTAGGTCATCAATAAGAGGCCAACAACATTTGCTTGGTCATATTCCAAACTAACAAGAATTGATCCAAGGATATGCCAACATTATATTTACACTGACCTAGCCATGAAGCCAAGAAGATAGCCACAGTAGCGATTGAGCCCCACAGTAAATTAAATCATCAAGGAAATAGAATAACTCCTCAAGGTGGGGTTAAATTGGTAGAAAGGCCATTCAATGGTCCAGGAAGGCATGGTATTGGGGCACTGAATTTCACAAGAATGGATTGAGGTAGACTAGGAAAAGATAAGGCTCATCTAAGGAATCACATGCCAACCAAAGATAGTTAAAGATGTCCAATCATTCCTTGGACATACTGGCTACTACTAGTGATTCATAGAGAATTTCTCTAAGATCACAAAGCTGTTGGTCAAGCTTACAAAGAAAGATGTTCCATTTTTCAAGACTAAGGAGTGCAAATATGCATTCCAACTACTAAAGGAGAAACTCATAGAAACTCTAATTCTACAGGCACCAAACTAGTCTAGACCATTTCATATAATGATAGATGCATTTAATTATGCTTTGGGAGTAGTGCTTACATAGTTGGATGATAAGAAACATTCATATTACATCCATTGCACAAGCTAAAGCATTATGGATGCACAATTAAATTACACCACAATTGAGAAAGAATTAATGGTAGTGGTGTATGCTCTTGAAAAGTTCAGGCACTATGTGCTTCATTATAAAGTATTTGTGCACATAGACCATAGTGCCATCTCCTTCTTGATGAACAAGTTAATGATGAGCCCCTATATCATATGGTGGCTTGTGATCTTACAGGAATTTGATCTCACAATGATAGATTGAAAAGGAACTAAGAATGTGGTTGCTGACCATCTCTCTTGATTGAGATGGGATAATAAAGAGGAGAGTCCACTCTTTGATCAATTTCTAAACGAACTTCTCTTTATAGGAGCAATAAATGACCAAGTGCATGCTACACCAAAATGGTATGATGGCATCCTCACTTACCTTGTCACTTAGGAGATGCCACAATATTTGAACTTTAGGAAGAAATAATAGTTTCTTCATTGGAAAAAGTACTTCATGGAAATCAACTGACACCTTTACAAGGTATGTGCTAATGGCCTGGTTCTTTGGTGTGTCCTTGATGTGGATCAATTGTGTGTTCTCCAAGATGCTCATGAAGGTCCTTGTGGAGGCCACTATGCAAGGAGACACATGGCCATAAAAATCCTGATGGCAGGGTACTATTGGCCTAAAATCTTCAATGATGTCCACCAATTTTTCTAATCTTGTGGATGCTATCAAAGAGATGGTGGGATGACCACTTGAATGAAGGATCCTCAATAGTGGATTCAACCACTAGAACCCTTCGACATATGGGGCATAAACTTCATGGGTCCCATCATGCCCATGTTCAACAAAAAGGCGTATATCATTGTAGTAGTCGACTATTACATCAAATGGTAAAAAGCAGCAACTGTCATTGATTGTACATCATCCATTGCTACTATATTTGTATAATAACATGTTGTAAATAGGTTTGGGATGTCACATGCACTGATTTCTGATAATGGAACTCATTTTATAGGTGCCACTTTTAGAAAGTTGATGCAACGCTTAAGGGTTGAACATAAATTAATAACACCTTATCATCCCCAAGCCAATGGTCAAGCAAAGGTAACTAACCAAGAGATCAGAAAGATCTTAACAAGAACCATAAGCAAATATAGGAGAGATTAGAGCACAAAACTCAACGATGCCCTTTGGGCTTATCGCTTAACATAGAAACTCCCTATTGGCTACTCTCCCTATGAGTTAGTGTATAGAAAACTTCCAATACTTCTAGTTCGATTCAAACTCCATACACTCTCAATAGCCTATAACCTGAATCTTAACCTAAGTCTAACCTAAAAAGAAAGACTAATCAACCTCAATGTGCTAGACGAAAATCGATTGGTGGCCCTATCTTTGAATGAAGTGCACAAGGCATTCAATAAATAATGACATGACCAAAGAATACAAAAGTGAAATTTCAACTGGGAGATAAGGTTCTTTACTAGAATCCCACACATGTACCTCAGAAAACAAAATTCCAAACATTGTGGGAAGCACCTTACATGATTGATGAAACCTTTTCTTTTGTGACCACGATCACATACAAACCCGAGAGCCCAAATAAAAAGCAGCTAGTCAACATCCAAAAAGTGAAGCTTTTCCATGAGCCAAAGTAAGTTAGGGTAACAAATACCTCAATGGATGGATGACCACATTCAATTTTTCGGATCTCCTCATTCCAACTTAGTTATGGGGGAGTGGCCATCCATGCTAATCATCCATATGGCTTCTTAGTTTTTCTATTTTTTTTTGTTTTTCAAGTTTTTGATTTTGCTATTTATTTATTTTACAATTTTTTGATTTTCAAAATTTTTCCTATTTTTACATCATTTTTTGTTTTACACCATTGTTAGTACATTTGAATCTTTATTGGATATTTTACACTTTCTTATATATTCTACTTTGTTTTATTTAAGTGTGATTTTCAAATTTCTGCTAATAAAAGTGCTTTATTGCCAACATGACATAGTGGTGTTGTGGCTATTTCTAATGGTGGTTTGTGCTTTATGTTTTGTTTGCTAATGTGTGGTTTTTATTTTTGAATTTTTGTATTGATGACTCAATCATGGTTTCTTTTTCATGGAATAGGTAGTGAGTCCACATCATCCACCCATCCACAAGCTCTATGGTTTTCCTTGTTCTAGAAGTTTAAGATTCCTTTTATTAAAGAAACTCAATAAATTTTTGACCTTGGTAATTTCTAGAATTGGGAAGGATTCAAAGGTTTGAATAGGTTATGACTTTAAGGGGACTCAATACTCTTTGTACTCTTCTACTTACATGAGTGCTTAAGTGTTTTTGATGGACTTCTTACTGTTCCATTCCAACTACTAATAGGAAGTCAAATAAAGTCTTTGCACGGTGTGGTTCTCATCCAAAAAAAAGAAAAAAGAAAACAAACAAACAAACATGATGGGAATTCAAAGCACACCCCTTGGACAAATAAACAAGCTATAAGCATTGGTTATGGGACTAGAAAGACATGTATCCATGCCTAAAGGTCCCCTCTAACTAAGGTCCTCTCTCACTTTCTACTTCTCTTTTCTTCTCTTTATGGAATGATGGTTGTTTTGTAGGAGTACTCTTGTGTCTCAAGGGGGTGGATTGGTCTTGGAGTGGTGATGCAAAGTCACTGAAAGAGGTTGGTTTTGGTCTGGACTAAGGATGGATCTTCTTTGGTCATTTTAAACATATACTCCACAAGGGACTTCTTATGACCTTAGTTTGGAATTCCATTCCACCATCTCCATCATCCATCTATGCTGATCATAAGTCACCTCACTACTAGTGTCCATGTTCTTGATTCTATGTTTTGGTCTGACGTGTTTGAATTCTTAGGTAGAATCTTTCAAGTTTTGGTCTTTAACCTCCATTGACCATTAATCACCTATGGGGTCCACAGACTCCTTAGGTTGAGGTTATGTAAGGGCAAGAAGGGCATATGCTTGCTATGGGGATGAGCCACTTGCATATCCCTTGGCTAGGATCATTAAGTACTATATCCCTAGGCATTCTTGCAACTAGAATCTTTCATACATCCATCTTCCACATCATACCATGTGCTCCTTTATATATTTTGTTTATTAAATATGTTCTCCATCAAAATTTTTAATTTTTAAGCTTTTAAAGATCCTCTTCAATGATTTTATCATATTCTTGGCTTTTTTTGGGATTCCATGGACCCTAATTTCATTGAAAAATTCCTTATATTTTTTGATATATTGACATTTGAAATTTTTTGCTGATGGGCCCTGTATATGGAACCTTATTGATGAGTGGCAAGGTACCCCTACACTCAACTATACGAATACGAGCATTACACGTGCGATCTGGTCAAACTCCATAGACTAAGTGCCTACATGCCTCATGGAACACCTAAGGTTAATTAGTCGTTGTCTTCCCAGGCTCACTTGTATTTGTCATGGTTGTATGGTTAAGTGAACTTGAGGTATATGATTTTTATATCTTTTATGTTTTATCGCCTATGCTAAGAGAGGAAAGGGTGAAGAGACTAAGTAACTAAGCTTTAATTAACCTAGCATTAGTATCCATTCCCACTTGCTGTTTCACACCCTGAACCAATGCAACGCTGCTGGGATTACCAAATGCTATTCGTTACTGGGATTACCAAGAGTAACGCATGTGCTCGAAGCGGTCGTACTGAATGCACTTAACTATGAGAGTTGAGGGTTGAGAGAGATTAAGTCCTAAGAAAGCATTTAAACATTCAATAGTAATTAAATCCTCATTAGCTTAGTCCATGCACTACAAGGTTTATCCAAAATTTTGTCTTTATTGCAGTACACAATTGTGTGCTCAGGTACAAAATTGCTTGAATAAAGATCCGTTCACTTTGGGACTCCTACTATGGGCACATGGAAATTATTCTATCTCTGGAATGGAAAAATGTCAAGAGTTTGGCGATGGTCTAGATCTAGATGGAGAAACAAGGGAGAGCCACCTCTTATTTATAGAATTGACGACAGACTGTGATATTGCATAAGTGATATCGTAGGGAAAGCCACAATATCGCGTATACAATATCGTGTACACGATATTACGACAGATGCGATATAGCGTCCCATCATGCCCCCATGACTAAATAAAAACTCGTCCTCGAGTTCCTTACAAAATATTGGGAAGGTATGGGATTATTGAATTGAATGGAACTAATGGTGAATGGGATGACATGTGAATGGATCATCATTACAAAACATGACAAAACTGGTGTTCACGACAACAAGAGTGAACACTTTATACATTTGACATCAAGCCTTATTTGGTAGCTGAGAGAGAAGAGAGAAGAGAGAAGAAGTCTACTACTGCCAACGCCAAGATTGTGCCTTTTGTTGTCCATCCGTAAGCGCACCATCAATCTCGTTCCTTGCATAGCTGCTTTAGCACCGATCCATTCCAAATGTTCCCTCCAAATCCAAACCGTTGTTGTATGATTGCCATCTGCACACACAACACAGTCGCATATTAGCAAGGGTAAATGAATCACAATGCAGTTGATACCTTGCTTTGGTGAAAGGTCCATTGGCTGAGTTGTGGTATGGCTGATCTAGATACTGGAGATATAATAATGGTGACTACCGAAGGTGTAGGGGTTAGGAGAAAATCAAAAAAATTGGGTCAGGACCCCCATGACTAAGAGCGAACCTCTAGGGAGCGATAGAATGGAGAAAGAAAAGAAACAAGAAAGATGGAGAAAAAGAGACAACTGTAATGTCGATGAAAGGGATGTCAAGATGGAAATGAACAAAATAAGGTTGATTGCAAAAATTGTTTAAGGGAAAGAAATTAACTGATGCACCCAAGAAGAATGCCAGTGGGTCCTCCCCAAAGTAGGCTTATGCCCTTAATGCCTTGACAAACACACATTCAAAGAGTCTGTAGGCTCTGGGAATGTCATTTGGAATAAGAGTTAAAGTCTTAACCACAAGAATTTACCACAAAGAAAACAATGCGTCAACCAAAATATACACTAATGATACAACCGGCAATGAGGTGAACAATGGAGAAAGAAGGATGGAAGGAGGAGAATGGAGTGGAATCTCAAGAACAAGGTGGTGTACAACCCCTTGTGTATTTAATGATTAATGGGACTTAGTAGATCCCATTCCAAGTCTGGCCTCAAACAAACCACATCCAGTGACTTTGCATTAATACATTTGGCCAATCCATCCACTTGAAGTAACAAGAATGCCTTTTCCAAAGAGCCACCACCATTTCGACGAAACGAAAGATGAGAAGGTAGGAAGCGAGAAAGGACCTTAGTTAGAGGGAACGCGTTTTTAGTTCCATAACTAGTGCTTATAGCCCATATGATCATTTCGTCTAAGAGGTGTGCTTTGAATTCCCACGTTTTTTTATTTTTTTTTGTTTTATGTTTGTGTTTTTCGTGGGAACCATACCATGCAAAGACTTATTATTATTATTATTATTTTTATTCACTCAGCTTACCGATAATTGGGTAATGTCAAAATGGTAAGAAAACTCAAGAAGAAAACATCCAAGCACCCAAGAGAATGGCCAACACAAAGCATCAAGTTCCCTTGAAGCCACACCCTTTTCAATCCTTGAGTCCTTCCTTAGTTTGAGAAATGCCCAATCACCAATTCATTTATAGTTCTTATTATTTTGAAGAAAGGGACTGTACAGTTCCAAGCTGAGAGAGACCATAGAAATTTATGGATGCATGGATAATGTGGACTCATTACCTGTTATATCAAAAGAGCCATACCTTAGTATCAACATCATCACTTAAAGGTAAAAACCAAACATTAGCAATCAATAGAAAATAGTTCATACCATCATTAAGAGCACTTATTGGGTGAAAAACTTAACAAAATGGATAATACACACACATACACCCACAAATAAAAATAAAAAGTATAAATGACATTGTAAAACAAAAACATGAAAAGTTGAAGAAATTGTAAAACAAAAATGTGTAAAAAAAAAATTTAAAAAGAAACTGAGGGCCTCAATTGATTAGCATAGGTGGCCATCTCCCCCATGATTGAATTGAAAGGGAGAGCTCTGAAATAATGAGCGTTTGTTTGAATTTCTTAGAAGTGCCCAACTTCTCCCAATTGATGTTTTTAGGTTAAGGGTTGGAAGTTGGCAATGCTCATATTCCAATGTATCTATGCTTTCGTTGTGGTTGCAAGTTGTTCCCCCAGTTAGTTTCATGCATATTGGTGGGTTTCTCTCTTGATTAGCTATCAACCACTGGGTGTTCTCTTGTTATGTGGTTGCTACATACAGGCACCTTTGTATCTGAGTTTCCTGGGCACACCGGTTGCATACAGGAAATGCTGAGAACTCCTGTACGTCATCACCCTCTGTATCACTGTATGTGATGCATGGAACTTTGTTCTTCTCGATCTTTCCATAAATATTTTCCTTAGATATTTTCAGGGAAATATTGCGGATTCCTAGGCATGCATTTATGGTACTAAGCCATGCCCTCCCCATTATAATTAGGAAGTCCCCTTTATTATTGTTAACTTCTATCACTAGGAAATCAGCTGGGTATGACCAACCACACACAGTGGTAATAATGTCCTCCACAAGTCCCAAGGGGACAGTGATGGACTGGTCAGCCAGCTCTAATTGAATATTGCTCTTCTTGAGTGGAGGCAGGTTCCAGGCTTTATACATTTCTTGCGATATTAAGTTGAATTCAAAACCTGAGTCAAGAAGAGCCTTACGTGGTTTGTTCCCAGCAACTTGGAGATAGATTAAGGGACTTCCAAGGTCAGAGAGTTTCCTGGGAAGGTGGCCCACCTTTATCCAGTCAATGATAGTATGTGTTAACATAACCATGTGCGTTGAGCTCTATTGTTGGTTTGAAGGGAGCTTCGAAGCCTTTCTTGATGGAGGAGTGGTCATAGACCCAACCGCTTGTGGTTGTGAGAGCTTGTTTGGACTGTTGGTTCTAAAGAAGGGTCTTCTCTTTGTATGGTTGTTAGAACTAGCAGTGGGTTGAAGGTTTACCACTCTCGTAGCATTATGTTGCTACGGTTGAGTGGGGAGTTCCCCTTGCATCGTTGGAGCAGGTGGTAGTGGAACTATTGGCATAAGAGATGCAGATGGATTCAGAGGATGGTATGCATGTGGGGTATCTTTTCTAGGTGAGGGAGTCATAAAATACTCCCAAACTTTGTAGTGACGTTGTGGGGTTGCGTGACCCATAGAGTCACTTGGAGAAACCGGCTGCTGCACATAATAGCCATACAGGTCTGGTTGTCGGTAAGGGTATTGTTGTTTAGGCGGTGGTGTCCCCCATGATTGTGGGTATTGCCATTGCTAGTGTTGCTCGATAGGTTGTGGTAGAGTTCCACTTGGATAATATGTTAAGGGTTGGTGGAACTACCTTGGGTTACCTTGGGGATAAGGTAACCTTCAGGGTTCCTATCGTTTGTTAAGTCTTGGGTTGAGTGCATACACCCCAGACTCTTACATATGTGAGATTATTGGGCAACATCCCTTAGGATGGTCATATTGGCAGATCTCACATCTACCGTCATTGTCTGTATCAGAGTCCACAACCTCATCAGCGATAGTCATTTTTCCCTTACCCTTGTTATGTACATGGTCTGAGTCTCTCCTCTTTTTCTTATCATGGTCACTACTTTGCTCCTTAGAATCCTCTATGATTTTCAGGATGGTTTCAAATCTACTATCTAAGGAGTTCCACATTTGATCTACCTTAGCTGACACTTTGGTTGTTAACTTTTGAAGTGGCAAGGTTTTTCTATTCACCAACTCTTCAAGTGGTGACTGATCCTCTTCCTCATGGAATCTTACTCCCTTCTTTTGGAGGGAAGGATTGCGGTTATACTCTTTCGCATTTTCTCTTTTCCGTAGCTCCACTTCTTCCTTAGCTACTTGCTCTAACAGTTTATGAACTTCATGGGACCTAAGTTCTGATAATCTCGCTTGAGCATATGTTCCAAGGGTTCTCCTGGTTTCATGTCTTAGCCCATCTACGAGGTGGTGGAGTTGATCCCGTTGTGCGTAACCATGGCCTGGGCAACGATGTAACAGTGCATAATATCAGCCCATGGCAGCATCCAAGGGTTTGTGATTACCCTACTTCCATCCTTGGATCTACTTACGCAAGTTGGACACTCTGGAGTACGTTTGATATTTATTGTTGAATAGTTCCAACATTGTACTCCACTGTCTAATGGATTCCGATTCTAAGGACCAGTACCAACTTTCTGCTTCTTTTATGAGTGTCCTAAGAAATAACTTTAACTTCTGCCACTCATTTTTGATATTCTGTAAGGCACAAGCATCATGAAATGCCTGTAAATGGTTTTGCGGATCAGCGTTGTAACCCCCCTCAAACCATGGGATATTATTCATGTCTAATCTCTTGATCTGACTATCTTTCTGGTGCCTTGTAGGTATTCTCACAACCTTCATAATATCTAACATACTTTAGGTGGCAAGTAGGGGTTCATCGTTATCATCTCTTTCATGGCGTCTGTGATGCCTATGCAGTTCCCTACTTTCCCTTCTACCATGCCTTGATTCTCTAGAATGCCCTCGTCCTCGTTCTCGACTCTCTTGTCAAGGTCTCTCATCTTGCTTACCCTTATCCTCACGATTGTGTTCCTTGTGATTGCATCCTGATGTGGAAGGAGAGGGTGAATGATGCGATGAAGGTGAAGAAGAAGGGGAACCATCGCCATGATGATGTTTCTTACCTTCTCTTCAGTGGCTACAGCCCCGATCGTGATGACGATTAGAATGCCTGCCCTTGTCATTTGTTTGTGTTCCCTCATTGAACACTTGATGTTCATGGGGATCAGAACTAGGGTTATGAATTGTGGAGTGTAGGTTTTGATACCCCACCTCCTCACCATCGTTAGGAGGGGAAACATGATTTGATGGAGAATCGATTATAACTGGTTCACCATCTTCAATTTTGCTTAGGACGTGCGAGACCCCTTTGGCCTTCAATGAGGTATGGTAACTCTCCTACCGCGAGTCCCTTAAACGTTGCGCTACTTTGGGATGATAATCCCTTATGTCATAATCACATGCAACGTATTCAGCGTATAGTTGCATCATGTCTATCTATGCAAGAGCACAAAGGAGCATGTTAGGGACTACACGATTTGGAGGTAACACTATGTTACCTTGCAAGTCTCACCAACGCAGTTGTTCATCTTGATGGAGGATAAAGGTAAAATTGGGTATATACTCATCGTGATGACTATACACTACCTGATACTCTTGAGGAACTGGCAGATCTAGGTTACCTGTGTTAGACTACCGATTGTCTCTTATGTGATCCCTAGGTGGTGAAGTGCTTTTATGAGAAGAAGAAGACATTGTTATCTTGTCGGTGTGCTATTGACCATTGTTTAAATTTTCTTCTGATTAACCCTAAGGATTCGTTTAAACTTCCCGATGATGTGGATGATTTCCTATGTTCTACTTAGCGCACAAACAACTTAGTCCCCGGCAATGGCACCAATGATGAGTGGCGAGGTACCCCTACACTCAACCATACGAATACGAGCATTATAGATGCGATCCAGTTGAACTTCGCAGACTAAGTGCCTACACGCCTCATGGAACACCTAAGGTTAATCAGTTGTTGTCTTCCCAAGCTCACTTATATTTGTCACGGTTGTATGGTTAAGTGAAATTGAGGTATATGATTTTTATATCTTTTATGTTTTATCGCCTATGCTAGGAGAGGAAAGGGTGAAGAGACTAAGTAACTAACTTTAACTAACTAAGCTTTAATTAACCTAGCATCAGTATCCATTCCCACTTGCCGTTTCACACCTTGAACCAATGCAACGCTACTGGGATTACCAAACGCTATTCGTTACTGGGATTACCAAGCGTAATGCACATGCTTGAAGCGGTCGTACTGAATGCACTTAACTATGAGAGTTGAGGTTTGAGAGAGATTAAGTCCTAAGAAAGAATTTAAACATTCAACAGTAATTAAATCCTCATTAGCTTAGTCCATGCACTGCAAGGTTTATCCAAAAGTTCATCTTTATTGCTGTACACAATTTTGTGCTTGGGTACAAAATTGCTTGAATAAAGATCCGTTCACTTTGGGACTCCTACTGCAGGCACATGGAAATTATTCTATCTCTAGAATGGAAAAATGGCAAGAGTTTGGCTACGGTCTAGATCTAGATGGAGAAACAAGGGAGAGCCACCTCTTATTTATAGAATTGGCGACAGATTGCAATATCACGTACGCGATATCGCGGCCCATCATCTGTCAATGGGGCAGACCTATATACAAGGCCCCATATATGGGGCCCTATCGACATAAGGGGAAAATAGTATAAATAGGCATGAACCCACTTAGAAAATTTTACATTTTCTCACAAATGCCAAAGGAGTTTTTCAATTTTTCAAAGCCCAGAACTTTCCAAAGCCCATAACTTACAAACCGTTTATCCAAATCACTCTGTTCTTTGACCCTGCAGCTACTAGAGGTAATCTCTTCATCATGGGGACCACAAATGTATCATTTTTGATAGAAAAATTTTCACAAATTTTTCTAACTCCCACAAAGGTTTTAACTAAAAAATCAACTATTAAATACTAAATTACAAAAGTTAAACCTTTTCAACAAGCTCCGATAACAATTATAATAAATAATTAACAAAATAATAATAAAATAATCAATCTACCATGGTCCAACCTTAGCCAAAGTGTAACTAACTAATTAATGGGAAACATATTTAACACTTTAAAGTTACACATTACATCCACTAATCCATGAATGTGTTGTTACTATAGATGACACCAAAAGGAAAGCACATGCAAGAAGCAGGACCATCCCAACCAAGGGAGAAATGGCCTAGAATAGGAAGAGGTCAAGAATAGCCCCAAGAAGGGCCACTCACAATCCATGCCATAGGTCCTCTTAGGAAAGAGGTAGAAGTGGAATCTATTAGACAGATTCTAGAACCAGTAGTAGTAACAACAGAACACTCCCATCAGGATGATGCACAAGCGCAACTAGCAAATATTAAGGTGACCTTAACAAAGGCTTACCTAAATTATATTAATTCAAGGGAGGTCTAAAAATTAGTGCTCTAGGAGTTAAATTTTGGCCATTTCCTAGAGCACACACCAAGAAGGCCAATCATCACTTCCACCAGGGAGTGGTACTTGGGAGAGACATTTCTATTTTAGAATACTAGGCAACCTAGAGCAACGATGAAAATCTAGGACATCTTAGTGTCCTACTTAGTGTAGGCCACTACTGTAGTGCTTGGGTTGTCCAAAATGGGGAAAAATCTTACTGAAATTCTAATGCAAGTAGATCCAAGCATAAAGAAAGAATGGATGAAACAGTGCTATGGTGTTGACTGCAAGGAGTTTGACATGCTCACATTGGTAGAGAGAATTCATTACAAGATTGTGACCTTCCACCTCAATTCCATGGTGAGGCCATGAAAAATCATTGCCTTCTCTGCCTAAGCATGCATCGCTCTGAGTGGAAGATTCCTGGTCAACCTTTTGNAGCATGCATCGCTCTGAGTGGAAGATTCCTGGTCAACCTTTTGTAGCTGATTTATCTAGAGATGGAGAAGTAGTTTAAAGAAAATGAACACAAAAGGAAGGCACTCCCCTTCCCATGCCTCATTAGGAAGCTTTGTCGAAGGGGAGGGATAGTCCATTACACCAACAACACTATCAAAATTATTCCGATTACCAACTAGGAAAAAATGATAAAGGATAACGTGCTTGTGACTATAATTCAAGAAGAGGGGCAATGACCCCCACCCCCACTTGCCACTCTAATAATAGTGCCAGACATTGTTGCAACCATCCAATGGTTGTGAGAGTATAGAGAATGACTCTTGAGTGAACAAGAGTAAAGAGCAGGCACAGGTAGTGGGGACCCATCCATATACAGACTAGTCATGAGTCACCTTAATGAGGTGGCCCAAATAATCAGTTTGATGGATGAGGGTGGACACATTTTCTTAGCCCAAAGAACATAGCTACCTGCGAGGTCGAATCTGAGAACTAGAGAGGTCACAGTATCTCTTGCAGAACAATAATCACTCCCAAAAATCTCTGGGAATGTTGCAACCTTTTCGATGTGCTTAGAGGAGGATAAGGGGGCAATTGTATTGGTGATGTAGCACCAAGGGCAATAGACAGTAGTAGAAGTGGTCGTTGACCATATTGTTGAAATACTCAACACACCTACAACATTTGTACTAGATGTTAGTGAACTCAAGGATGTGCAGATGTCTACAGGGATCACAAGCTATAGAATAAATGTAGCATAGCATGAAGAATTATTAGACTGACTAGTGGGAACCAAGTAACTACTTTTGGATGTTTTTGACCTTCCAGATATCATCACTGTAACCTAGTCAAAGTTGCTAGAGGCAAGGGGAAAAAACATCATAGTGGAGGGGCAACTTTAAACAGCTAAGAAGCAAAATGAATGCTTGGCTATAGAAGTTGCTGAACTAAGATCCCAGATTGTCGATCGCGCATTTCTCAACCCGACACTGACAAGAGATGAAGCTATGTAACAACTTCATACCAAACTAAAAGGGGTTGAGGGTGCAATGGAGATGGTGGTGTTCAATCAATCCTTGGTAGAGGCCACATAGCACAAGATTCAGAAGGCCTTGGATTAGACTTGCTAGGAGAATGTCCAGTTGACCATAGAAAATCATTGCCTACAAAATGTTGATGCACACAAGCAAAAATTAACTAATTTTATCCATCAACAACAGTAGTAACTAGCTAGAAAAAACACAGAACTAAGGAGATTGGCAACAGAAAATAGGAATATCTCCATGGAGAAAGTTCATGCCCTTCGCCAAAAAATTATGATTGAGGTAGCCACCTAGAAATTGGAGCTTCTCAAATTTGAGAGAGTCAAGGACTACTACAGAGAACAAGTCAATTTACAAAAAGAAGTAAATGAAGAGCATATCTAGTTGATGAAGGAAAAAATGAATAAGACCCTCCAACAACTCCAGTAAGGGAAAGAGTTGTAGAAACCCATAGTTGATGGAATTGACACCTACAAAAAAGTGAAAATGTACATGAAGGAGTTGTAGGTTGAGGAGATGATGGAGTACATGAAGCTTGCCAATCTCTGTTATGCAAATCTAGCCATGTTGATTGCCAAATGACCATGGTTGGAGTTAGAGAAGTAGGTGGCTAGCTCATACTTATTATACGAGGCTAAGTTCAAGCACCATAAGGACACCAAGGACAAGCTTATGATGGCCAACATTGAACCCAAAGTTCTCAAGGCACGATTCATAAATCAATGATCAACTACTGAGAACTTGTGTAGGAGGATGAATAACTACTAGGAGTTGAAAAATGCATTCAAGGCATTCAACATCGAATGCAAACAGTTCACTACTTAGTTTGTCAACATAAAGGAAATGCTCCCGATAATGTCCTATTTGTGGGATGTCCCCGTTTAAGCTCACACTAGTGATGCTGCATGGACCGTGAATGATCCCTAGAGTAAGGAGGAGAAGTTGAAGGCATTGCTTGATGCCTTTCACCTTCCACTAGAGGTTGCAGCCATAGTAGGATAGCCACAATCACCTCAGCTACCACACATGCCTGAAGTCGATGAAGGTCCTTTAGAGCCTCAAGAGCCACCACTGCCTAGGACTATTTGATCTTCTTCACTACCTTCATGCCATCAAATGAAGTGCCATCTAATTCTTTTTGTGTAGTTATGTCATGATGTTTAATTTTGCATCATGAATACCATAATTTTGTAATGTGTTGATCTGTACACTTGGGCACTTAGTTTTTTTAAGTTAGTTATTTTATTTTGGTAACAGTCAGTTAATAATCCCATACCTTCCTAATTTTGTAAAAGAACTCAAGGACGAGTTTTCATTTAGTCGTGAAGCTATGATGAGCATTAATGTGTCATGTCAACGGGTCCCTATTGATGCGACCTCATTGATGGGCCCTTGTCGATGGGGCCCCTTTTACATGATGTTGCCCTATCAACGGGGTTGTGTCAACATAGTGTTTACTATGTTGACGGGGCCCCGTTGACGTAGCCCTAGAGCAAAAACTATAAATATGAGCTTCCAACCATGTTTATAGGCTTATCAGATTCATAGTAGTAGTAGAGCTATTACAGTTTTTCTATTTGAAAGTTCCTAAGTGCCTATAGCAGGAGTCATTGAGTGCATAGATCTTTATTTGAGCATTGTTGTACTTCAACACGATAGTATGTACGACAATAAAGACGAGCTTCTTGATAAACCTTGCAGCATTTTGGATAGCTTAAATGTTTTATTTATGCATTAATTAATTAATTAAGTTAAATTAGACTTTAATCAATTAGGCTAAATATATTAAGTACATAAGTATGACTACTTTGAGTGTAAACACGTATTTGCTTGGTAATCCTAGCAACATTATTGCTTGGTGTGCCTAGTAGCATAGCACTTGGTCACCTAGCAGTGGATATGTGGGTTTAGGACATGTACAAAAAGTGGGACCAGATGCTTATGTTAGGACTAGTTAGAGATTAGTTAGTTAGTTAAATTTAATTAGTCATTCAATTGCTTCATCTTTCTCTTTAAGTACCAAAACCATAAAACACAAAATGATAAAAATCATATGCCTTGATTTCACTTAACCATACCATTATGCTTCACAAGTGTAATTAGGAAGACAATGAATGACCTATAGGACAAGATTCACTTCCTAGGAGACTAGTGCACTATAAACTAGAGAGTCCATGAAATTTGACCGGATCACGCATGAGCGCTCTATGATTCATATGGTTGGGCATAGGGGTCCCCTTCACCACTCATTAGTTATCATTTTCTTAAGAAGTTTGATCATAGTTTTATTGTTGGATTTTGTCTAATCATTGACTTGTGAATAATACGGTGTAAAAAATGAATGTTGGATACCTAATTGTTTATAAAAGGTTCTTGTTTCACTTATATCAAACTAAGGTCCATTATCTGTCATTATAGTTAATGGTAGTCCAAATTGCAAAACGATGTTATCAAGAAGACATCAACAAACTTATTAGGATGTTATCTATCTATCCATTTCATAAAGTACTATGTTGCAGTAATGATGAAACTATGTCATGCAAATGATTTTGATATTATCGATTCAATGATGTCAAGATGTCATCGTTGGAAGAGCTAGGTTATTTGTGTTGTATGTAACTTTGTTGGTGGAATATGCATGAGGTTGCCATGCCATTGACAAGTGTCATGAGTTTTTATCTTTTACATAAAATCTTGCTTCATGTAAGGCTAGTAGTAACCTAAACACCTAGTCTTGGCAGTCATGACTTTAGGTCTTATATGTCCTCCAAATAGATCTTTATGCACTTGTTGTAACATTGCTTTTGTGATTTATTAAATGTTTAGATACACTCATGTCATTTTTGTTTATTGTTATCTACCAAATTGATTCATATAATCTTTCTCTAACATTTATGTCTCATTACCTTATTATTAATCATTTTATTTATGTTTACATTTATATCTCTTAATGCTTCATCATTCATCACATTTATTCCTCTTATTATACTTATCAATTTTATTTCATCTTGTCACTTCTTTGTTTCATCTTTTTATTGTGAGGTTATGGCCTTCGCATCTCATTTTTTCATTGCATTTTTGTTTAACATTTTTCTATTCATGCCTCATTGACACATCTTTTTCACCTCTTTAGTTTTTAATTAGTTACCATGATCATGGTTTTAGAGGCTACAATGGTGATGGAATTTAAATTTGTATATTTGACCATAGATTATTATTTATTTAGTTATTTGATGGTTGTTTGCTTATTTGGTGCTAATGTTTTGGTAAGATATACTAACTCATATGCATCATCATCATCATTCTAGCATTATTCTAATAATATGGAGTTAGCTACAAGAGTTATTTTTTATTATTTGCCTCTATGAAGAGCTAGATCTCTATTTAGTTGTAGTTTCTTCAAATTATCATTAATTGTGTTTTTCCATGTCTTCTTTGATGTTCCTTTTAATGGCATTCTTGGAATAGTGACGTAGTAACCCTTGTTTATGAGCTCATTATTTGATCATATTTTCATATGTTCAAACTATCTAAGACATCATTCTTGTAGCTTATCTAAAAGAGAAGTCACTCCAAGTCTTTCTCTAATATATTTAGTATGTATTTTATCTCTTTTAATAACATGCAATATTCATTGAAGCATTCACATTTGTGCCACATTGATTTATTGTTCATACCTCTTTTGTACTATCCAATCTATTGTCATATAAAAATTTCCCTTCAATTTTATTCACATTATTTTATGACATAGAACACCATTAGCCTATCTTTATTTTAACCATCCTACCTCAATTCTATTTCTTATATCTTTATCAATTTGACCATCTAATTGGAAGATTGATCCTAGGTTGTAGAACTATTTGTAATGAGGGAATTCTTTTTCTTGAATTGTTACTTCTATTTCATCACTACTATTATTAAAATTACATTCCATATTGTTGTCTTATTTCTACTAATTTTTAAGCCTTTTAATTCTAGAACATGTCTCTGCTTCTTCATTTTAGAAGCAATATTTTCTCAAGCTGAATTCACAAACATAATATCATCTATAAATATCATACACTAAGGGATTTCATCTTGTATTTACTTTGTTAATTTATCCATAATAATGACAAATAAATACAAGCTAAGCACAAATCCTTGATATAGACCTATTGTAATTAGAAAATTAGATGTTGTTTTACACATTGTTCTAATTTTACTAGTAACCCCTTCATAAATGTCTTGAATCACTTTTTAATATATTTATCAAAAATATTTTTCCTTGGCAAGGCTTACCAAATTAAGATTTGGATCATGGAGTTGAATCCACCAACCTCAAGGTTTCCAAATCAAACTCTTAAGCCATAGCTTAAAGCTAGCCACTAATTTATTACTACAAGTTAGTAACTCATTTACATGGCTATCTACATACCTAATATTTAATTCCAAAATCCCCAAGGAGTATTTGTATTTTCCCTAATCAATATTATAGATTGAGTTTCTTCTTTATTTTTACCATTCAAGTGGTACATGTATTGGTAAAAATGAGATAGATTACTAGAAAAATACTTAAAAAATAGATATTATTAGTTTTCTAGCATTTTATCATTCCAAAAATTTTATACAATTCTTTGTTATAATGTTTAGCTTAAATTATTATATCTTAGTGTTATTTAGTTACCATAGGTGTGTCTATACTTGCCTATCTTTGGTGTAGGCCTTGTTTTGACTTTACAGCTATTGTTTTATGTTTTAAGACATAAACTCCTAATTAGTATTTTTTAAAATTTATTTGGATATGGTTTTTGGATGATCATTTTATATGATTAGAAGCATCTCATGTCATTGTTTATGTTATATTATATTTTTTTCTATTGAAATTGAAATTCTTAGCTATTTGTATATTTTTGTTTGCAAAGGCATTAGGATCATGTGAAATGTTATTACTTAGTAAAAAAGGTAAGCTTTTGCATGTAATGGGCTACTATTATTTAGATATAATGTTTTATTTTTTGTTCCTTTGTACCTATTTATTGGATTCTTACTATTTTTTTCATTTTTCTTGTCATCCTTTATCATTTTTTAAGTTATTATTTTTATTTTTATGGAATGCCTTTTTAGCCTTAGCCTAGATTAGGAGGTGTTACATTTGTTATTTAAATTTTTTCAAATTTAGCTTAATCTTTATATTTTTTATGTGTAATAATTAATTAGCAAATGAGTGCAATGTAGTTTTAAGCATTAAAATCTATTAACTTGATAATCTAAGTAATGATAATGCTTGGATTACCTAGTAGTGATATGACTTGATTTTACTTTCTTGATATAATCTCTACTTTCTTGATTTTACTTTCATATTCCAACAACAGGAATAACTTTAGTGGAAAAACTTATAGGATACCATTGTGCTACCACTAAAATAATTAGCTCCATCTATACTTCGAGCAATGCTCTTTAGGTCTTGTCTTAGCCATTTAATTAATGGGTACTTTATTAGTAGAAACATGTCTTGACCATAACATCCAATAGAGGCTAAAGTTAGCCAATATATCATGATGTAGATAATATATAAAGATGATAAGGAAAAGGATACAATAATCCTAACATTTTAGTTTGAAAATGATGTAGGAACAACTCTTCCAAACCCATTTTCATCCCTATAGGTGCAAGAATGAAGTTTTCAAGTAGCTTGGAAGACATTTTGGACCTTTATAGATGCCTTGCATGAGAGTTGAGATGTCACAAGAGATGTTTTGATGACCTAGGAAATGCCTTGTCCAAGAGTTGAGATGTTAGAAAAGGCATCTTCCTAGTAGTTTAGATGTATTAACCAAAAGTTGGATTGACAAAGAAGATGTCTTCTTGGTAGTGTAGATGTCTTGCTAGAGACATCTTATTCCTAGAAGAGATGTCTTGTCTCTAGAAGAGACATCTTGTCTTGCATGTAGATATCTTTCTTGAATGATGAATTTATTAGAGAGACATCTTATCAAGCCTATAAACATTTTTTTTAGTTATGAAAAGTTCCAATGTGGCAACTCCAAGATGGAAAACAACCTAGAAGGTCAAGTTTAATATGGAAAATATTTTTCTAGGGTTATAGCTTCATGTTTCATAATATTGGATTTGTATTATATGTTTTGACATGAGAGTTGGGAGAGAGATCACATGAAAGTCATTTGCATCTCTGTGGTGAATCATCTGTGATGGTATTGGCCATATCTCCCTACAATATTATTGAGTGTGTAAGTATTTTATGTTCCATAGATTGGATTTCATTATATTTGTAATATTCTTTCAATTTTAATAGAAGATAGCTAGTTTTCTTATTCTATAACAATTGAACTATCTTGCACACTATCTAAGTTTTGTGTATTTTGAAGAGTTAAAGCAAATTGGGGTAACCCTGATCTAGGATTGATATCAAAGAGTAGGTTTGTTATTGTTTGGAAATTAGTTATGGATTTTTGCATGTATTTAAGATGAATCCTAAGAAGACTTGAATAGAGATATGAATTAGTTAGGTGTAGCTAGTTAGATTAAATTAGTAATTTAATTATTTTATTCATTATTTTGTATTCTTCAGTGACTTAAAGCATAAAGCATAAAAATGATAAAAATCATATGCCTCAGTTGCACTTAATGATACCTTTGCATTTCACAAGTGTAATTGGGAAGACAATACTTGCAACCATTAATTTCACTTCATAGAGAGACCAATGTACTTAGAAGGCTATAAGTCCATGGAATTTAATTGAATTGTGTGTGAATGCTTAGTGATTTGTATGGTTGAGCATAGGGTCTACTCTCTGCTCATCATTGGTGTCATTGTGGGGAACTTGTAGTTTGATATGTGCACTATCTGGGACTTAGTGAATATTATTTAAGATCATTGGAACAAACTCAAAGGTCACAGTCATTTGAAAAAATAATAATTATAATTATAATTTAAGCATACTAAAATTTTCTTTAATCCAAAATTTCTTCTTTTCACAAGCATAATGAATTAAAACCACAGTGCCCTAAGAATTCAAAGTGGTGTACACTCACCTAGATGATTTTGTGTCCCATTTTACCTTCATCCTGCATGAAGATGAATAGCTACAGTGGAGAGATAAGGAGGGTAATGTTGTTTTGCCTCATAACCAATCTATTCCTGGGATGCTACTCCAAACTCTTAAGAGGTTAGGCATCCAAGATCTCCATGATGAATACGTTGTGTAGGACCATGACTATCTGGACTATTGTCCCACTAAAATAGAACACAAAAGAGATCGGCACCAGGAGAAGCACCATGAAGCTACAAAGGGAAAACGGTTCACTAACCCCTTGTTCCTGCTAAACCAAAATGACAAGGAGGATCCTTGCTCTAGGGGTTCTTGACAAGAAGATTATCCACCCCTTGACTCTGGTAAAGGGGGCTTGAACCCACATTTACACTCTAGTATTAACAATCCAGGTTTAGGCAATAGTGGAATCAGGGGCTCGAGCAAGCATCATGTTGATAATAAACCTGATGATCATGGCCAAGACAAGCAGAGAGGAGTTGGCAAACATCATGGTGGTGGTAGTCCTCCTCCCTCTTTGCCCCCTCTTCATTTGTATCTTCTTCATCCTCTTCTGGTTTTGATTGATATTGTAGAGGATGAAATTGTGATGGAGGTGAATGACATGATAATGATCATAGGCCCTACCATGAACAAAGGGGTAGCAGGGGACATCATAGGCATAATCAAAATAATGATGATGATGAACCTTTACTGGCAACTTGAAGTATGTTGGACATTGCATAGGTAGTTAGAATTCCAACTAGACATGTGAAAGATAGTAGAATTAAGAGGTTGGATATAACTTAGACCCACAAACCCATCTGCAAGCCTTTTGAAACACCACTAATTTTGGCTTAGCACTTTTAGACAAGAATCAAGCTAAGTCATGCTACTGCCCAACATGAGTACAGCGTTACCAAACTTGGAGGCCTCTGAAATAGCCCCTGATGGCCCATGATTCAACAGGTAAGGTCCCCTCGGGCCTCACAGGCATTGCACAGCGTAAGGATCAGCGTCACCAACTTTTGGAGCCCCAAAATTGAGTCAAAATAGGCTAAAATCGAACACAAGGACCCCCCATGACCTTCACCAAGGTCCCTAGTAGCTCCCAGCCTCCAGAAAATCAAGATTTGGGCCTCAAATGTGCCATTTTGACTTGGTGACGCTGGGGTTATTTTTTTCAGACATTGCACGACGTAAGGATCAGCGTCACCAACTTTTAAAGCCCCAAAACTGAGCCAAAATGACTTGATTTCAAGGGTGTAAGTCGTCCTCAGGGTCCACTATTGATAACCATGGGTCCCAGCCTTCAGAAATTCCAGATTTTAGCTCAAAATTGCAAGTTTTGGAGGTCACACTGTAGGTCACGCTGGATGCTAGACAAGCGAGGTGGAGTTAATCCTCCTTGATTTTCTTTGTAAATTTTTATCATTTGAGGGCTTGTCTAAATTATTTGTATTTTGATGGGCTTGAATGACCCACATGTTGTGAGATACATTGAATTTGGTGAAAGAAGGCAAATATCCAGCACACATCCAACTCGTGCACAGCTATCCAACACAGATACATTGAATTTGGTCAAAGAAGGCAAATATCTAGCACACATCCAACTCGTGCACAACTATCCAACACAGATACATTGAATCTGGTCAAAGAAGGAAAATATCCAACACACATCCAACTTGTGCACAACTATCCAAAACAGATACATTGAACCTGGTCAAAGAATGCAATTGCCCAAGCCTATCCCAACCCTATAAATACCCTATCAATTCACATAAACTAAGAGGAAGAAAAGACGATTGGAAGAGGCAAATATTGGAGAGATTGACAATTCTGAAGGAGGACAGAACTTGCAATCCTTGGGTGCTTGGCAAACCAAATGGTTGGCTTCCAAGTATTTCTCACGTTCATCCCATTTCATCGTCATATCATCGCATCATATCATTCCAGGGCTAGGTGTTTGACTTGCCATCCATATGTGTGCAACTACGCTTTGATCAGTGCATATTCCTGTTTGAACAATACACTATAGTTTCATTATTGCCTCCCATTTACATTATTTACTTCAATTTACGCTTTGTTTACAATATAGCTCTGTTTACGCTTTGTTTATAATTTAGTATGCTCTATTTACATTTCGTATCGCTATTTGCATTCCGTTTACACTGTTTACGATAACCCCAGTGCTAGCTATAGCTTACGCTTGGGGAAGTCCTTGGTTGATTTGCGTGCAAACCATTCAAGGTACTTTGCCTTCGTTTACTTTTCTAGCTTGCCCTCGGGTGAAGGCAGGGTCAGCTATGGCTGCTCGACGATCTCTCGGTGTCTGTTTTCCTTCCAGCCTTACACCGACGATTTAGGTCAGCACACCTTTCATAATGCTTGTGCCTTGTAGAACATAGAAAACAATTGGCAGAAACTTAAGTTATTTCCCAGGACACTTATAAGAGAAGCAGAAAGTTGATATCGCTCCTTGAATCTAGAATCAATTCATAGATGGAGTATGATGCTTGAGCTATTCAATGAAAAATATTAGATGTACTCTAGCGTGTCCAATTTGAAAAAGCAAATACAAGGTTAGTGACAAGGAACACATGAACCCTTGGATGTAGCCATGGATAGGTATTATTCCATTTTGCATAGATGTCTTGACCATGGTTATTCTCAATGGTAGCAACTTTGCCATATCATAGATGGGCTTCGATTAGAAATAAGGAGAACTCTTGGGGTCTACGACCAAGGGAGACTAGTAGAACTAAGAGCCCATTAGATTCAAAGGTTGATTGAGTAGGTTGCAAAAGAAGAAGGTGAGTTGAAAAAATGAAAAAGTGCTAAGGAATATAACTAGGACCCTTCCATTAGAAAAAGGAACATTTGATTCTATGATAGTGAGGGGGAGGCATCACTTGATGAAGTGGTGTAGCAAAAAACCTTTCCAATTCAAAAATCTATTTGAAATTTTGGCTAGGGTTGATGTTAAAATGCATGAATCTTTGGATGAAAAATTTCAAATAGTTTTAAACATCGTAGAAGAATTCAAAGACCAAGGTAGTGATCATGATCGTAGGAGAAGGAAGGAAGTTGAACATGCCTACCAAAGAGGTAAGGATAAAGCTATTGTAGTAGAAGAGGTTGTGGAGTTAGAATCAAATGATGATGGTGGGTGTGACATCTGCTAATATAAACATCCAAAGAAATGTTGTCTTGTTTGAAATACCACAAAAATTTGGGCTATCGCTTCTCGACTGCAAATTTGGCTAAGTGTCAAAATGATACACTTTTTTGCAAATTTTTCTAAGTGTTAGGACTATGCTGTCCACTGCACCAGAGTGTAGTTAGCACAGTAGAGAGCATAGTCAGTTCAAAATACTAGTTTCAAAAATTTTTCTAAGTGTCAAAATGATGACACTTGCTATAAAGTTTTTCTAAGTGCTAGGACTATGCTCTAGAGCGTAGTTAGCATGAAGAACTGATTTTTTTTGCAAAATTTTTCTAATTGTCAAAACTATGCTCTGGAGTGTAGTCAAAGTGTAGTTAGCATGGATGCCTAGCTTTGCAAAATTTTTCTAACTGTTGAGACTATGCTCGAGAGTGTAGTTAAGTGTAAATAGTTTGGAAGCCTAGTTTTACAAGAATTTTCTAATTGTTGAGACTACCCTCAGGAGTGTAGTCAAGCGTAGATAATTTGGAAGCTTAGTTTTTGCAAGATTTTTCTAAGTGCCAAGACTATGCTCTCCACTACTAGGACTATGCTCTAAAGTGTAGTCAATGTAGTTAGCATGGATGCATATTTTTTGGCAAAATTTTCTAATTGTTGGGACTAAGCTCGAGAGCGTAGTCAAGCATAGATAGCTAGGATCCAAGATTTTGCAAGGTTTTTTCTAAGCGTTGGGACTATGCTCACCCCTAGTCGAGAGTGTAGTTAGCCTCCCCTAAAGTGTAGTTAGCACTTAGCCACATTTTACTAGAATTTGCCTCATTTTTGCTAGATTTTTTCTAAGTCTAGGACTACACTCTCATCTAGTTTAGAGCGTAGTCAAGTGTAGACATGTAAAATAGCCTTCAAAGGCCTCAACAATGTAGCATTAGCATTCACATCAGCTCAAACACACCTCCAGTAGTAGCAATTATCTTTTTTGCATCCCCCTTCTCCCCAAAATTGTAACTACATCCAACACCACTTCCCATAGTGGATAACATAGTCCCAAAGCATAGTCTTCAAAAGTTACATTTTTTGACATTTTCTCAGGTACATTGTAGTCTCCTTGGCACTCACACATGTAGTTGGTAGTGTAGTCATAGTCTCTTGGCCTTGTAGAGTTTGTCAAAGCATGACATAGCCTAACATTGTTTGTTGCAGTGAGAGTCATAGTCTCAACTACTACACTGCCAGGTGGCAACCAATTTGCATCTTGCACTAATCCTCACCCTATGAATACCCCCAACATCCTACATTTTGGGGTTTGGTTGGCATTTGCATCAATTAACATTTTTTGGATGTGAGAATTTTAGTAGTTGGCATTCTTGGCATTGGCACTTTAGCTTTGGATGAACAAGACCCAAAGGCACTATAGAGAGGCAAAGTTGCACATTGTGGCCCATTACAGCCTTGTTGTAGCCCTATAGGACACCACAGCCCATGGTACACCACGGTGGCCAACCTAGTAGGCATGGACACCATAGTGAGTGCTAGACTTCATGGCCCGACACCATCCAAATTGTGACTATGCTCTCCACTATGCTTGTTATACATTGCATATCTTCTAAACCCCATTTGGAGCTAAGTATGCTCAACCCCATTTGGGGCGGTGTTCCATTTCTCTCCCCTACATTTTCTTTGCATATTTCTACATTTTTTTACATTTTGAATGTGTGGTCATGTTTTAACTATGCTTGGGTAGTAGTCTTCATGGGTTGGCATCCCCATTTGCACTGAAACCCTTGACTACGCTCACCGTGACTACACTCTACACTTAGTACCACGAAACACCACTTAAACAATTAGCACTTTTTCGTATCATTTGCATTTACATCTCAGCTAACCAGACCACCCCTAGTTGCACCCAACGCCTTGGTTGTAACTGGAAAATTCCCTATTCAATCTATAAGACTATCCAGGGCACCCTGTCTTTGCTTTTAGTAGGCCCTTACATAGGGTCAGGGTTAGGCTGTGCATTCGTTGATCCCTCGGTGATTCCAACCACTGATATTTTTAGTTGTTATAGTTTTTGATGCTAGAAGGAGGGTCATGTCATTTCCTTCTTTACACTCCATTATGGTTGGCTTTATGTTCTATCTGCACCCCCATCGGTGTAGAGTAGACCTCATTATTGGTCTCCCTGGGACCTTGTGTAGAAATCCAAGTTGTGCTGTTCTACACTATTTTTTCTAAGTCTTCATTCTCTGAGCATAGAGAGTGTAGTTGGTGGAGAGCATAGTTGGTGTGGAGCATAGTTAGCTCTCAATGTAGAGAGCGTAGTCTCTAGACTTAGCCATTTTTCTACAGTTTCAACAATTAGCCAATTTTTTGCAGTTTTAGACTTAGCCGTTTTTTTGCATTTTCTAGACTTAGGCAATTTTTTGCAATTTTTAAAGTTAGTTATTTTTGTAAATAGTAACTCTCAAAACTTGATCTATGAATATGAATCTGGATTAACCTTACATGTTGGTGTCTAACATACTTGACACCATCATCCATTGAAAGCATGTTGCACTTAGCCATGAACAATACAACTTTGTTTGTGCCAAAATCCAAGCAAGGTTACCCATGGATAGCCTTGACATAGAGGCAAAAAAAGACTTTGAATGAGTCCACTAGGATGGACGAGAGTACATCCCTTCCTTGTTAGACATAATTTCACTCACAGAGTCCTATCACTGGTTGTTGTCCCAACTCATTCATGCAAACGAGCACGATGTAGGAACCAACTATGAGGAAGTCTCATAGAAGGAAGAAGATGAGTTTGAAACTTGCTCCAAATGCAAGAGCCCTCTTTACACCATCTTCCAAAAACCACTTCCTAGTATGAATCCTTTCCAGTTATCCTTCGTGGCATCATCCCAACCTACTTAATCTTCCTTGCTAGTAGCAACCATGCCCACTAACCCTATGCTCACATAGGGACCATCTCCATGCCCCAAATGACTAAGGCATCCTACGTTCTACCTATTTCATTAGTGCCCTTGGTGTTAGTCCAACCCACGCATGCATGGCTAGCCCTAGTCATTGCACCCATGGCATAACCAATGCATCAACTACATTGTGTGGCTTCACAACTAACAATCTGGCCTTGGGCTGTACAACCCACATAACAGACAGCCCGACCAATGCAACTAGCTAGTGCATCTCATGAGTTGGATCAAGCATTCTAGCTAATCCAAACCTTGATGAAGGAGATCAACTAACTCAAGGTTGCTTCCTTTGACATTGTCAAGGTGGTGGACTTTTATCAGAATGATCCCATAAGCCCTACGGTCCCATCCTTGACTGTTTCAATTGGGGTCCTGTTGCCTCAACTTACCAAGTCCAATGGTGAAGGGAAACCCAACGTGCACTTGGTCACATTTAGGTCCAAGTGCCTATTGCTGCAAGCATGACCACATGCCATGATGTGTGTGTTTGCCATGTCACTAACTAGTAAAGCCCTAGACTAGTGTCGCTCACTACTTAGGGCCTCTATCTCCTCTTTGGAGGACCTCCTAAGCTAGTTTGTGACATGCTTCAGGTACAACCTAAAGCCTAAAGAAACCCTCGAATAGCTCATGAAAATTAAGTAGGGTCCCCTAGAGCTCATACAAAAGTTTATCCAATGCTAGAGTGCCTCATTACAAGAAATCCACAAGCCAATTGTTGAGATGCACCTCTTGGCCATCTTCAAGAATGCAGTTAACGACTTTGTCAAGTCGAAACTGTACTACTTGGCCTTAAAGTCTCTCAGCCAAGCCTTTGCCCAAACAAAGGGCATAGAGGAGGTACTATAAGCAAGCAACGACTAGGCCTATATGGCCTATAGAAACTAGCACGTGAGAAAGCAAAACACAATGGTGACTATGGTAGCCACACATGCCAAAGCAACCAATTGTGAGCTAACAGCTAAGTAGCCCAAAGCCCTAGCACACAAAGTTGCCAACTCTAGCACTTAGGCAACCAACTTGCCTACATTAGCAGGGACCATAGCGTAAGTTGCTTCAAGGCCCAACTTTGAGTGCAAGGATTGCTCAAAGTATACCCCATTACCGATGAAACCATCCGAATTGTTGGAGTAACTACTGAAAGTCAGGCTTATCCAACACAAGCGAGTGTTAGAGAATGCCCAGCAACGTCATGATAGGTACTATGAACTACTTAGGAACCCTACCTTAGTAGTACCAAACAAGCCCTCGGTCCCTCAACACTTCAAGCTGGACCAATTTTGTCACTACTACTAGATTTTTGATCATCGCATGGACTTTTGTCATGCTTTGCAAGACAATTTGCAAAGAATGATAGAAAGGGGCTGATTGATGCTTAATGTGGTAAACCAATCTAACACAGATGATGCCAGCTATGTCACCAACACCATCAACATGGATGGCTAGTTAGCACTAGTAAAATAGCCTTTTGTGATCTGCATGCATCCTAGTAGTGCAAAGGTCCCCTCGGCCTCCACAAGCAAGAGGGCCCTCTTTGTTGTCAAAGTGCCACCTCAAGCATCCACAACATCCTTCATGGTCAGGTTCTCATAGCCATCATTCACTAAGACATTAAACTAGTAGCCATCATCTACTAAGATGTTAAACTGGCAACACTTGTCTACTAAGATGTTAAATTGGTATCACTCGTCTGCTAAGACATTAAACTAGCATGTCGCAGCAACAACTGCTTCTAAATAATCATTTGTCATTAAGGTGCCACAATGTACTAGCCCTGTGCCTCCCTAAAGCTTGATAGTGGGCAATGTATCGGTCCCTTCTCCTCCAAGGGCCAACCCCATTGACAACATGGGTAGACCTACTAGGTGGCAACAAAAGAGGCCGAACAAGCACCTTGCAAACCAAATGGCTAGGAAACAATGAGACCAAAGAATGCTTGGATCATTGAAGTTGGTCCCTGCCCTTGCAATCCCCATAGCCAAAGAAAAGGCTACAACTAGCAAGCTGTAACGGAATACTAAGGCCTCCAAGTAGGCTAAGCAAACCAAGCCCAAGTCCCCTCCACGAGAGATCCATCTCTCAAGCTGCATGGAGGAGCTTAAGGCCAACACAACAGTCAATGACAAGGACTTCGTAGATGCATTAACCCAGGTGAAATAAACACTTAAGTAGAAAAACACAATGCAAAGCTTGTATGACTTAGTCATGACCTCATATATTCATCACCAAGTATTGGCCCAGATGTTGGCCTCCATTCTTGGCACGAGGGATGTTCCTGCAGATGAGAATGCCATCCATGCAATGATGTTGCCCCTGACACCATAGGAATTGGGTTTAACATCCTTGGCCTTTCATGATGAGGTAGTCAAAATTAACCCTAAATGAGGGGAGGTCACAATAGCTCCACTGTCTATTAGCATACGTGTTGGGCAGTGCACCATCTACAGGGTGTACATTGATGATAGTGTAGTAAGAAATGTAGTTCTGTACACCATCATTGACAAACTAGGCCTCACAAACAAGATCAGGCCAACCAAAACTACATGTCTAAAATTCTTCAATGGATCATACGTTATTATTAGGGGTATGATCAACATAGCCTTTGTGGTAGGGGCATAGTTCCCCACCTTTGTAGAATTCACAGTCATAGAGGAAATGCCATGCTTCAACCTAATCTTAGGCAGGGCTTGGTTGGTCCAACCATGGGTTGTCTCCTCTCCCATCCACCATAAAATCCACCTCCTGTACGAAGGTGGTTAAGTTATCATCCACGGTGATAATGCCCCCCCTTCGGTTACCAATAACATAGATATGGGATAAGTGTTGAAGGTGGAATTTCCTAATGATGCACTTGTGATTGATAGCCAAATGCCTAAGGTTGACACACCTGAACGAGTAGTGCATCCTAGGCCTTACATGCCTCCTAATTCACATCTAATTAGGAAGTAGCTACACAACCAAGGGACCCCCTTGGCCTAAAATGTGCTAGGTGCCTACCTACCCCTTGCTACTACATGCCATGAATTTTTAACTTTTGCTTGTATTGCATTCATTTATGCATATACCTTTAGCCTGATTTCATAAATTATGCATCACATTGCTTTGTTTATGCATTTTATTTTTTTGTTTATGCATTTATCCACTTTTCTTATGCCTTTGCTCGCATGAAAAAAAACCCATAAAAATCATAAACATTAAAATTACACAAAAATAATGCTACGGCCTACCATAACCTTAAATTGGCAACACATGGCCTGTTACGGCCTAAAACTGGCAATGATTTTACTTTCAATGCATGGCCCAAAATGGCCTTAAATTAGTAGTCCACTTAGCCTAAAATGACCTTATATTAGCAACACCCATGGCCCGCTACATCCTGAAATTGGCAACACTTTTACTTCCATCGCAATGGCCCAGAATGACCCAAAACTATCGCTACAACCCACCATGGCCCTAAACTCACAACGCATAGGTCACCATGGCCTTAAATTGGCAATGCATGGTCTGAAATGGCCCAAAACTAACAACACATGGAACCTAGAATGACCTTAAACTATTGCTGCGGGTCGGAACAGTCCAAAACTATTGCTTTCATCACATTGCTTCCTTTTATTTGTGCATATTAACTTTGTTAAAACAGGTGTCACTTAATGTTTTTTTTCTAGTTGATTTTTGTAGGATCTTACAGGCACACAGCATGGCTATGCATGTGGCACTGTACCTCACCAAAGCAAGGTAAGCACTCATTCACCACGATGCTAAAACTGGCACAGCTTGTCCTTTGGTCATGATGTTAAACTAGCATAATAGCACATTTGCTATGATGTTAAATTGGCACATAGCAGTTTGCTAGAACTATAAATTAGCACACCATGGTCTGCTAGGGCCTTAAATTGGGTTCACAGTTTGCTAGGACCTTAAACTGGCATTTTGCTAATTTTTTGGAGCACCTACCATCAATGTGACCTTTGGAGCATTTGTAGCATCATCACCCTTAGCACTTTCACTAGCTTCCTGATGAGTGGCGAGGTACCCCTACACTCAACCATATGAAACGAGCGTAGCACGCGCGATCCGGTCGAACTCCACAGACTAAATGCCTAAACGCTGCAAGGAACACTTGGGGTTAATTAATCGTTGTCTTCCCAGACTTACTTGTTGTTGTCATGGTGTATGGTTAAGTAAGTTCGAGGTATATGATTTTTATGGTATTTTCTGGTTTATCTCCTATGCTAAACGGTGAAGGGTTGAGAGACTAAAACTAATTCTAACTACAGCACTAAGTCCTAGCGTCAGCATCCGTTCCCACTTGCCGTACACACCCTGAACTGTGCAACTGTGGCTACCAAATGCTAATCGTTACTAGGATTACCACACGTAACGCACGTGCTCGAAGCGGTCGTACTGAGGCACCTAACTAACCTAAGTGTGACAAGCAGCCGATTCCTTGACTAGCCGTACACATCCGTAGATGCTCGTAATCAAGTCGTACTTGTCCCACGTTCTAGGAGGAAAGGGTGAGAGAATCTAATCGCGATGAGTAGCCGATTCCTTGGCTAGCCGTACACGTTCGTCAACGCTCGTAACCAAGTCGTACTCATGCCGCGTTACTAGGAAAGCAATAAATAACATTAATTAAACCTATCCATGCACTGCAAGGTTTATCCACAAAGCTCGTCTTTATTGCCGTACACAACTTGCGTTCAGGTACAAAGCTGCTCGAATAAAGAACCGTTCACTTGGGGGACTCCTACTGCTGGCACATGGAAAATATTCTATCTATGGGGTGATCAATCCGCCAAAGCTTTGCTACTTTACACCTAGGATTACAAATGAGGGGAGTGCTGCCTCTTATTTATAGATTTGGCGGCGGACCGCGATATTGCATACGCGATATTGCAGGGGGTGCAATATCGCGTATGCGATATCACGGCTTGTGCAATTCACGTCTCATCATACCCCCATGACTGAATGAAAACTCGTCCTCGAGTTCCTTACAAGAATATTAGGTAGGTATGGGATCATTGAGGGGGATGGAACTAATGGAATGACATGTGAACGGTTCATTATTACAAGACTTGACAAAACTGGTGTTCATGACTACAAGGGTGAACACCTTATTACAATGACATCAGGCCACATTTGGCAGCTGAGAGAAAAGAGGAGAGAGAATAGAAGAGAAGAAGAGAGAAGAGTCTTGCTGCTGCCAATGCCTAGATTACGCCTTCCGTTGTCCATCCGTAAGCACATTATCAATTTTGCTCCTTGCATAGCTGCTTTAGTGCTGCTCCATTCCAAGTGTTTCTTCCAGAGCTGGTTCGTTGTTGAATGATTTCCATCTGCACACACAACACAATCATATATTAGCAAGGGTAATTGAATCATCATGTAATTGATACCTTGCTTTGGTGTAAACTCATTGGCTAAGTTGTGGTATGGCTGATATGGACCTGGGAAGATGTAAATGATGACTACCGAAGGTGTAGGGGTTAGAAAGAGAAACAAAAAAATTCGGGGCTTAGGAGAAAAATCAAAAAATCAGGCTCCGTACCCCCATGACTAATCGTGAACCTCTAGTAGCGTTAGAATGGAGAAAGAAAAGGAGTAAGAAAGATAGGTAAAAAGAGACAACTATGGCATCAATGAAGTCGATGTCAAGATGGAAATGAACAAAAATAAAATTAATTGCAAAATGTTAAGGAAAAGAAGTTAACTAATGTTCCAAATAGGTATGTTAGTGGGTCCTCCCCAAAGTAGGCTCATGCCGTTAATGCCCTGACAAACCCACATTCAAAGAGTCCGTAGGCTCTGGGAATGTCGTTTGGAACAAGAGTTAAAGTCTAAACCGCAAGAATTTACCAAAAAGAAAACAATGCATCAACCAAAATATATACACTAATGATACAACCGGCAATGAGGTGAACAATGGAGAGAAGGATGGAAAGAAGAGGATGGAATGGAATCCTAAGGACAAGGTGGTGTACAACCCCTTGTGTGTTTTATGGTTAATATGACTTGGAAAATCTCATTCTAACTCCGGGCTTAAACCAACTACTTCCAGTGACTTCGCATCAATGCATTCGGTTAAACCATCCACTTGGATAACGAGGATGCATCTTCAAAGAGCCACCACCATTCCGATGAAACAAAGGAGGAAATGGAAAGCGAGAAGGGCCTTAGTTAGAGGGAACACTTTGGTTCCATAACCAGTGCTTGTAGCCCAAAGTTATTCCATCTAAGGGGTGTGCTTTGAATCCTCACTTTGGTTTTTTTTTTGTGTTTTGTGTTTTTATGTGTGGGGACCACACCATGCAAAGACTTCTTATTTTTATTTTCTCAGCTTCTGAAGAATGGGTAACATCGGAACGGTAAGAAAACTCAAGAAGAAGACATCCAAACACCCAAGTGAATGACCAACACAAAAGCATCAAGTTCCCTTGAAGTCATACCCTTTGCAATCCTTGAGTCCTTCCTTAGTTTGAGAAATACCCAGTCATCGATTCGTTAAAGTTCTTATTGGAAGGGAACTATACATTTCCAAGCCAAGAGAAACCATAGACTTTGATGGATGGATGGGTGGACGAAGTGATCTCATTGCCTGCCATATCAAAAGAACATACCTTAGTATCAACATTGTAACTTAAAGGTAAAAACCAAACATTAGCAATTAATGAAAAACATTTCATCCCATTGGCCTGAACACTTATTGGGTGACGAACTTACAGGGTGGATACAAACACACTCACACACAAAAAATGGAAAAAGTATAACGATGTTGTAAAACAAAAACAAGAAAAGTTAAAGAAAGTGTAAAACAAAAACAGAAAAAGTTAAAGAAATTTGTAAAACAAAAATGTGTGAAACAAAAACTGAAAAAGAACTAAGGGCCCCATATGATTAGCATAGGTGGCCATCTCCCCCATGACTGAGTTGTAAGGGAGAGATCCGAAATAGTGAGCATCTATTTGAATTTCTAAGAAGTACCCAACTTCTCCCAATTGATGATCTTAAGTTGAGGGGTGGAAGTTGGCGATGCTCACGTTCCAATTTGTCAATGCCACAGTTGTTAGCATGAGTTTCCTCAGTTCGTTCCATGCATATTTTTCTACTCCTACGAGTAGCTGTCAACCACGGGGTGTCTACTACTTCTTGTGGGGTTGCTACATACAGGCATCTTTGTTGCAGAGTTTCTTGGGCACACCTGTTACATGGAGACACATACTCTATGTCATCGCCCAATGAATCACTCTATGTGATGCATGGAACTATCCTCTTCTTGATCTTTCCACATATGTTTATCTTAGAGATTTCTAAGGAAAGATCGCGGATCCTAAGGCATGCGTGTACTGTGCTTAGCCATGCCCTTCCCATTATAATTGGGAAGTCCCCTTCATTGTTGTTCACTTCGATCACTAGAAAGGCAGCTAAGTAGGACCAACCATACACAGTGGTAATAACATCCTCCACCAATCCTAAGGGAATGGTGATGGACTAGTCTGCCAGCTCTAGTTGTATGTTACTCTTCTTAAGTTGTGGCAGGTTCCAGGCATGATACATCTTTTGTGAAATTAAGTCGACTCCGGAACCTGAGTCAAGAAGAGTTCGATGTGGTGCATTTTCAATGATCTGCAAATAAATAAAGGGACTCCCAAGGTCAGTTAGTTTCCTGGGAAGGTGGCCTACCTTGATCCAGTCAGTTACGGTATGTGTTAACATAACCATATGTGTTACGCTCTTTTGGACTGAAGGGTTCTCCGAAGCGTTAGTGGTTAGAAGCCTATACATGTACCCATCCGCTTGTTGTTGCAAGAGTTTGTCTAGGCTCCTAGTTCTGAAAAAGGGTCTCTTCTTTGTACAGTTGTCGTCAGAACTAGCACCTGGTTGGATATTTACATGCTGAATATTTACAGCTCTTGCGGCGTTACGTTGCTGCGGTTGGGTAGGCAATTCCCCTTGCATTGTTGGAACAAGTTGTATAGGAACTACAGGTGGAAGAGGTGCGGGTGGAGTTAGAGGATGGACTGAATGTGAGACATCTCCCAGGGGAGAAGGAGTCCTTCTGAAGTACTCCTGACCTTGGTAGTGACGTTGGGGGGTAGTGTGACCCATAGAGTCACTTGGAGAAACTGGCTACTGCACATAATAACCGTAAGGATCAGGCTGCCGGTAAGGGTATTGATGTGTTGGTGGTGGCATCCCTTATGA